>OZ005741.1:297825856-298145386 GCA_963930735.1 Dioctria linearis
TAAAACTTATTTCGTACTATCCAAAGTAGAAAGAGATAGATTGTTTTCCATTTCGTTCTAAAATTTTACTATCTTTAACAGTACACATACACTTTTTGCATTACGTTTTACTAGTTCGAGGGTATCAGAAAATATAAAAGGCCTAAATTGAGGTGGTTCATTTTCGTAATTGATGCGTATGTGGCTGAGATTTTACTCAACGAAATATCAATTTGATGATGGTGAAAAAAATCTGGTGAACGTTTTAAACTACTCACTCCGTAACACTGCAATAACAACTCAAAAATCGCTTTGGTTTTCTAAAGAAAAATTGATTAAATCAACCTGTAAAGTAGCACTTAATCCATTCGTTACAATCTCCATTTAAACAAGCCCATACACAACCTGAGTTCAACCATCAAAAGTGAAAGACCGATGGGATTACCTCTCATCAAACCTTTTGTTTTGATAAGGCAATCAAAAGCACTCAACGGAAAACCCTTTCACTTGAAACTTTCGTTATCACACCTGGGCTCACTTGGGAAAGGTCCCGTCATCACTTCCTCTGAACTCATTTAGCCCAGTGAATTTATATGGACAACAGTAACCTAAGCAAATTGTTCATCTAATGGCACAAATATATAATCCATAGCAGCACCCAATTTGCTTTATTTTCTTGAAAGTTTAAATAGCCGGCTAGGCACAGTGCATAGGGCCAAAATATAGCGGCCTAACGATAAACTTCGAGGACACTCAGAGACGTTCATTGTCATTTCTCTAATGTTAACAAAGTGATTAAAATTTAACTTTTATCTTTAAAAGTTTCCGGCTGTACTGCCTGGTTTTGGTGCGTAATTGTTGTTATAAGTTTTATCATACTTTTAGCTGTCCGGTATACATATACATATTGTATTCATACTTACATATGTACATTCATACATAGATAATATCATTTCAGATACTAAAATTCCGAAGTGCTTTTCCGTTTTAATGGTGCAAATATTTTCCAAGCTTTAAAACTTAAAAGGTTTCGGCTGGCTAGACGGGACTTTTAGATGCCAATATATATCTACTAATACAACTTAATTATTCAAGTTCACATAGAAAATCCTTCCCCACGACTTAAGTTCTAAATAGGATTGAAAATTGAGAAGCTTTATTTCGTCGAAGAGAGCAGGCAAAATTAAATAAGAAAAGGTCTTCCTGATTTACTGGAGAGATTCGAAAAATTTATCTCGATAATCTAAGGAATTTTAGATTGAAGCAACTTTTGCTTTGAGATTTGGTATCTTAGATAAGACTGAAAAGGTTTTATTTAACGACATAAATTTTGGAATCTTTTGCGGTTAATTTCGTCAATAACAACTATTAGTGACATTACCATCAAGTTGAGAAATTGAAAAAAAATCTTTGTCACCGCTCATTAACTCTTTGTGTACTAAGTAAATGATACTTCAAAGCGGTGTTTCTTCTCAACAATTCGATTCGGAAAACTTTTCGAAAAAGTGATATAATTTAAATTTATCATTTTTCGAATTTTTTCGGTGTTTTGAGAAAATAAAAATGAAGCTCATTGACATACTATTATATTTATAAAAAAGTCTCCTGATTGAGAGGAACTCTTAAAAGAGTGCAAATTTATGGTTGATTATAGAAACTAATAGTACAATAGAAGTACAAAATTGTAATTTAACATTCGTGCAAGAGAGAGAGAGTTTATATATATAAATCAGAATTGTAATTGTATCGATCAGTCACTTCTAGTCTCAAAGTCGTTGAATAGAGATCTATTCAAGTTTATTGGAGGGTTGTGCCCGTATCTCATAGTTCCTTGGTGTTGGAATAATTTTTTATTTGTAAAAATTGTGCCTACTTCATCGAGGGGAAAGTAGGCGAAATTACCCAAATCAGCAATGATATGAGCTGATCTCACTTTGTAGAACTTAATCAAGATCACAAGCTTATCCAGTCATATATAATTTGAAGAGCGAAATTATATGAAGAAACTTCGAGCCCTCATCCTTAACAGTAGTCAATAAATTTCTTCAAATAATTTTGTTAGGAAAGGTATACAAATTGTATTACGGTTGGGAAGATAAGAAAGCAAGGAAGATTATCAAAAGATCATTTTTTTGTAAGGATTCTAGCTTAGGGCACAGGAGTTATTCAAATTAAACTTTTGTCTGTTTTACATAAGAACACCGCAAATATTTTAGAAAATTAGAGCTAAGTTAGCGCTCTCATGTCTTTGAGAGAAAGAGTCTGTTTTGTCGCTTGGGAAGTTTTGCTTGAGGGTTTTGGCGAACACACATTGTGAATTTGAAATCAAGTGCCGAACTATAGAACTTATGTCGACGTTAGCGCATTTAGAGAATACGGAGAGGCAGAAGATTTACGTTACAGTGCTGATCTATAGCTGGCGCTACGAAAAGTGAGCTATCAAGGTCAGAGTAAGTTAAATTTACATGAGCAAAATTTTGTAGTTTTTCCAGTTCAATTAATTTATTTTATTGATTCTCTGCAAAGTTCACTTATTTTAATCAGTCACCTGTTTACCGATATTTCTACTGTATACATGTGGGGGGGTGGTGCAAAGGGATAGTGAAGCGCAATGCTGCCAGGAGAGGATACACAAGATGTGAAAAGCCATATATGTGCACCGAGCTACTTTGTGCTGAGGTTACCGTGCCACTGATTTAATGATGATAGTGCGTGTACCTAGTGTAGCCTAGCGCGTATATGACCTAGTATGCAGATTGATATTAGTACCTTGGTATGCTATAAGACTACGGGCTGTAGTCTCAAGCCTCTCCTAGCCTAAAGGGCGGATCATAACCTTCTCGTGGTCCACTACTGTCACTTTTTAAGTGCAAATATGATTAAGCCCGAACGGAGGTACCAGTAACGTCTAAGAGTCTGCATGAAGATTCACTGGGAGTACCATGATCGTATGATCATGAGATACGAAGCCATACCAATTGGGTAGCCGACATTGCTAACTTGGTACTACGGGAATGAGGAGCCCCAAATAGTGCTGCATTAGTAGCAATATTTGCCTCATCATTGGGAAGGCCCCCTTGTGGGAGCATCGTAGTGGTTGTGGTAGCCCATATTCGGGCAGAGTGAGATTTTCTGAGTTTGCATGACTTAGGCGAACATTCTTCTCTAAATAGAGTAGTTTGTTCTTTTGTATAATTGCATACTGCGTCCGTGAATTTGTGGAGTGGTCGCTTATTATTGTATGCTTAGAGGATTGGCTCTCGGCGTGGAGTTGCGCTAAATCAACCGGGTGCCGTGACCCACAGACCGGCAGAGATTTTAGGTAGGTCTCGCTTCGACCAGTAAGTCCAATGTCAAGCATGCACTGACATAAACTGGTACTCTTGAAACAGAATATAATATATTCTGTTTCTTGAGGGCGCTGATTGTCGCTTGTCTACTAATCCGTGCATTAGGAGTGCCGTGAGATTAAGCTATAACTGGCAGGTGCTCACGTAAAACCATGACAGCTTTCTGTATACATGTGGGATTCCAAAATTGTAAACCCCACATCACCCATTTGCTGATCGTACCCGCCGATATGACATTGCTGATCTGAGGGAACAGAGAAACGGGGAACACGAAACACTCTCGTACCGGCAACAGAAGGAGTAGCAGCAGACGTCATCGCCGCCACCGCCATCCATTCCCATCAGTATTATTATCATATTAAATAAATGTTTATACTTTTGAATTCATTTAATTAAAGCTGTTTTTATTTGTAACAATCGGAGTTTGTAATTGTTCAAAAGATTCCCACATACATATATGGAAATACGATATGCTGTCGTAAGCTTTTAAAAGAAAATCACTGAAAAAACATTATATTCTGTTTTGTGCCAAAACTTAGTGGAATTTTATTAATGAAGCTTATTGAAGCTAATTTGTTGGCAAAATCATCAAAATTATCCTCGAAAATATTAATTTAAGTCTTTATGTAACTCACAGAAAATAATAAAAGTTTATGATAAATATAAATATGGATAAATATTTTCACTTTTAAATTAAAGCTTTTCATTAAAGCGGAAGTATTTTAGTTTGGACACAAGCTATTCCAAGGCATTTTAACTGAGACACTAACTGAACTAGTCCAAAAACCATTCTGAAGTTGTTTATGTTGCCGCTTCAAAATAATTCAATCAATTCGGGTTGTAAACTATATTAAATCGTGTCAAAAATGGACTAAATCGGGTAACCCCGTCTCGGGGTTGCCATATAAAACTGTAGTTTTTTACTATATATTTGGACATTGCTTGAGAACTGATCGACTAGGAAATTTTATACACAGCGTTTTCATAAAAAATTTATATACAAGTTCAAAAATGGAGTAAATCGGGCATTCCTTTCTTGGTGTTGCCATACGAAACTTTGGTTTTTCACTGTACAGGTTAATGCCTCTTTAACGGTTACAGATAGCACAAAGCTGTAAAAGGTCAAATTAAAGAGGGCAGTCTGCAGTTTACAGTTTTTATAAAAAAAGGTTATATTAACTACCGTTTTGTAAAAAAGAGAGGTCAAATTAAAAAAATAAGTTAAGAAAATCCGAAATTTTTAGTTTAGACTACCATAACTCTTGAGAGGAGAGGAGTACGAAGCTGATTGGGCAATCCTTGGATGGGATATGACTGCATATAAGAGGTTTAGTCAGTGACCATATACTCTGTACTTTTTAAGATACAGGGTGTTTTATGAAATACTAGATTTTTTTTAATCATCCTGTAACTCCGAAACATATGATATATGATACCTTGCCATACAATTTTTTGTTTGTATAAGTGAGTACATCACCTCCTGTATATGTGGAGGTGGACACTGAGAACGCATCGATGCAGAGAGCTGAACTTTTGTATAGAGCGTTTTCATAAAAATAGTAAATACAGGTTCAAGAATGAACTAAATCAGATATCCCCTTCTTGGTGTTGCCATACATAATTCTCAATTTTCACTTTATTAAACTTTTATGTTCATCTAAGGTATAATATTATTGGTCTTAGACCAATTGCAACTTTTTCACTTGTTTATCGAAGTGATAATATGCCATCATTCGAAGTGTAGCTATTTCGTTAGTGTGAAGTGAAAGTGCTAAATTTTGATAAAATAGGATTTGTGAAGATAATAATTCAAATGTTATTAGAAATCATGTTACATGAAATTGAACAATGGCGGCGTTTATGAAAAGGAATCTTTTTGGATGCAAATATTATTTTTTATGTTATAGGTAGATAGTTTAAGTTTTGAATATTTTGGTTATATGAACTAATTCATAAAGAAAAAAAAATATGAATCCTCTTGCTATGTGCCTACATCTATAGTTTTCATTCACAAGTAGTATTCCTTATGGAGCCGAATGCACATATATGCATATGTATTGTGTATAGTCCAATATGTTTTGAGAAAAAGTACCTACTACTCGAAAATTAAGATTATAATTTTTAGAAAAAAAAAACCGTTAAGCTCTTTAATAATTGGACCAAAAAGGCCTAGAACAAATATTTAGAATTTTTCTAAAATGTTTACTATGGGAAAAAATATCTATCTTGGACACTATAACCCAAGTAATCAAATTTATTCAAATATTATCAAGGCAAGGCCTAAGGATATTTATTTATTTTGTCATAAAGATCTGTGTATCTATACAAAAATTTCACTACAAATGCTCCCTAGAAAAATTGCGCAAGATATGAGTTCATTTGCACTATTTCTGTTTGTAACAACTCCATGCAAGCACTATAATAGCATGTAATTATTTATGTATTTACAATATATACATATTTAGATATGTACACTCTATGTATCTGCTATAAACCTGAACAGATTTATTTGAAAAGTTGCACAGGACTCGTAAAAATTATCCGGAACTGTTGCTAGAGGTTTTCCCTACCACAGAACTTCGGCAAAGCTATGTTTTCATTAAATTTTAAGTATGCTTTAGGTACATACCTACATATGTACATAGATCTTTGAAGAGTTGCAACTGAAACTATGTATTTGTTCATGCATTGTACAAATGTAACGGGCAATGGAAACAACAATTTGAAAGGTCCCAAAGGTTTATACATGCATACCTATACTATATCATGCTATACTATACCATACTTGCACTGTTTTACCTTTTGGAAAACTTTTCCAGCTGGCATGGAAATGCCACAAATTTATTGCGTGGTTAAGACAGACTGTAAAGGACTCCGTAATATATTTTTACTTTATAAATTTCTAGAAAATATTCAAGCGTAAACAAGTGCTTTGAATACGTAATTTTGCGCCTGAAACGCATTATTTCGTAGTAGGGTAGTGCAAATGGAAATTTCATTATATCACCACAGGGAGGGATAATACTTCGTTATAGGAGAGACATGTAAGTTTTCAAAGCGGTTATGTGTTTCGAGGAATAGTGAAAACCTCAAATTTATCCACGCCTAATCCAATTATGATTCATTAATTAAATGTGGAAAATATGGATAAAATTAGCGTTATACGATGATAAGCGAGTTTTTATTTGACTATTTAAGTGGATCCTCACCAATTTTTTTGGAGAATATTTGGTTAGATTTTGTGGCAATGTAAGGTAATTAATATTCAGACTGACTGAGAAATGTGCATGTGCCAAGCTAACTTGGTCGTCGATCTATAGTTGACAGAATTGATCTCCTAGGAGTGGAGATATGGCGCAGGCTAGAACTTGCCACAAAAATAATGTTTTTTTCAGCAACTGGAAGGATTTTTATAATTTCATTTTATGCATTGTACAGCTGAAGTTATTATTCTTCTTTTTCCATTTTGAGTTTATAATTTGTATTCGAAATTGATGCATTTGTATTATTCTGAATGCTATTGAACGGCAATACGTATAACACTCCTGCTGCCTTATGAGCTCTCTATGTTTGACAATAAAGTTCAATAATTTAATTGAAGTTAGCTACGCTTTGAAAATATATATGTAGGACGTAATAAGGTAAAGATCATGGAAATCGTTTTTTAAAGACGTAGCCAAGCGGGTGAAAACATATTTTGGAATAAATTGGCCAAATCATCTACGTCCTTTTACATAGTAGATACTTATAGTTATAAAAAAATACGATTAATAGAGATATACAAGTTATATACACAGCGAGCCTGTATTAAATGGTTTTATTAGATTTTTTATCTGCTATCAGTCAATACAGGTCTAAAAACACAGATTGCGGTAGGGCAATTAATTACAATAGAAAAAAAAAATAAAAAAAATAAATAAATAAATAAATAAAATGTAAAAATATAATGATGGTCAAAACAAAGGGAACCGAATGCATGTATTAAAACAAAACACTCTTTATTGATAATGCTAGTATCGCTCACAGTGCTGACCATCTAGCCAGGTCTGGCTCTGGTTCTCCCTTCCTTGGTCCGGAGCCCGCTGTAGGCATTGCCAAAGCGGATATAGGTATGAAGCATAACTAGAAATGGCCTAACCTGAGCACTTGCAAGTGTACACAACTTTTTCTTGATTGCCTTAATAGCAATTCCTCTGGTTTTCTCTTGGGGCTCGGAATGAATTAATGTGGTTGGTATAATCAACGGCTACAGCTCGCTTCATGCTCATATTAGAAGAATAGGATTTGTTGATAGTGTTGAGTGTCTGTCATGCCTGTAAAGAGAGCCTGAGGCAACCGAACAGTTTCTGGATACTCTAGGGTCAACCATCCTATCTGTAGATGAGCCAAAAAATTTACCTCACCAAGACCTGATGCGCTTCATTAATTGGGCAGGAAGG
The DNA here is from genome assembly GCA_963930735.1 of Dioctria linearis. Taxonomy (NCBI): domain Eukaryota; kingdom Metazoa; phylum Arthropoda; class Insecta; order Diptera; family Asilidae; genus Dioctria; species Dioctria linearis. The sequence goes on from OZ005741.1 coordinate 297,833,625, forward strand.
ATTTGGTGAGAGGGTTTCATGCGAATTAGTTCAATGGCCCGCCCTGGCTTCCCCGTTTGGTATCTCTCGTCACTCTGCGTATAAAAACAAAAATTGCTCACAATACAACTTTTTGAAAAACGCATAAAGGGCTAAACGACAACAAAACCAACTTCTGGTGATCCGTGTAAATAAGAATAAATATATTGGTTGCTGCTTGAAGGGGAAAACAAAACAAGATCTGCACTGGATTACATTAAATTGAAAGCTATTGCCGATTATAAAAAACGAAACCTTTCATAAGATCCTGAAAAACTTTGCATCGCATCATTGTACCATACTTGGGTAGGTATGTTCGTAGTGTATTGCTGGATGAAAATTAAATGTGATATTTTTTACATCAAATCTAGTATTAACCGATTTCAAAATAAATGTGAACAAAAATACAATCAAAATGAATGATCAGCCTTTATATTGTTTTATAGGTGTAAAGAATCTTTTATTTCTGAGTGGATTTTCAAGAACTTACCATAATTTGCCCATTCAACACTTGAAAACAATGCTTTTTGCGTTGACAAGTCAAAATTTTGTTTTAGAGATGATACGATTTCGAAGACGACCAATCAACAGTTGAATCGGCAATATTTTGTCCAGCATGGAGGAGAGAAAAGCGCGATTACATCTCTACGTTAGGTTAGGTAAGAGGGGTGCCGCTCGAAGGCTAGCTTGCGTCACTTAGGCTACCAGTGGATCCATTGTGCCCCTTGACTTCATGGGATAACCTCTTAAATGGCCCTAGATGCATCCTGCTTCCCTTAGGAATCTTAGGGTACATCTGTAGTCTTTATCTTGCAGCTCCCCTTGACTGGAAAGAAGTAGCTACCCAATCGCGGGGCACTCGCAAGGTACGTGTTGGACGGATTCGGTTGCTGTCGAGTGATGATCCGTGACCCATGATGACCCGTATTTCATTCCTGGTATTTGCTCTACTGCCATTAAGGAGTTCTCTTGTCCTCTTCCTGTCATACGCTGGTCACAATTGCCTTGCAAAATGGCAGGTTTCTCTGCTGGTCCACCGGAGGCTTGCTTCCTGATAGGCGCCCCTGATGATCTCCTCTTTCAAAGCTCCAATTGGAATCCTCACATAAGCTACCGCTGTGGAGATATCCACTTCAGAATTTTTTGTTGGCTAGCTCATCGGCCATCTTGCTATCTGGGATATCATTGTAGCCAGGTTCCCAACATAGGATCACATTATGCCGTGTAGTCAATTCCTCTATGCTGGTCTTCCATAAATGCACCAATTTGAATTTTATCAACACAGCATCTAGCACCTTGAAGACTGCCTGGCTAATGGCTATCATAAAGATGTGCCTTGCGGTCTCTATGCACGTAGGTACCAATCTTACCGCCTAGTAAAAAGCTGCAAGCTTTTCTTAAAAAACACTACATTTGTCAAGCAGTCTGTAAGACTAGTGCCACTGCTACTCTCTGAAGTACACTCCAGCCCCAGTGCCCGCATTCGTCTTGAAACTATCCGTAAAGATAGAAATATGGTATGTTGCCATGATCTCTTTCCCTTCTCAATCACTTTTGGTGTGCATGAATTCTGTTTCTACCGTGCAGTCACTGCTGTGGTAGTCTATCTTTTGGAGTATATCGGAATGTTCAAAATGACATATCTACATCGATAAGATCTTGAAAATGTTACGCTTCTGAATTACTGAATTTCAAGAGATCCCTAAAGTCGTTGTCTACTATTTCCCAAATTTGCGAAAAAAAAGTAGATACCAAGCGTATCCTTTCTAAGCTTGAGAAAGTTAAGGAATTTACACAGCAGATGTTGAATGGGCTAAATCTCTTCCTCAGCGAAACAGCTTCTGCAGAAGTCATTCTATGGAGCTTACATGCGTTCCAATGTTTAGCAAAGAGATTATGTTTAATTGATTAATTCTGCACGTCCTAAGTAGTGTTCTGATAGATATTATAACCAAGATCTGCTGTTTGTTGTCCAGCAGCCTGACTCTCTTAGTCTCAGTGCAGTTTTGGGAGCTATGCATTAAACATGAATATCAAAACGCAGAAGCCCGAGCATAATATCCTTTCCTGGAATTCTGGCGCATCCACTTACGCTAGCAGAATATTTTGGAAACCGAGGGTTTAGTAATTCTATGCTGAAGAGATTGCTAGTAAAGGATTAAGTTGTTCATGAAGACTATTTCTTGAATAAGTACAAAGTTTACCCGGTAATTAATCATAATATCTTGTTAAAAATTAACATGTCTCGAATAGCGAAGTGGTAAATGTATGTAATGCATGGTTTGAATCTTTATTCCGTTATAAATAATATTCAATATCCAGGTAAACTTCCCGTTATAATTAATAATAACACTTTGCTTTTACAACAGCCATGCGAAATACGGTCATACCTCCTTATATACAGACTCTGTATACATGTTTATACCCTAGATGAAATCTATAGGGTGTACTAAGTTTGTCATTTCGTTTGTAATGCAGAGAAATAATGATGGTAGAGCATAATGGATTGGACACCCACACGTAGTATTAAAAGTTATTTTGATTTTTGCATGTCCGTCCGCCCGTCTGTCTGCTGTTTGTCTGCCTGTGTGTCTGTCTATCTGCCTGTCTGTGCGCACGATAACTCGAGAACGCGTATACTTAAAGAACTAAAATTTTGTACACGAACTATGAAAAAAAAAATGGCTCGAAAATGAGACAAATCGGGCAACTCCTTTAGTGGGGTTGCCATACACACATTTCGTTTTCCACTATATATTTGGACACTGCCTGAGAATGCGTCGACATTGAGAGCTGAAGTTAGGTAAATGGTGTTTTTATATTAATAGCAAATATAGTTTCAAAAATGGAATAAATCTAGCAACACTTTCTTCGTGTTGCCATATAAAAATTTAGTATCCTATGAAATTGGTTACAACCATTTTTACTGTCCGACGAACGGTTTAGAAATGTATGCGAAAAACTACTTCAAAAATCATACTTGCACTGAGAAGTGACCATACAAAATTACATACGGGTATAATAAGAATTAGTCTTAGACCAATTCTAGCATTTTCACGTGTTCTACTGAACTTTGTTTCTATTCAGTCATCATAAACATCCTCCCTTTTTTGTAAGTTTTAAATGGAACGTCAACTGGATCAGATGCGTTTTTATATTTTGAATAGAGTTGTTGATTTTCTTCTAGTTTTAGTAAAAACTTGCAAAAAATTTATTTAACAATCAGAAGTGGGATCCATCATAATGCATTCGATGGCTCAGAAACTAGGAAAACTATCGCAAAAGTATTTTAAGTTTTGAATCGATCAGAAAATTAAAAACAAAAAAAAAAATTAAACTATCGACCAATAAGTAATAAATCCATAGATTAATAGCTAATTTCCTATATACGTACAAATATAATTTCCTTGAAAAATTTCATTAAACTAATACTCAAAAGCCATTTCGAAACTTTAAAACTTTCGATAAATATTTAGCTCAGCTTCAGTCTCCAAAAGCAATCACAGTTTCAGATTTACACAGCATCTCTGTATGTATCCACGTCATATCGTTCTTTAAGAAATCTTCAATGTGTTACAGTTTTCGTAAAATATTAAAAGTTAAGAAATCGCAATGAATTGAACCGTTTCAATTTCCAAAGCCTTTTCCACCAACCAAGAAAAACTTTTAATTGTGGTACCGTTTCAGACGTCAGAAGAAAAACTTTTTTAAATAAAATCCCCTGAATGTGAAGCAAAAACTGAGCTACAGACTTCTAAATGGCCCCAGCATCTCTCACAAAAAATAACAAAAAAAAAAAAAAAATAGAAAAGAAAAAAAAGAAGACCAGATGCCAAAATGTATAAAAAGTAAGTCCTGCCTCAAGTTTGGATCAATTCAGCAGTTGCCTTGCCTGCAAACATGCCTCTGTGTAGTAATAGTTCACTTCCCATATATTTTTGCAATAAGATTGCACACGTCTTGGTTCCTATTTCTTGTGAAAAACTTTTTGCTACCTATACATATCTACTCGTATCAAAAGTTGAAGCTGTAGCCGGAGACGTTGTGCAGCAGCAGATTGCGAACTATATTCACGTTCAAATTGCGAGCATTACGATTTCAAGCAATTTTCCGCTGAGAACATTTTCAATGAATTTTTCAAGACAATTTCCAAAATTTATTTTAAGGCAAAAGTGTTAAAAGATGATTGAGCTTTATCGTTTTCAGATTTTTTTTTTATTCATTTCATAAATTAACTTTAGAACTGGGACGGTGAAGCGACAACAATTGTTTTATAGAAATTTTAATCGTATTTTTTTTTGCAATTTATTTTTAATTTTTATATTTAACACTCCATCTCGAGACTACATAACTATAGACGTGCAATCTACTCAACCACTGTCTTGTTTATGTTCCGTACTGCAACGCGTAAAAATGCATATGTGTGAAAGACGTGCGGTTGTGGAAATTCGCTACCATTGCGATTTATGCGAAAAAGCACTTCTTAACTTTAAGGTCTTATAACTCTCAACAATAAAAATATATTTATACTTTTTTTGCAGATAAATTTGTTATCTTTTCACATATAAAAAAATTTCATAGACAATAAAAGCAAATTTTAGAGTTTTATGGAATTTTATAATAACCTGTATGAATTTGCAAACATAATTAATTTCTAGAGAGGGGAGCGGGGGGGGGGGGGGGGTATTCGAATATTTAGAGAACCGTAGTCTACAGGCAATTTCTGCCTACTGTGTGAAATTTCCCGAGGTACTTGTCAGTTACTGGCTTTGTACTCGATAATCGTAACATCATAAAGAAATTTTTAGAGCATACTTACTCTGTGTTTCGATCAGCAGTCCAGGGCGATCTCATCAGGACAGCATTGAACCCCTGAGGGGTGATCTCTTTTTCGTTGCTTAGGCGTGTATTTTTGTCACATATTTATTTACTCTTAAATTTACCATTTTTATATTTATTTATCCTTTTCATCGACCACAAAATAAACTAAAATGAATTTGCAGTGAATTAAGAATACACGCCTAAAAGTACGGTAAATTAGTCAACTGCTTCCAAGGTTGTGACACAATGTTATACTGTGGCAAATGGATATTCTACACCTAATGAGAGCAATACAAGTGCTTAAATTCAAATAGTATTATATATATATATTTGTAATGTGAAGTGTCAATTTTAGTTCATAAACTGAATAATAACACAAAAATTCAGTGGAAAAGATCGCTTTGGTTTGTGGTATATTCTGATATTAAAGTACGACAAAAGGTCAGAATCACACCCTTGAACTTCCTGGTGTCTACACTATAGTGAGCTTATATGTATGTCCAAAAGTTGTTGGCGGATATATAAAGATTTATTAAAAAATCATAATATGAATCATTTGAAAGAAAATGAGTTTTATTCACATTAAATGCTTCTTGGACATATCATTTTAACTATATAGAAGGGCGGTGGGGGCGGGGGGCAGATATTTGGAGACCTGTATAATATACGAGTCTGCGTACAGTGTGAGCATTTTTGTAAAATTCATATTTAGATTTTTAAATAAATCTTTATATATCCACCACCAACTTTTGGACATCCCAGTTCACTGTATTGAAGACAACAAGCTGTCCTGATGAGATTACCCTGCACTGCTGGTCGAAATACATAGTATTCTCTCAAAATTTCTTTATCAAATTTTGATTTCCGGCTACAACGCAGTAGCTGATAAGTACCGCGTTACCTTGTTAGAAATAACTAATTTCTCTTTCACATAAAATGCGGATAATGTTAAATTGTTGAAGGTATAGGTGATATTAGGAAGATCTACATAATTTATCTTTTGAGATAGCTTAGTTTTTAGCTTTTAACTCTATCATACCAGGATCTGAAATAATATCTCGAGGGATGACTTTGAGAACTTTCTTCGTAGTCTTAATATTATGCTTTCGAATACGAAAAAAGTAAGTACCAAATCAGGGTAAAAATGCAGATAATGCATAATGCTTACAGTATTACCTTGTGACGACATGTTTACGTCGAGTCACATACTTTCCAACTCTTTGTTGAATACAACCTTATACATAAACCTCGCTGTATAAAATTTCAAATTCTCGGAAATGAAGAGGTTTTTAATTGCAAAAAGGAGTTAGCTAGGTAGGATTTTGATGAATTATAAATTATTTTAAGGAATTGCAATTGTCTTTTGCTTAGGATGTTTAACCGTACACGTAGCAGAGCGATTAAGATAAAACAAATGAAGTTATATAGGGTATTTCCTGGTGAGAGGTCCAAAAGGAACTTAGCTAGACAAACAATAAATTGTAGGTTAGGAAGGCAGGGGCGGCTCAAGCAATTCGAAGTTACAGGGTGATAAAGAAAAAAACTCTAATTTTGCACGAAAAACCCCGTACTATCACCATCGTATGCACAATCTCATGGCTTTCCAACGACTGCTCAATCAGCCCCGTATTCCTCTCCTCTTCGAAGGTTTTGCGCTCTAAATTATAAATTGTGGTTCTTTTTTTTTTATTATACTTTTGACATTTTGACATCTTTGTTATATAAAAAACACTTATTAACATAACTTTTGTTACAAGAACTGGTAGTATCAGCACCATTTTTATTTCATATTTAAAATCACTTTATGATAATACCACAGGTACCTACGACTTGAATATGCTTGACTCTAACTTAAACGCTAAAAGATTCATCAGATATTATAAAACGTAGAAATTAAAAAGTTATATTTAAACTGATTACTAGTTCTATTGCATAACACACCAAAATTATCGTTTACAGAAAAAATAGTGAGGTATTCGAAAAATAGCAAAATAGATTTACACGTCATGCTCGCGGATTGACGGTCGTTTTAGACTTCGACTACCTTTCGGAAGAATGGCGTCTTTTCATTGATTCGTTCAAAAATTCCGGAAATAAATATTCTTCAGTTTCTGTAGAGCTCATAGTAGAAATAAATAAAACGTATGAGAGCATGAGAATTATCATAGAAAGGACAATGGAGAAGAAATAAGAATATAGGATCCAGGTCCACCCTTCAATAGTAATTGCTGATATACCTCTGGACAGGGTTTTTGAAATAGAAAATTAGTTTCTATTACAACTAACATCAAATGTTAGTATGTTTGGAGTTATGTCGTCAGAAAAGTGATTTATACTAACATCCTTTTATTATGTATATTATAATGTAATTAAAACTCATTTACTTTACTTTAAAACTAAAAGAATTATCTTTTCACATCTACTTCATTAACCACAATTACTATATCATTTAAAAAGCAGCGCGGGCAATAAATGGCTGGTATGTCCTAACTCCTGGGTACCAAACTATAGATATAATGTTAGTTCCCATTCCTACGGTACGTCGTTCGGTCAACCAAGACCAATAGCATTGATTTAAGGAGTACAACTTTAGAATATATAGAGTATAAGAAGAGTGATAAGCCAAATTTAGCGTAGTAAAATTTTTGTTGTGTTGGAGTCTCTTTCCGCTATAGTGAAAGCTCAGTACAGGCGTGCAGTAGAATCAACATAGAGAGCGGGGCAACAAAATATATGGTTGAAAACATTGCGCTTACTCAAACCGAAAATGCTCTTAGTCGCTGTCACTACTGCAAGCTACCTAGGAGTTTCTCAGCTGTTTCAAATATTAGCAGCTGAAAGAAAAGCCACGAATTTTAAAGGAATAAACACTTCCTGTTCTGTCTATATTCTAAGGATACCACCACTCTAGAATTTTGGAACAATAGATTTTTTTTTGCTTAAAAAATAATTTGGGGTCATAAAAACAATATCCAGTTTTTTTTTAAACTTCATTTATCACCACCATTCACCAAGGTGTGTAAGTGCTTTAACAGCAGCGCCTCGGAGCGCGTGCTGAGCTCACTACCATTCACTAGTGCGCGCAAATGCTATAATAAATGCAGCAATGTAATTTCAAGGAATTAAGTGCTCGTACAATTTTAAACGAGTTTTTCTCGAAAACATTTTTTCAAAGAACGGATTACTCCAACACCTTTGCATGGATCGATTTGAAATTTTGATAGTAGCTTCAAAATTTTATTTTCTATGACAGTAATGTAGCCGTTTTTTTAGTTACATGTGCTTTTTGTTCTATAAACAATTAACTGTTTATTTTTTGGACAAAAAATCAAGCTACTTCTTCAAGTGTGCACTATTTTTCAAAATTTGATAAGAAAAACCCAAGGCAGTCCCATGGTTAATAATATATAGATAGATCATAATGTTTTTTGGTTTTTGTTCCAGGTCTTATACTTTAACGTAAGAAATACGTTTTCAAGATGGGCTCTGTCGCCTCCCTTTTCTATGAAAATTATAATTAATTTTTTTTATACTTTAATATGTGTTAAATAAACCCTCTCAAAAAATTCTATTCATTTTTCCATATTGCCAAGATAAATTGTCAAAGTTACGTTTTCTTTTCTGCCGCTAGAGTGGTGTTACTTCTTAAAAGGAGTTAGTACCAAGATTTGCAAGTTTCATACGTTTTTCAATACGAATTTCTGGCAAACTATTTGTAGCAGAATAATGAATTATACCTTAAATCAAAAATAATAAAGAGGTCTAGTGAATAACGTGTGGAACAAAAAATGTATTGGAATGGAGATATTAGCTCGGAAACTTCTAAAAAATTGTAAAAATTGAAGTTTTTTAAATCAAATTCCTGTTAGTAGGTACATATTCGCATTTCTTTAGTTTGTGACTATTTTAGAAAGATAAGGCCAAGATTTAGTGACTAACGTCGAGTTTTTTTCATTTTTAGTTGCGTTTTTTTTATAATTATTTGGCTCTAATAGTACTTGTTTTTTCTCCCGATATTTCACCGATGTAATATTTTATTGAAAGTTGTTTAAGTACAAACCAAAATAGTTTGTTTTAACAATTTTAAAATTTAAATTTAAAAATTTTCAAATTATTTGAACTGCAAATATTCATTTTTCGTCTTAAATTGTATAGTTTTGTCGCATGATGGGTCTTTTACGCTAGATGTCTCTAATGTGGTCTGTGGTCTAGGTTTAGACTGACTAATTCTATATGGATTTTCTCATTTTAAAGGCAGAAACCTACGTATAGTAAATTTCATTGCCCACAGGCTCGCCGGTATCTAAATTGAAATTTTTACTTAGTACTGACTCCCCTTAAAGATAAATTACGTGAGAAATCCTTGTTAAAGATTTGCATACACCCATTCAAAGTAGAGTTGAAAATTGGATTCGGATTTGCTAATGTCCGGATATCCGGAAACTCAGACTAATCAAAAAACTTCAAAGTTGCATTGTTTCATTGAGAAAATGAAAATATAAAATAATTTATATTTTCCCAATGAAACAATGCAATATGGAGGAAATTTTGAACTTTTTTTGCTCAGATACTTCCGATTCGGATGTGGATAGTTGGGATTCGGATACTAGGATACAGATTATCGGGATACCTAGATTTGATGAACCCGATCCTAATTATCTCGGATAATCCAGATAGTTAGAAGTCAATTGTGCGTTTGTTGTGATTATTTCCTTCTACGTAGTTACATAGGTACTCTTTTTCAAACTTATACACGAATTTGAAATGTTTCGTTTTCTAGAGAACAAATATAACCTCTGATAGAGAATTTTCAAAATATGGTCCTAATGTTATAAGTAAATAAATAAATAAAAACGGGAAAATTCGAAATTTGTTTATAGCCTTAAAACAGAAATATAATAGATTATCTACCTCAATCCACTCATCAATCAAATTCAGAAAGACACTAGCTTCTCTGCGGTCTTGAATAGAGAGGTGCAGCTGGTTAAGGATTGATGCTACAACCTGAAATCGATCATCATGTTGTGTAGGCTCTTGTTAAAGGCGTATACAGGGTGATTCAGATCAAGATACCTTCCGGTATACCATGCGATTCCTTGAGGTAAGCTGATCAAAAAATTGTTCCACATACCCCTCCTAGAAACTTTCCTTTAGGAGTTGTGGCCAGTTGAAGATTTCGCTAATATTCGTGAACCCTGATGGGAATAAATGAGTATAACTTTTGAACCATGCTATAGATTTTGGTTATTGTTGCTTACTGCATAGCCAAGAATAGTAGCTGTCGAAAAGTGTATTACTCTGTATATTTTAATTAAGCATCTTTAAATTATTCTCAAATATTTCCAAAATTTTAATTTTTTTACACACAAAAGTTTTTGAAATAAATAACGGTATTTATAAAATTTTTGCCTTAAAAATTCAAAATTTTGGAAATATTTGACAATAATTTAGGGGGGGGGGCAATTTTTTGATCAGCTTACCTCAAGGAATCGCGTGGTATACCGGAAGGTATCTTGATCTGAATCACCCTGTATGTAGTAATTAACCTTGATTTATTCCTTCTTCCACCGCTGCATATCAAATTCGGTTTGTTGAAGAATCTCTTGAATTGTCATTATCCTGAGCCTGAGTGATGCTAAATTGAATACAGTCATGCATATTCAGCTGTACGCAAATAAGCAAATTGATAAATGTCGAAGGCTTCGATGCTGTCCTACAACAAAATGAATTACAGCCCTGAAGTTCTCTATGCTTCACGGCTTGTTAGGCAACAAGAAATCTGCAACCTGTTAAGCAATTGTCTAAAGATTACAAAGATCATTCACGCATTCACGTGTATTGCATTTTGAAAAATTTCAAGCCCAAATTTGACTGAGATTTCATCAAGATTACATATTATAGTTATCTCAAAACCTACTGGCTAAGTTTTGCATTACGTAGAAGTCCCATAAAATTATAAGCAGACAGTGAATAAGACCACACAATAAAATATTTAAGTTTGATTCATCTCCGTAGAGTGGTCACGTTGTTGGTCCATTGTGGAGTGATCTTCGATTCATTCATGTCTTCCTTCAGCGGATTTCTAAAATGATTAAATTAAATTTACAAAATTTTAATAATTATTACTGAATCTTAAAATCTGAATCTGAGTATATTTTGAATTTTTGAATTTTTCAAAACTTTAAAGTTTTTTCGTAGTGCCAAGTTTTGGGTAAGTTCTAACGGATATTCGACTGAAACTTAATTATTGCCTAAGTGTAGAAATCTTATAATATGCGATCAGCGGGCAAAGCTTTAACTCACCTTTTGAAGCATGAAATTGTCGATTTTCGCATAAAGATATTAACATCTTTTACAGACACATTTAATCTGTTAGAGCTCCACCATTTCCAGGACTTGTAATCATCGTCGATGATAATGATTTCTGCTGAAGCAAAATTCCTCCAGCTGATTAACCACAAAGTACCCAACGAAAAACCCATAATTTAAAAAATAAAACATAAATCTTCCCAACCCGGTGACCCATATTATCACGGTGTCTTAATAACAACTCAGAAGTTAATGAACTTCTTCGCGTGTGATGGTCCAAGAACGTATAGGAGAGCCCACTATAGCTGATGGGCCTTTTCTGTTTTGGACACTAATTCTTCTGTTAGATGCCTTTTTGTAAGGCCATAGCAAGTTTTGGATCCCACCTTTACCTTTACGTAAGTTGATTCTGATGTGGGTTCCTATGGCGTAGATTTCTACTTGAAAAACATCTTGGCATAATTTCAGCGCCTTGTATAACATACTCCTTCGCCGCACCATTTTTACTTTCTACACCAATCTGTGTAGAAGACGAGTGAACTGTGGTCAATTGTGTTTTTCCAGCTTTGAAAATATTCTATAATCATCAAAGCTTTTGGCTCCTACATATTAGAGCCGTAGATACTGCGTACGTAAATTTGGCAACTATTGAGTCATTTTGACAATTTTGACTCTTCAATGTCTGTTTTAGTCTACAGGTTTCTTGGAGCTGGCAGTTAGCATTTAAGAGCAGTAAGCTTTTTAATGAAAATATGTAGAGGAAGAAAGCCCAACCTCCGTTCTAATACTGATGTGGGGGCTGGTCTTCATCACTATTTTAATTCTACACTTAACTCAAGTATGTTTGCAAAGAAAATTTCGATTATTCTCTTTACACAGTAAAAATTAAAGTCAGTTTTTTACCTATATAGAGTTATCTTTAATGTCTTAAGTATTTTTGTTGTCGACAGAGATGATGAGCTTTTATTAAATAATTTTTTCACTGAAATGTAATTCATAAATTCATCATAAAAGATGGAAGCCACTGAAATTAATTCATCAATTAGGTACTTTGGGTTCTACAGTAATCGGAGTATTAAAGAAATGGAAATATTGTACCATTATCCCAAATGCATTTACTATAGTCCGTCCAAATTGTGAATGTCCATAGTTATACATATACATAGCCTTTGTAATTTGGAATGATGACTGACTGAGGATATGGTTTCATCATAGTTTATGTTAAAGTAAAAGCTTCATCTCCAATTAAAACATGACGCGTGCCTGGAATAACCGATGCACCAGGAAATGAAATTTCATTATTCATTATAAGCTTTCTCATTTCAGATTTTGGATAAATTCCAGCATCACTTTCATGGATATACATATATATATATGTATTAATCATCGTCAACAGTAAATATACATCGGTGATGGATATCAGTAATCACAAGAAAAATATTTATTCTTTATAAAAACAATGACGATCTTTAATTGGACACTTTATCCTTATGGAAAGCACGTTCCATAACAATTAGTGAAACCTGCAATAATAATTTTGCTAGGATTCTGATAATCATCTGCTTACCTGGAAAAGTAATCTTTTAATATTCAGTTACAAATGCTTCGTAAGATATATAACCATAGATGGCACAAGAACTAGATGTCATACTAGAGCAGAGAATAGATATTATGAAATGGGTAGTACATTCTGGAATGGATCTTTACATGTTTTAGAGCGTGCCGAAAGCAAATGTTTTTATAATAACAGTTTTGTATACATTTAATGGACATCTTCAACACTTCAGATATGAAAAAATATGAATTAGTCCACGTCAAATGTTGTAGTCCATTCCGGAATGGACAACCCAGCCACATAAATTTTGTATACTTTTTTGATACAGTATGCGACATCTTGTTCTTGTGCCATCTATGATATAAGTCATATAAGTAATATTGTTGATCCTGGGATGACTAATACGTTTTTTTATTTCAAGGAAAGGATATGAAAAATTCCAAGCACAGAATCAATACAGTTCAATGTGTTAACTTGGTCGAAAGAAAAGATCTATTATCGAAATCTTCTTTCTTACCTTCTTTCTTAATGAATCGCATCAGCTACAAGTGCGACAGACTAATATCTTAGACACACAGGACATATCAATGATTATTGACGGAGCATTGATCATTGTATAGCTCGTGTGTCACTGCATCATTGGCGCAATGGTCATTCGTTTCGTCATTGCACCAATGACGCCCCCACAGGCTCATTGGTTTACAATAATGCATTGCTTATCATTTCTTTTACCGATAAGCGCACTTTTCGCGGTGAGGAACTGCAAATTATTGGAAAAATCAGGTGATTTTCCAGGCATCACTGTCAGATGTCATTGGTGAAATTGGCTGATTTTTTAAAGTAAATTTAGCATGTTTCCCAAATTATTGAATTCTTTCAAAAAAATTCAGACATTATAAATGGAAAAAGAGACGAAGAAAAAAGCAAGATTGTGGAAAACTGCTGAAAATTATAAGTTGTGCGAGCTGTGGCGCATTTATATAAAAATTCTGAGAAAGGCACGAAGAAATAGCCACATATACGCGAATATGTATGTGAAATTTAAGGATATGGGAGTAATGGCCAGTATGCACAAGTGACACATTTAATGGGTCAAATCTAGTCTCGCAATTCTAATTACGTGACGGTCTTCATTGCCATGTGCCACCCCAAAAACACGAATGATCATTTGTCCAATTACGTAATTGAACCAATGATCATTGATATGTCCCATATGTCTAGGATATCAAGGAGAGCTAGAACAGATTAAAGATTATCCAGCCTGAACCGGGAAAAGGCAGGAAAATAGCTGCCGGCCGTCTTAATTAGATAACCACGAATGAAGTGAGGTGTGGCGAAGCGATGACATCAGGAATGACTTACATGGAATTGAAAAAACCAATTATCATGTCCCTAAAAAATGTGTTTTTAAGTTGAGCGAAAGCCAAGAGATTTTAAAAACATCATTAGTAGACTAAGAAAGCGAAAACGTCTTGAACCTGATGGAATATCTCAGTATTGCATTAATAATCTTACTACCACACATATATAGCTCATGTTTAAAATTAAAATGTTTTTTTAAAGAATATAAAACAGCCCAGACAATACCTATTATAAATCCTGGAAAGCCTATATATATAGCAGTTCTAGAAAATGAGTTTATACAGCCTAATGCCCTAGACACACAGAACTCTTAATGAAGAAATAACTAACGACTCATTAGTCTATAATGATTCATGATAAACTGCGGACACACAGCCATTTCTTTAATTAAGCTGTGCTGTCAAACTGGTTTTGATGAACTTATCACCTTAAAGATGCAATATGGATCGAATTAACGCGATAAACTTTGTTTTCATTTATTTTATTTTCTATTTAACAATTTCCAAATGAGAAAAACATTATATTTAAAATAATATTAATAATATAATTTGAGATTTGCATTTCTTTGCAATTCTTCTTCTTATTTTTCAAATCAGCAGATGCACAACGGAGCTCCAGATTTACAGTATATGCCAAATCTAGCACATTTTTCCGCATTATAGCTATAATGAAGGAGGAAAACACTTTATTATCATCTGATTTTCGAGCTATAATGACGTATACTATGTAACACACGGCATGAATGGTTAGTATAAATGATTCATTAGTTCGTGCTGTGTGTCTAGGGTATAAGACTCAATTTGTATTTAGAAACCAATATTGCACCATACACACAGTAGCGAAAATTATCCAGCATATTAAGAGTAAGCTCCTCCAAAAGATGTTTACTGAGTTAATTTTAGTTGACAGCTATTTAGTTCAAATTAATAAAGTTGGAATTCCGTACTTTTCTAAAGCAAATGATTTTAAATTTTTTAGGAACGAAATATTCGGAAATTTGTAAAAACTTTGCTGGGATTCCTTAGGGATTCGTCTTCGACTCAATGTCATATAGCATATTTACAGCAGAATTTACATCATTGAAAAACTATCTACAATATCTCGACGTTTGCGGATAATATAGCTTTACATTCATTGAACCAGAATATCCAGAATACATGCATGCAAACTTAAATGCAGCTTTCGACTACTTCCATATATGGAAAATATAATTCAATTTGAGTAAAAGCTGGGCGCTATAAGAAAATAAGCCAAACTACCTTACCGAACCCTAATAATATCATAAAAACACTATTGATCGGATGAATGTAGGTGTTTCTTTCACAGTTCCTAAAATGCATAAGTTGTAGTCGTCCATCAATAGTCGTGCCAACGGGAGGGTGGTGCAAAAATTATCCTTTTTACTCAATGCATTATTCCTTTTCCCCCTCTCCTTTATTTATTTGTCTATTTCTTCCTAGTCCAATTTAAATTTGGCCTAACTTGAATGCCGTACTTAGCTTGTTTCGAAGCTATCTCTATATTGGGTGAAATGTGTACGGCCAGGAAATGGGAAGTTCTGCATATCAATTGTTATTAAGCAGTCCAATGGGTTATCACACACGAGTATTCCTGATGTAGTATGCAAACAGGTATTCTGGTAAAGAGGTGAGAAGAAGCAAAGGGATATCTTTCTAAAGTGAAGAGATAGCTCTTTGCTTCTTCTCACGTCTTTCTTAGAAAACCAGTATGCGTACTGCATCAAGAATACTCGTGTAGGTTGCAATTCGACTTCACCCATATGGTCGAAATTGGCACAGCTTTCTCATACTTATCCTTACTTCTCATACATATGTTTGCATTATCAAACTGTATGTATTTGGTTATTTCATAAAATCTTTTCACCTTTATTGATCCGCGGAATAGTGCTTCTCCATGAACCAGAGTTCCGGAAAATGTAATAATAGCAAAATGTATGCATCGAATTCACGTTCTTTTATTTCCGTCAATAGTATTCCTATCTGCATAACTTTGATTAGTGTATCTGTCTGTTTCTCTGATAACAATATCGCAAATTTCATTAGAAATGAGCGACCTAAATATTTCTTTTACAGATTTATTTCTGGTTTAGGCAGACGGACCAATTCAGGTAAGCTTTCTACAACTATGCTTTGCGGCTCCAGTTGGTGTTATTTTCCTTCATATGGTTCCATTAGAATACGGTTGGAATACTGGGTGCCAGAGAAACGATGCAAGATGTGGGTGCCAACACAAGGGTTAAGCTGAAAAAAAAAACTAATAAGATTCTATACACTTAAACTAAAATTAATACTCACTGTTAATATAACGAATACAGTACTCGTGTTGTTATCATACGAGTAGACTTTCATTGTCTACGCTTTAGGTATTGCGTATACAAATAAATTTATTGTCGATAATGTCAGCTATTGTGTCGACAATGTAGACTATGCTCTGTCTAAACAAAACAGTTAATACGTTACCATCACCAAGGGAAGTTGTATCATATTTTTAATACAAATTAATAAAATATGTATTTCGGAATATTTTTGTTTTTTGTTAAGAAATACTTGCAAGCAAAAAATATAAAAGCAAAGTTCAATTGCGAACGGGTCAAGAGCAGGGCAAGTTTATTTACAATTCCATTTTTCTGGATGATGCAACAATTCAATAAAATGAAGCAATTACAGAGTTAGCTTCGGATTCATAATATTACAGAATGTAGAATCTTCAAACTACGAAGGTATATCTAGTGAAAATGTAGGCTTTTCACGTACATGCTCATCGGCTTCAGTAACTTCATCAGGCACCAATAGATTTTGTTTTCCAAATCCCTGATGGATCTTCAAAAAAAGTTTCAATTTTAATCAGTCTCGACATCAAACAATCAACTCTGGAAGTGTATCACCAATATAATTCAGGACAGAAGTCTTTTTTTTTTACATTAAAATAGAACTAAAATGCTATCTAAATAGAAAGGGAGATTGAGTTTTATTCTTTCGACATGCATATAGAGTCTACAGGCAATTTTTAAAGCTACTGCATTAAGCAAAAAATTTAAAGACAAGTGCCGAGGTACTGTGTGTTGGCTTAAAGCCGGAAATGAAAATTTCATTAAGAATTTTGGAGCAGTATACTGTGTGTTTCGGTCAGCAGTACAGACACCATGCAGTTTAGGGTTTCATTGCTATCCTGATGAGATCGCCCTGTACTGCTTATCGAAACACAAAGTATACTTTCTCAAACGTTTTCTTTCCATAACCTATACTATTTGATTAAATTGGTTTTCAATGAGTTATTGACACTACGAAGACAGTCGCAGAATTTATAACATGTATATTATTTTTTAATTTTTATAAAACTCTCGCAAAACTGCCACGATTAATTAGATTGGTAGAAAATTGGTTTGCAATCACTTTTCGTTCGTCCAAATATAATGTAACTTTTTCTGCCGTAAACACTAGCCTTTTTTGATGATGGCCTCCACCGTCCTCCATGATTTGTATGGACAAGAATAATTGATAAAGCGGGATATACATAATCACGAAAAGAACCTTAATTCACCCATGAACAACCCCAGACCAATTATTGCATCTCTCTAGCTACAAATGGTAGACCGAATCAGAATTTCCACTTTCTCCTTTTATTTCAGTAATATCGGCATCGGTAGATTTGGGGATAGCTCGGTGATTTTTTAATCAGTAGTTCCTTGTCGTACTTGAATCTCATTGGTGTCCACCACAATGCAATTGTAATACCTGTCAAAAGGAATAAGTTGATCTAGGACCTGAGACGACAGAACTAGCAACTATTAGTAAGTAATACGTACCTATGACCTACCTATACTATACCTACATACATAGTGGTGCATTAATTTGTCACATTTATCAGTTTTCTGCGGAACAACACAAATACTGAAATTATGCTAAACGATGGATGCAATTGCAATTGCGAATATGTTTTCCTTTTAGATTTTAGGCACTGTGAGTAGATGAGCCCACCCACAATCAATTACTCCTCTAAGCACAAGTCTCAGCTTTAAACAAATTTCCGTATCTATACCAATAAAATTTTACGCTTTCTACAAAGTCTGGTCACACTTTCCACTAAGAAAAACCAATTTAGTTCATCCTTTTCGATTTGCTCTAGTTTGTTTTAGCCCTTTAGGAAGTCATTATCCTCACAACTTAAGCAAGTAAATTTTCTGCAAAATTGCCTTAATTCAATAACCTTATCACCAAAGGTAGATTTATTTTTTATTCAAATAATAGAAATTGAAAATTTCACTTGAATGATCCTGGTTGAAAAAAAACTTTCTTAGACAATCACTCCAAGATGGGATCAAGATGAAATCGAATAGAAGAAAATGGAATTAGACTAGTCACATGCTGCGAATCGACAATAATTACATTGTGAAGTTGGACCTTGACCAAAATGAGGAAGGAGCTTGTAATAAATACAATTCAGATCCGTTACCATATGGAAAAAATATATTTTAAGACAATCGACAATCCTCAACAGCCGAAAGATTATGACACATAGATCAAGATCAATTAAAGAGCATAGGAGTTCACCCTTTGTTAAAAAATTAACCGAGAATAACTCGTCTTTCGTCTCCATTATTAAACGCTTGATAATTGACAAATTGATGCAAATTAAAATTTTTTTATAACATCTTCGTCGAAATCATGAGAAATCAATCACTAAACATATTTTTGTAATTTTCACTTTCAATTTTAAACGCTGCAATGCAATCGCTTAAGATATTGTGTCTCAGTGAAAGTGGTAACAATTACGTTGGATGCAAAGCATGTGACAAGAAATTGTGCTGTCAGGTTGTTACCCAACGATTAATTTTCTAAAAATAGCAAATAGCACAACTTGAATTCAACTAATTATTTATGTCTAGGACATATATAATATTGCAATGTACAGTTATATTTGTTTTTTTAGACATGAGAGCTATCCGTCCGATTTATTTATCTTGTGAAGCAAAATTCAAGTATGTCCAGCTCATGCAGTATCAATTTACGCCTCTGATTTAAAGGGTATTCGAAACGAAATATACGTCTGAAGTGGTTAGGTAGTTCATTGATAACTTCCACTAGCCCCGCGACAAATATGCTAAGCGATAAACTTGTCATATGCGGCATCATTCGCCATTTGTTATTATGTTTTAATTAATAATATTCCGTAGGAAGAGACTCCTTTGGTAAACTAAGGAAATCTCATACTGGTAAGCATTTTTCGTGTTTTCCTAATGTTGCGTCTTTGATTTACAGAGTTTTCGAAAAAATAATTCTAATGCCGCTTTTCATGTTTATTTCCGTCTTCCTACTCGACGAATTTCGTGTGGGCTACTTTGAATACGATTTTATTGTCGCGACTACTGTCTTTACCCAAGTGGATTGGAAGACTTGGCAAATAGTTCTTCCTTTAAAATTCTTTCTTTGCAAAAATTTTTATGTAGGCGTTTGTTGTTTAATTTTCAGGCAGCAACACCAATAGAATTCGATTTTATGAAGATGATATACTTAGTTGATATAATTGCAGATCTATCAACGCAATGAAACGGGAAACCTGAATTCAAAAGGTCTATACCCGATTGGTTATGTAATTAGGCTAATCTCATTCCTAAATAGTTATCTCGTAGATTGCTTATGTTTTTCCATAGTTTAGAAAAATCACATCGACAGAGGTTGAGCTTAATCTTCATCATCAAAAACTGTTGCAGATCGTAGTGATTTTATTTATCTTTGTGCTATGGTATGGAGTTCATCTCTGCCAAGCTAAATTGCGAATTAGGTACAAAATGTGTTTGCTGGTTATTACCTGTTGTCCACTATAATATCTATATAAAAATTATGCACATGAACTTTCACAAAAATATAAAATACTAAAAAAGTCATACTAAAAATAAAATTTAAAATGCGTTCTGGTTTGAATTGAAAATTGTGACCGGTGTTAGATGAAAACTGGCGATAATTGAGTTTTAATTCTTTGAATCCGTCACTGCTATACATTTCTCTATTGGCCAGCCCTGACATTGCTACAATGCTTAGGTTGACATCTAAAATAAAAGAACAGCGATTTTAATGACATTTCAACGTGATCCTAATATTTTTACACCTCACGTAAATTCTGGACGACAATGTATATTATACTACAACTGACTTTGATTACACTACACCTACTAAAAATACAAAATTTTATGTTTACGAGTTTATGATAGAAAGACAAGCGATAACACCTAAAGATCCAAATCGCTCTTTTAACTCTCTTTCCATTTAAAAGCCCCAGGCTCGAACTTTTCCATCTTCATCCAGATAGGCTTGTTCGACAATGGCTATTTTCTAGTAAGCTATTTTCATTAAATGATCTTTAAAGCCAAAAAGACCACATCAGTCGTCTTTATGGGCCTTAACATTTACTTGCAATTATGATGTGGGAAGCACAGATGATTTGAATATATTTCACTTTCCAGTTTAGCGTTTAAAAAAAAAATAACATTAATTTATGACAAATAAATTGTATGGAGATATGGACAAGTCCATAAGGTCGCATGATATATTAATTTACGGTCTCCAGTTGATCACGTTTTTAATTTTACCAACAGTGCTCATCTCTCCTTTAATTCGATCATTGCTCTCCTCATTCAGTCCTTAGTGCAGCTTTACTACTTTCAACAAGCCTCTTTCAAACACAACCTTCCAAGTGGTCCTTTCGATAATGAGTTTCCACTGTAATCCGCTATTAGTCAGGAATCCCGTTAAACAGTTTCCTGAAACAATAATTACTTTATAAGTCCTTTTAAAAGTGACATGTTGTCTAAATAACAATATTGCGTATGAGGTAAGATTTTTTATATTGGATAGAAATGGAGTTTTAAGACTATTTTCCGCTAGCTTTTATATGAATTTCTGGTAAAATGCAAGCAAATTTTTTTGCAGCTTCGTCATACTCGACACAAATGAAAAAAACTTAACTGTGTCACATCAATAAAGGGTTTTTCATAATCAGTGAACAAAAAATGAAATAAATAAAGATTAATTTAAGATTCCGGGGACGAATTACTGGACTTTTTAGAACAATGGAGTAAATCAGTGCTTTTTTAATAACATCCTGCCACTGTTAGGCCAGGCTATAGGTTCTAGTTTCAACGAAGTTAGAATTTAACAATTTTTTCCTTCAGACAATTTAACTAAACCATGTCATAGTAGGTACCTACTCACTTAGTTTATTTCTTATATATTTTTCAGAATTTGATGATGTTCCAAAATTCGTCCTATAAGAGGAGATAAATCCCAATTTTGATGTGGCAAAAATTTCATGCAATTATGACCGCATTTCCCAAGTTCTTGCCATCTATATATTTTTATGTCTGTAATCATTCAATTCTGACTTCAAAGTATTTCGCAGTACACAGAACGCTAATCGTATCTAATTTTTCAAGTTTTTTTTTGGCTTTTACAAACTCTTAAATTTGGAGTTTAAAGTTCCAAATCTACTTTCCACAACTGGTCGCCATCGTACGCTTCTTAATCGATAATTCAATGCTTTTAGGGCAGGTGAGTGGAAAGATGGTAGTCATTTATTGCTCGTACTATTGTATTGTGCTAGATAAGATATAGTCACAGCCAGTCCAAATATTTTATACTAGTATTAGTCCTAATGGGAATTACGATCCCTCCATGCAACACTCTATTTGATGTGAATTCCGCTTAAGTTGATTTTATTTACCATAAAACAATGAAAACATTTATCTCTCAATAGAAAATTATATAGGTACCATCCATTTAATAACTTGCTTGGGTTAGATTATTTGAAGATATTAATTCAAGATGAATGATAGATCATAGGTGAAAATTGCTCACCTCATATACATCTGCTATGTAATTAATGGATTGTCGAATTAATTATGTATGATCGCAATTTCATTGATGTCAATAAAAATTGTGATCGGCTTTGATGATGGAGGAATAAAAATGATTGCCAAGAAATTTTGAAAATGTTATTCACGTATAAAAACCTGAGCAGATGATTATGTGGTCATCAAGTCTCACGATTCCATTACCCTAATAGCAGTATAATGCCAATTTCTCCATAAACCTTTAGATGTCCAATAAAGTGGACGCCATAAAGTGATAACACTAAAATTTGCACAACCCTTTACCATGTATACATACATAGATTATGTAGAATATTGCAAGCTCTCTCTCTCTCTCTCCCATGATTTTACAACACCTCCCCAAGGTTCTTGGGAGTCAAAATATATAGTATGCAAAGGATAAAGAATAATACGGAAAATTTTTAAGCCTGCTCACCTAAATGACTACATTGCCGCCAATAATCATAAAACTTTCCGCCGCTCATTTCTTTAGCATCCCTCTGGTACCCTTTTTTCTAGGTGGAGCTTTATTGGCTATCGTAAAGTTCATTTTGATAAAAATTGCGCCGACCCATGAGGAAAAAAGCCCACTTCCCTTCGGTTTCTCGGATTTCTGCTTTCACTTCGTAAGCAAGTTTACCTGGAAAATAGACTGTCGGAATTCCAATTTTTTAGAAAACCAGTGGTTGCCCGTCTCTCCAACTTTTTATCCTTAATAAAATAAAACAAAATGAAATTGGGAAAATGATGGATAAAAATTTTCTTGATTTACTTCAACGAGTGACTTTCCAAAGTGAAGAAAACGAAAACGAAAAAGACGAACTTCATGTGATGACTCCAAGAAACTTTTCTCGACTCTTAACTTCTCTCCAGCAGGGATGCCGGTGGATGGTTGGAATATATTAAATTTGTTGGGAGAGAGTTTACTGAACTTCTATAAAGTTTTGTTTATGTTCGCATCAAACCCGTTGTATTCGCCATAGGGGAGTTCGAGCAAAGCACGTCTCTGGGATATATTAAATTCTGCCAAACCTGGTTAGCTGCTAGCAATGAAGGCGATATCTTACTAGCAAATGAAATGATAAACGCACAAGTGCTAAATTTGTGATTAGATTATTTGAAACAAAGGGGAATTATTGCAACAGCAGCAGCAGCAGCAGCAGCAACCAACAGCAGCAGTAGCAGCAGCCGGCAGCAGCCAGGAGCCGCAACACTAGAGCTCTCGTTTAATTGCCAAAGGGCTGGAAACAGGTGTACGAATTTTGAATTCATGAGAGTTTTCCATTGTTAGGATACTTGTTTTAACATCATGAGCCTGTTTTGTTTTAAAGTGATTGAAAGTACTTGCCATATATGTAATATTTTACCCAAAAGTCTGATATTTTCTAGATAATATCCAAAATTTCATATTATGAAATTCCTGAATAAATTTTCTCATTTTACGAAGGTTCGCTCGGTTTTGAACTTAATTTAATATCGCTTACTGGGTTAAGGAGGCAATTGCTTACGTTCTGGCTTTTATGTTTTATCATAATGTTTACATATGGTAGCTTTTTGTATATTCAAAGGACATGCGAAACTCCATTAATTCAGGATTTCATATTTGAAGGTTAAGTATACAAACAACATTTTTTTTTCCAATTTTTTCCATTGTATAAGGAAAGGTATTGAATAGAGCTCAAATGTTTTATTGGTTTCGAGGTGCAAAAAAAAAAAAGTGTTCTGAACACAAATTTCCAATGGCCCGGCCATACACAAAATTAAATAAAAGAAAAAAAACTTTTAAAATAATTTTTTGAGAATAAGATTTTTATATAATTTTAAAATTTGGGCAGTCAATTTTGCACCAATCTACTTTTTATTTACACATCCGTATATAGGGTGTCTCCGCCTAGGGGATCAATGGAGTAGAATGTGATAGTACTCACCCAGAAAAACACAAAAATCGTATGGATGGGTTAGGGGGGGGGGGGGGCATATAAACAGTTTAGGAGTTACAGGCTGATTAAGAAATATAGCAGTTTTTCACAAAACACCCTGTATCTCAGAAAGTACATGGTTGTACGGTCACAGTTAAGAGCTCATTGTATGCAGACCTTCATGGCCTTTTTAACGACTGCTCAACCAGTCCCGTACCCCGGGGGTCTAAACAAAGAAATTAGGATTTTTTTACTTTTATTTTAATTTGACATCTATTTTTTTGCAAAACGGTTGTTAACAAAACTTTTTTTTATAAAAATTATAAACCGTAGATTCTCTTTTCTTTAATTTGACCCTATGTGCCATCTGCAACCGTTAAAGAGTTATTAGCTCAAAATCTATTCTGAAAGCTATTCTCAAACCTATTCTCAAAGATAATTTGTTCCCTTACTGACTGGAAACACGTCATTTAAAAAAAATATCGCCTAATTTCGGTAAGACTTTAATAGGTTTGCAGCTGGTTAAGCAGTAGTTGGAAAGGCCATGAGCTCTTAAGTGTGACCTTACGCCCTGTACTTTTTACGATACAGAGTGTTTTGTGAAAAAACTAGCTTTTGTTCTTAACTACCCTGTAACTCCTTAAGCCCCCTCCCTCCCTGCCATACAGTTTTTTGTTTGTCTAGATAAGGAAACACCCTATATATAGATATATTTATTAGCACGCAAACAAACTATCCTAGTAAGGTATTATTTTGTAATTATGTGGTACGAGCTAGTAAAGTAAGTATATAGACATGGTATGCATCATCGGTTAATAGAGATTCATGCAAAATAAACTGGAATTAAGGATCAAAAATAAAAATCCAAAAACGCTATAACCGAAGAGAAAATTTGTCGGTATCTTAGATGAATATCCATAAATGTAGCCTCCCCGCTACTTTGCTACTTTGAAAATGATGTCCTGTCTCAGGGATTAATTGTAAAAATAAAAACAGCACTTCCAAAATGTACTTGACCTTAATTAATACTTTGGTTTCTTTACATTTACATTTGCATATAACTTCAACTCTTTACTTTTAAGTCTAGTATCGAGTTCGAGTAAAAAGGGACATTTTCATACAAATTTTATAGGTGGTAAAATTGCAAGGAAAAATTTTACTAATGTTTTTACTAGTGCAGTACGGAGTTCACTGGTAAAAAGTGAAATTTCACTATTATCAGATCTCCACTCCATTAGCAAATTTCTACTCATTTTACTGTCCAGTTTAATAAGCGGAATAATAAAATACCGGTAAAATTTTGATATTGCCTTTTCTATGAAAATTTTCAAATTGTTTGTTTTTGTTTTTTTATTAATTGAAGGATTTAATTTCTATGACACATTTCGGATTGTTTTTTAATTGATTAAATGATTAAAATGTTTTATTCAATCATTCATTGATTTATTTATTGGCTTACTTATATCGATATCAATTACTAACGTGTAATCTGTTCCTTGATCTAAAATTCACTTCCTTTTCTATGTCGAAGGGCGATTCATTGAACATTTTCAAACCTTTTAAATTTAAGACTACTCTGCGTTGTACCAGTGTAAAAAGTTGATAGTCTAAAATTATCAAAAGACCTTAAAAAACGAATTCTATTCCCTCAGCCGCCAAAAAGAGGTTGAAACTGGCTCCAATAAAGGGGAAAAATATACATAATTACAGCTTGCAGGTTTGGTGATTTGCTCCCTGAAAAACTGGCAATTTGGACATCTGTCACTTTGATTTCTCCAAATTAACAAACGTCAGAATTTTACCAGTGATTTTAATGTGAAATATTAGGAGGCCGCGATAAAATTTCACTTTGCCCGAACTAGTAACTAGACTTTAAGCTATAACGGAAATCTGATACAAACTGAGAAACCTATCCACCGAATCAGCCGTGCTGCTGACTAGATAACTAGGCGAAAGCACTTCACTGACATATATATAACATAGACTGCTTGATTACCTATTTCATTTGGGCAGGCGCAAATCTAGCATTGAAATTACACATACATAACATGCATACAATAATATTCATTGCAATAAAATTTTGATTTTTGTAAGTTTTGGAATATAATTTTTTTTTGAAGTTTACTTATGTATATAAATAAAAAAAATAAAAAAAATATAAAATATATTTTTTCAAATAACTCAATTAATTAAATATTTTTTGTTCAAATTTAGGGGGGGGGGGGTCATGACTCCCACGACCTCGCCTCCCTGAATCCGCCACTGCATTTGGGTCAACTTTTGTTGGGTTCAAGTTTTTTTTTTTCATATTTCAAGTTTAACAAGTTTCAAATACATTCAAAATTATTACTTTTTTCTATACCATGAAATATTGATTAAAATTGATTTTTAAGGAAATAAAAATAAAGCAATTTTGTCTGTCTAGCCCTAAAATTAGGTATGGGGAGCAGAGAAAAGATTACAAATATTGTATTGCAATCTGTGTCTTTTCTATATATTCATTTGGAAAATCCACTGGACTGAAATTGGACTATGGTGGAGCTTAGCCGCTTGATAAAAAGTAACTCTGTTCTGGGTTCCAGAATAGAATCTAATTTTAATGGAAAGTACTTATTTCATGAGAAAACACCCTTACCTTACATTTGTGATCTAAAAAAATTCCATTTATCAAATTTTTGTCACATCATTTACATAAATTTGTGTTTACCTGAATCTTCAAAATAAAATAGATCCTAAAAAATTCGTTTGATATGTGAAAATGTATTTGAGTCCCAGATAGAAATGGTGATTAGCAGTAAAGTATAAATCATGAACTGTATACGATTTTCAGGACTACTAACAAAATGAATTTCACAACATCTGCCAAGAATCATAGTATAACAGAGTCATGTTTCTACGAACAGCTGAAGGAGCGCTAGTTTCTCGAACCCTGAAAGTTCTGGTTTAATTTTATGGATGAAATCTTAATAATTATAGGTAATTTATCTTTTTCATATCCAAGGGCTTCCTGTCACTTTCATGATAACGCACAAGTATCCATATATATTTTGTAGGTACATATACACATATAAAAGTATAGACAGTAGAAAATCAATGCAAATTAAAGCCGTATGTGTTTCTTTGCACGTTAAACTCGCATTTTGTGTCCTTCTTTGTTAAATATTTCTGAAATGCAAAAGAAATACGTAACAGCTTCTGACGCATTTGCTTCTGATATTCTCTTCCTTTTAACAACGCTAATATGACACGTATCTATCCTTACTCATGGGTAATAGGATATGTTATCCCAAGGGAACCATGAGGATATAACTACATCAAAAGAAGTATAACGAGATGATGATGACTGTTTGTGTCACTTGGGAGGTATAGATTTAACCTCCATCGGCTTTTGTTTGCTTTGCCTTCTATACTTATTCAGACTATAACAGTGTTGACAGCACCAAATCCATGTGTTCTACAAAATTATGATTTGAGAGAAATAAAATATAAATCTAATTTATCAGATAAGGAAAGATTTTATTTATCTAAGGTCTTTTGGGATCGGCCCCTGGTACACCTTCGTATCTAAGACACTTACCGTGTCAACACATTGAGACAGACATATGAAAAGAAAATTCAGGCTTTTTCCCAACTTCAGATGTTTACCTCAAGTTAAAAAATGGAATATTTTCTTGAAGGGATTTCAAATGGAATTTGCAGGAAGGAATTTGTTGTGCGACTGAGGATAATCTTGACTCTGGAAAACATTTTACTCTCTTTTTTCCAGATAATAAGAAAATTTATTTCTTTTTCTAGAGCCCGGTTCGACTTTTACCTCTGTTGTTTACTTTACGTTGAAATGATAAGCCGATTGAAAAGTTTCCCATATTTGCCTTGACTTTTCCACTTGTGAAAACCTTTAAAACCCTAAAACACTTGAATTTCTATATCATAATACTATACATTGGTATACTGTATTTGATTTGATAGTATTCCACGCATATGTAGCTATATATAAAATGTAACTAATACATCAAGGGATGGCTTTCTAAAAGGTAAAATTTATTCTTGATGGTTTCATATAGATCACAAAAGTGCAAAGATGTTAGCAATTCAATTCAAAGTAATTTTGAGTAACTAAAACTTTTTCTGCTTTTCCACTATTTATTCAGGACTTCTGTCTTCCGAATAATTTTGAAACCTATTGTAATGTATTGTTTGTAGTCCTTCAAACAAATGAAAAATCTAATCCTGTTCTGAAGCGCTTTAAGTCGAAAAGGAGAAAAACGTACGACAATATGCTTTTTATAGTCCGAAAAAAAAAAATAGTGAACAAGGGCGATCAACTCTTCGCGAACCCTTTACCTGTCACCCCGTATACCGGGGTATTCAAAGTAATTGTAAAATAGTGTTATAAGACCGCCCCCAATGCTTTTAGTTTCCAGATTTATTAATTCAAAAATTTTCATATGTTTCTGCCACGGACAATTTTATTTTTTGATAGGAAAAAAAATATTTGTTACCGTTCATGAATTGGGCGCATTTTGATCAGAACGTTAAATTTATTTGGAAAAAGTGAGTATGTATTTAGTTTATTTCATACATTTGCTACCAAATCAATTACGGTTACACAAGTTAATAAAAAGTACATAAAATTAGGAATATGTAGGTAATTAAAATCTGACACTAACCAGTGGAAAAGAAAAGTTTTCGGATCACATTGAATTGAAAAAAACGTAGTTTTGCATCTTCTGATAATATTTTAGTGAATTCACCTTTAAGAATGGCACCAATATATGTAAAACGAGATATGTAAGAAATTATTAATCAACGTACTCGCCAGTCTAAAATGTGGAATCGACTTTATGGCGTTGGTAAATAGATAGTTAGTGATTATTTTGTTCTATTCGTGCCCCGGAGCAAGATACTATACTTAAGTCGAGATGACTTTCCGCTGGAATTTCTGCAACATTGCACAAAACAATTCATCACATTAAATTAATAGCTTCACAACTTTAATTTCACAGAGCACTAAATGCAATAAAACTATACACTTCAGTGTTCCGAAACAACACAATTTCAAATGTCTAATATTTATTAAAACCCAATAAATTTTATGAAATTTCATTGAACTCCCAGAGCTCTGAAATGTTTACTGTCAGAAACGTCAAAATAAGTTCAATCAAGTCCAATCCGACTGTCAGTTGAGTGGCTTATTAACGTACACTGTATTCGCTCGTATCCCGCTTCCTTGTTAGTTATTTAATCAATGAATCCGACTCAACGCTGTTTTGTTTGTTTTTGTTTTTTTATTATTTCAGAGTATCCAGATTGACTGATTGACTGGGCATCCATATTCAAAATGTCTTGTTTCGTGTGTTTTTGTGTTGATTAACGTCAAAATTCAAGCATAAATTTAAGTTTTTTATTCGAGGCATTTCTAGAAAAGTAATTATTGTATGAAATTATTGGATTACCGCATTTATTTTCCTAGTAATCTTATCACGGAATGTCAAATAAACACAAAAAGTATTGCCACATATTACAAATTAATAAAGTCTTGCTCTCTACGGCGGGTACTCTTTTTGTTCTTGTTACTCTACAATATGGATCTGAAATAACACATATAATGATATCGCCGGAATACAGACTGATTTCCATACGCTAACTAAAATGTAAAAATGTCGACAAAAATTTAGCTAGAAGAATTGATGTCCCCGGGCTTATGATTTCATCATATTACTCCGCTCAAAAACAACACATTTTACCTACTTTGGTCCCATTTAAATTTGTCGACTTTTGTTACCCGACGAAAATAGCAGGCTCATTATTATAATTTGTCCGTATATTTTCCGGGGAATTTTCTTCCAATTTTTTTTTAAGCCCAAATATCTAGCTTCAAATAAATATGTTTATGTAAAAACTTGTTAGATTGAAAGGTAATCTATGTACATATATAAAACAGAAGATGCAAGAAAGGATATAGCTTCCTTTTCAAGGATTATATCTTATAAAATTTCTCAAAAGCTCTTATGGCATAATATATAGTTCATTGGGTCAGTGTCCTATAATGTAACTCGTTTTATCAAATATCCTTCAACGTACCCAATAAATTTCGCTTCCTTTCGCAAACGTCCATTCCACTCTATTGAAGTCGTGGTAACCGCGTCCTCTTCCATGAAAAGACCTTGGCATTAAATCACCACCAATTCTATGCCACATTGCATTGTAGTCTATTGCGGGTATATGCATGGTGATGCAAGTTCAAAGAGGAAGCATCACGGGGAATCCTTGTCGAGCAGAAACCACAACTGTTCCTATTTTATATACATATATACATATAATTATACATACTCTCCTGAATACATACATAGTTATAAGTGTATTCCAGTTTTTGCTCATATATTCATACATTAATATTCATATTCATATAGTTTGCCTACATCTATCTGCATGGAGCACTCTTGACTCTTGAGGGATTACTTTCAATAGAAGTGTGAAATCCCTTTGCAGAGTTTTCCCGGTTTTTAGTTATACTTAATATGGAAGCGGTTCCGTCCGTTACCAACTTGGGCTCTTGGTGCTGTTTTTCAGGAAAAGTATTTAACTAGTTGAAAGTGGGTGAAATTATTCTGGGCGCATTGAAATGCAGAGTTCCAGGACATAAATGTTTCTGGAAAATGATAAATCATTTTTACTGAAAATTCATTTATAGTTTGTTGCCCTTGCGGTGTTATCAGTGTCGTCAGCATAACTCCTTTTGCCTCTGTGGAACGACTTTATCAAACCTTTCAGGAATACTTTTGCTGTTTTTTGTTTCTCTGTTTATCTATGGGGGTACGACGATACCTACAAAAAAAAAAAAAAAAACGTTGGGATAGTGGCACCGAATTCTGAAAACAATATGTTTAAGAGCTATTACGTCTCTTACTTCGAAAACTATCTAACCAACGCGTTTTGTTAATATTTAAATCAAGGCTGGAAAAATAAAAGAAATTATAGGAGAATATATTTCTTAGACAAATTGAGCATCCACTACCCTCAAAAAGCATATGCGTGTCATGTTCCGTTCATGAATTTTCCAAAACGTATAGTATAAACCAAATTTTGAAGTTTATTATTTTAAGTTATGTTTGCAAGTTGTCACATCTAACTAATCACTGACATACAGATTTTTATTCCACTATGGGCTACAAATGTGGCGTCGATCTCAAAAGTTCCATAAATTATAATTTTTTGTGTAGTTTTGGCGCCTCTTTTGAAGTAAATAATTTTACCATTATAAGCTAGTTTCGCTGCCTTAGGTGCGTAACCCAGTGTGCCGGAGATAAGCAAGGGTTATGTTTGGAAGGGTGAAAAACTTAATAGGCGCCACCCATGTGGTTTTGTTCTTTTGGATAAATAGTAGCCAGGGCCGGACTGGGTCTTAAAATCGGCCCGGGCAAATAATGAGAAAAAAGCCCCAAGGCTCTTCAAAAATTACATTTTTATAAAAGGCAAAAAACCCAAATTAAATAAGAAGAGAGAATGAAAAAAATTATACAGGAAATATGTATACAGTAAAACTGGTTGGCCCGCTCACACTTAAAACTAAAAATAAAACAGGGTTTCTATGTGGAAACAGTATCCGAGAGGTCAACAATTTTACTTACAAAGCTGTAACAAGAGTAAGGCAAGTGAGGTAGACGTTGAAGCGGAGGGGCGCCATGCTTGAAAAAAACAAAATTATTCCGGGCGGAAGAAATAATATTAATTAAATTTTTACCCGCTTGACAAGGCTGAGGTTGGTTCGCGATTTTGACATGGAAGAAAATTTTGCCAGTGCTACAAATACCAGCAAATGTTAAAGAAACAAGAAAAAAGAAGAGATTCGAACTATTTGAATCACAATATAATGAGTGATCTCAATATTGCCACAAAACAAAAGCTTCGTACACCAATTTTTCAATCGATTGAGTTTCCTTTATTCTAACTGACGAAGAGGTACGAAATATTGGAACAAGAAGAGACGCTTTTGGATTTGCTTCAATCAATTCATGGCTATAGCCTCCAAAAATCTATCTATCTAAATGTTAAAATCGCGTTAATAATTCTGTGATATTGCCAATGATGATAGCTTCATGTTAATGAAGTTTCAGAAAATTGAAGTTAATAAAAAATTACCTGTGATCTAAAATGGGCCAAGAAAGATTATCAAATGTGACTGTTTTGTTAACCGAAAAAGAAATGACTGGAGCTTGTCATTTTGAGAATATTATAAACTAATTCGTAGCAAAAAAAAAAAAACTCGACGGATTTTTATCTATAAAATCTTGCAAATATTTCTATCAAACTGATTCCCCTCAATGTTTTCAAATGTACTTTACTCACAAAAAATTAATATCAACTAATAATTTTATGCGCAATAAATTTTATTTACAATTCTTCTCAAGCCTCGTTTCCACTTATACAAGTTTTCGTACCCAACAAGTTTTGTAACAAGTTGGCAACATTTTGTATAAGTGGAAACGCTATATGAAAATTCAGACACATGTTGGCAACTTGTTCGATGTCGGCTGTAAAAACTCGTAGAATTTGTTCGGTGCATTTTTTATACCCTAGATGAAATCTGTAGGGTATACTAAGTTTGTCAATTCGTTTGTAACACCTCGAAATAATGATGGTCGAGCAAAATGGATTGGACACCCACGCATAATATTAAAAGTTATTTTGATTTTTGCTTGCCCGTCCGTCCGTCTGTGCGCACGATAACTCGAGAACGCATATGTTTAGAGAGATGAAATTTTGTACACAGACTTAAAAAAAAAAGTAAAATTAGCTTCGAAAATGAGAAAAATCGGGCAACTCCTTCGTGGGGTTGCCATACAAAACTTTCCTTTTGCACTATATATTTGGACACTGCCTGAGAACGCATCGATATAGAGAGCTAAAATTTGGTAGATGGTGTTTTTATAGTAATAACAAAAAAAAATCAAAACTGGACTAAATCGGGTTGCTCCTTCTTGGTGTTGCCATATAAAAATTTAAGGTTTTTACGTATACTGTGAAAACGATCAGTCTTAGACATTTTTATTGTACCAAAAACTTCTTCAGAATAAGAAATCCTATAAAATTGGTTATAATAATTTTTTCTGTCCGACCTAGAGTATCATAAAATTTGGTCTTAGACCATTTCTAGCTTTTTTACTTGTTTTATTTAAGAGTAGTGACCATAAAAATACAAATAATGGAAATGACGCGTTGAATGAAATTCCTCCTTCGATGAAAAAAAAATTATATCGTTGCGTTCTCAATATTTCCGGGAATTGGTAAAAATAAAGAAGAGTAAAATGCAGCAGATAATATTTACAAACCTTGTTAGTATGGATTTGAGGTATTAGGGTTTCTTTCTACTTATGTGGAACCTGTGAAGCACAATAGTACGATGAATGTGGTAAGTATATAAGCACACACAATTTTTCGGAGAATCAATTACCAAAACAGTGCATAATTCGCTATCAGCCTCAGTTGAAGTTATGACGTTAGATATTTAAGAAATTATTTACCTTGGCTCTCCCGAATAGTTTCAGACGAAAATATTTAAACAAGCATTTTGACTATTTTGTATGAACACACTGAACAGAATTCGAAGGTATCGTAATGATTCCTCAACTAAGAATCGTAGAATTGTAGCCATCTGCTCGCCCGGTGATACAGATTTTCAAAGTTTTCAAAGTTTTCAAAGTCCGTTGCTGATATTCGGAAAAAGTTTTCAAATCCACCTTGAAGCCACAAGTCTGCCATTAAAGAGTGTTAAACTTTTTCCGGTTCACGCTTCGCGAGAAAATTTCGAATCCACCATTTTTTACGTTTACGTTGCACTTTTTCCATTTTATTTAAACCCAACTAACTTCCGGCACAAATAATAAACGCTGAAGATGCTAATAGCACCTGCTCATCCATTGCGATCCGATTCTCAAGTAAAGAATGTAAGAACTTAAGGCAACAAGTTGGCGAGCATTTAAATGGAAACACTTATTAAGTGTAAGTTAACATGTCGGCTCCCAACATACTCACAACATGTTGCCGAAAAAGTTGGCACAATTTGTATTAGTGGAAACGAGGTTTCATGATCAATTGTTGCTCAACTTTGCTCAGTCAGTTGATAGACCACATCAAAATAGTTAAAGTTAAATAAGGTTATGTTGAAAATTTTATGGATCAGGGACGCAAATTTATACGTTTGTTTCAGGCGTCAAATCGAGTTATTATGGCTCTGCGTGAAGGAACTGAGAAAACAAGTGAACTCTTAACCCCTTCCCCTACTACTTGTTTTTGGAATCTGTAGTAACAAAAACAATGCCACCAAATGTGAAAAAATTCAGATTATTTCTAATATTTAATTGGTTACTGGAAATTTGTCATAAGTAAATACTCTACTTCAAAATTGATTTACATGAAATAAAATTACTTTTTTGTTAAAGATTAGAAAATAAAAACAAAATTTAAAAACTGCTTTTATATTTGTTCCTCAATTTCGAATTTGTTTTAAAAGGACACATAGGTATAGCAAATCTTTGAAAGACTTGTTGAACCCTCCTGTTTAAAAACAGATTTTCCATACGTTTTTTGAATTAAAATTGATATGATGCAAAAATAATATAAAATTCTTTACAAAAAGTGAATGCTTTTGAAGCCACGAGAATGCTAAATTTGGAATATATAATGCTATCTTGGCAACACCCACTTGGCTCCGCGTTCTTTCAGTGTTTATAAGTTGTGGAGCACTTCGGAGTATTTTTAACTCATTACTTTCATCTGCCTAGATGGCCTCGTTGCCGTGGCTAATTAGGCTTTTAGGTTATGCAATAAAGTACTTTTTCAATTTCAATTTAATTTCATAGCTCCCCTCCCACCACAGCCGCAATATTCGGCCAGAGTACATGGTAAATACGTGTGGTCGCGTTAACGTGGAGACCACCGGCCCAAAGACCACAGCCCGATCGCCCGTGCTGCCAGCCCGCTTATGATGGTAGCCTTTTCCAACAAAAATGATCTTCTGGGATAGAAAAGTTAAATATATAAATATGTAATGTATATTAACAGAAATTTCATTAAAGCAGGAAGAAAATCAATCGACTAAGAAAAATTCTTAACCTTCACGTTGGTTAAGAATTTTTCTTAGTCGACTGATTTTCAAAAATTTACAAACCGACTTAAGTAAGATAAATAATGAAAATTGAAATAGTAAACCTTTTAAGTATGAGTAGCTTACAGATTAATTTAGGATTAATTTAAAATTAGTAGCGGAATTTTGAGAAAATCAAATTAATCTTAGAAAATGTTGATGCTCGCCCAGGGCTTACAAGAAGTTTACCATATAGCGGTGATTTCCTCTTACATTCTACCTTACCAATTAGATTGATTACAGCTAGCCATGATATACAATAGTATGGCGAAACAGTAGTACGTTTATAAGGCTCCACAATTAAGCTTCACAATTTGGGACAGCTGAAAGGCAATATTGGCGGACGGGAATCTATAGATGACCAGTCGTACACAACTAAGAGACCTCCGACGAAAATTCTCAAACATATTTCCCCTGAAATAAAAGTTTCCTACAGTATCAGCAGTTCTAAAATTAAGCACACAGAAAACATTCACTTATACCACTTAAAGCTATTTTCTTGTAGAACTGTAACACGCCTCCTCTTCCTCCGAGAGCAATAGATTCTCTAAATTGTCATGTGTTGCAAATAACATAATGTGATACATACATGTTGATATTATGAGAATAATGAGACATCAACTAAACCCAACCGGCACTCTCCTTTTATTAGTCATCAGGTACATTTGATATATGTATCAGGCTTCAAATCTTTGGCGCGCCATATCCTCTGACTCTTTACAATCTCGTTGACTGGTAAATCCAAGGCGATACAATTTTAACTACTTTAAATGGGCCTATATATTTAGCTGCTAATTTATAGTTAAAATGTTTGCTTGCATCAGAAAGTACATACTTAGTTCCTTCTCCAAACTTGATTGTTAACAAAGAATCTATTATCCCGTCTTCGAAGATTATATGCGTGCCTACTACTTTCTGCAGCTCTGACTAGCCGGTTCTTAACATTAGTAACAACTTCTTGTAATACTTTATTTTGTTCAAGAAAGAATTTTTTGGGATTCTCCGGTATATAGCAAAAGCTAAAAAATGTTCTAATTTGGTATATCATCACAGAACCCATTAATTTTTGGTGACAAGTTTCAAGTCTTGGTTTTCTGCCTGCTGTAGATCAAACTGATCTCTTCTTGTATAAACTCAGAATAAATTCTGGCTATGAATTATATGAGGAAAAAACACTTCTATACAAGCCCAGGAGGAAAAATAAATAAATTAAAAGATTACTCTTTTGGACTTTTTATCGGGTTAAACTTAAAGAGTCCAAGTTTTTTAAATGACTCAATTTCGCTATTTGGGACCTGTTGATGAGTCAAACCAAGACTTGAAACTTGTCACCAAAAATTAATGGGTTCTGTGATGAAAAAACAAATTAGAACATTTTTTAGCTTTTGCTATATACCGGAGAATCCTAAAAAATTCTTTCTTGGACAAAATTAAGTTTAACCCGTTAAAAAGTCCAAAAGAGTAATCTTTTTATTTACTTATTGTCATACTTTAGATCTCTCTACCGAATTGTACACTCCCTTACCTTCTGACTTCATATGATCGCAGCCATTTGTTATCATGTCACGCCCGAAATCTATAAAATATGGTTTCAGAGTGGTCATCTTTTGAACAGCAGCGGTGCGAATAGTGCATAATATTTTTGGTAGGTGAGAGTCCCAACTCTTGTGGCTCTCTGACAAATAGCCTCTTAACATGGTCTTAATGACTTCATTCGTCCGTTCAGCCGGATTTGCTTGCGGGTGATAAAAAGCCGTATATTTTATAGTAATGCCTTCACACAGTTCCTGGACCTCTCGGCTTTTAAACTGGACACCATTATCACAGATTAAATTCTTTGGTACTATAAAAAAAAAAAAAAGGAAAACAAACCCTTCCAGACTTCGACACACTGACGCCGAAGTAGCTGAGCACAATGAAAAGAGCATAGGAAATTTGCTGAACTGGTCAACAATTGTTCGAGCATGGAAATGGACCAATCAAATCTACACTTATGGTGTCCCATGGTTTATCCGCTATTTTGCGCGCCGCCATTAGTTCTGCCGGCTTCTTAAGTTCGGGCTTTATCGATTGGCATGTTAAACAACGTTTAACGTAACGAGTTTTAAGTTAACTTAGTGACTGAAAAGTAAAAAAATTAATACCTACTCTGTGCAAATCTAATTGTCAATTACTATGTTGTGTGAAAATGACTTTATGGCATAGTTATCACATGATAAATAATTGTTTGAAAGTTCAATTTGGCTGAGTATGTAAAAAAAAACAAAAATAGATTGCTGGAATAAAAAAAAAAAGTTAGTATTAATGTAGTGTTTATGACCAAAACCGGGCATGCATTGAAACAATGAATTTAACGCAAATTGATAAATTAAATAAATCACAAATTTTCCCTTAAATTCCTTGCAAAATTTGTAACTAATTAACAAAAAAAACAAAAAAAAAAATCTTGATAAAAAATCTTTTTTGCTGATGAAAAAACTTGTGTTATTTTTGTTGATAACGAAACTTCCTTGGCTGATAATACAACTGTTACTGATGATTAGAAAAATTGCAAGTGAGTGGGAACAATGCTCTAGCAGAGAAGGAACAGCAATGAACCCCCTTTTTATAGCCAAAATTGTTCCGATTTCATTATCCATAAAATTAATTTCTTAATTTTTTGGCTAACTTTCACTAAAGTGTACGATTTATTTGTTGTCAATTGTTGTCAAATTGTAAAATGCATTTTTTGACGTATTTCCTATATAAAGCTGCTTAATTTTCGAATTAATTATGAAAAGTTCTCTAAATATTTCCATAACGTATCGATTCGCCATGTTTTATTTCATTTAAATGAATTCCTGTCAAAATAAATTTTCATTTTTGTCCCTTTCACACCTTTGGGTCTCTTTCTAACTTATAGGTGTGAAGGTAATTTTTTTAAATCGCGAATGACCTGCGATGCGTATAAACAATTGCGAAATGAACGTGGCATTTCGATTCGTGGTCGAAAATTACCCCTGTGTGACAGTTCGAACTTCTCGAGAAATTGATATTTGACTTTTTATACGCGAAATGTCAATAGAGTGCGAGTTTTGTTTCGTTAAAATTCTTCTGAAAAAGTGTAGTTTGTGTAATTTGTGAGTGATCAGCGTGGAAATTGATTATTATTACACAGGTTTGTATATCTTTATATTACTTTTATGAAATTTATTCGTTTTATATATTTGTTATTGTTTGTATGTGATGTGTGGTGGCTTACCTACTACCATCTTTAATTTATTAAATAGTATGATTTTTTATGTATGCAATTCTTTTATTCACTTTAATTCAAAGTTTTAATTCATTTTTGCATAGTTTTACGTCATTGTATAAAATAACATTGTCATTAAATTCTTTTAGGGTAAAAATTAAAATTAATTCGCGAAATTCGTTAATCAAGTTACCGCACATAATTTTCTTACCGATGGCCAGACCCAACATGATCCTAGGTAGCTTTAGCGCGGTGTCAAACTTGCAAGAATTTTCTGGGAAAGTTATGTGATCTAACTTGAGTCAGAAATTGTCAGGTAGCACGGGTGCTTAAATTGTAATTTGTATATGTATATAAATTTAATTAAATTGAATAAAAGTTTGTCATTCGTTTTTCATTTAAAACCTTTTGATATTCGCTATTGCTGGACCGAGTAGTCCGGGAAAATAATTAACGATTTACTTTTCAGTTTTAGCATTTCGTGTAGTCGGTGAAATGTCCAATACACAGCAAGAACGCTGAGGTGAATCACTTCAACCTACCCATTAGCAACAGGTAAACAAAAGAGTTTGCCTTAACATTCATGGTGGGACCCCTTTCATCTGTGTAGTCTCCAGCTGCTGGTAAGATTTTTGTCTTCTATTTTAATCTAATTTGTCCATTCCTTTTAGGTTGGTTGAATAAGGCTTGCATCTCAATTTCAACATATACTGGAAATTTGATAAAATAACACAAACAAAAAGATTTTTTCTCTTTTTTTTCTAACTTGAAATTTACTACTACCCCAAAGAAAATGCATGCTCAGTCCTCACCCGCTGAGGCCACGGAATAACGTCGTAAATCTTTTGCATGTCAAGCTCCTAGTTTTTTGTCGTTAGCTTCAACCAATTCGTAAGCTTATGGTGAAACTCTGCTAAGAATGGTAAAAGGATCAATATATCTTGGAGATTTGCGGCAAAATTTTTTAGCGCTTCTGATAAAACGATTTTTCAACTCCACACTAGATCATTTTTCATAAAGAATACATCGCGTTCGTGGAGATCATAGCGATTTATACTTGATTGAGATACTTTTGCAATTCAATATCCATGCGCACAGTTTACCTTAGCATGTAAGTCCACATTTACTGCTTCAACCTTTACAAATTTTTTACAAATTTTACCGCATAATGACATCTTCTGCCCAAGGTTAACGAAAATCGGACCTAGTTTTGTGGTCTCTTGGTGAAATGTCCGAAACGCGCAAGCTACTTTTTGTAAATCAAAAAATACATAAAAATTAGAAGAAAAAAATTTACAGTAAATTTCTTAGAAAAAATAGTGCCTTCCCTACATTAGGTCGAGGCATCGTTGTTTTTATATTGGAGCGAGCACTTGCTGACGTATCGTTTGATAACGTCAGCAAGCCGAGGCATCGTCAGTTTTATATTCGAGCGAAGCGTTGCAGAATTTTGTTCTACTTGCCCAGTCTTTGTACAGTACTAGTTTGTCTATGCTAATATGTTACCATGCTTTGAGGCAGCGATACTAGTTGAAATCGATGCTTTCCGTGAGGCATCACTCTCCTGTGCTTTAAGAGGAGATTAATTTGTTGTTCTATGAGATAAATTCCATGTTTATAGTACATTTAGCGTTGGTGTAGGGTGTAGTGTAACAAAAAAAAAATCAAATCTTATACTGATCTATATTATTTCTCACAAAATATGCGACATATGACTGAAGTATATACATACATATATGTCAGTCAGTGGCAGCTCGAAAGTGTCTTTAACAAAAAATTCTTCCGGCTACAAAACATACTAGTTCATTGGCGTACGGAGGTTTTTACAATGCAAGCCCGAATAAGTTGAATGCATGGAAACTGGTAAGAGACGTTAGTAAAAGAAAATATATTTCAAGATTCAAAATTCTGAAATAGAATAAAAGTAGGTATTTGTAAATTTTAATTAAGAACTTTAAAATTTCGTTTTTATATGTGTATGTGTATTATTATTTATTATTACTAAAAATTAGGGATGCAGATAGACTTCCACCGCTCATGTAGTCACTGCAATCTGTAGCATCAATTGTGGTATTACCCCTAAGTACTCTAGGACGCCCACTCGGACATTAGGTGTTTTACAAAGCCTATGACGTTCTTGGGCCATCTTCGAAACATCCTTTGGCAATGGGAATGCCTCTTCTAGATGTTTAAGTTTTATGTGGCCGAGAAGAGTCGAAGAGGACTTGCTCAGAAGTTTCGTCGTCTTTCTATAAAGAAGCAACAGGTGTCGCTATGCATCTTACCTGTGTATATGTAAGTATTATGACTGTTTTGAATTACGCATGCGATATCAAAGTAAATAATATAATAATGCAAACATCGTCATCATTCATTTCCAATCAACTTCCAAATAAAACCCAAGGGTTGATTAACTCCAAATTGATAAAGTGCTGATAATAAGTAACAGACATATGCTAGCAGACACGTGCCACAACAAGTACATGAACATAATTTCTTTGATATTCAACAGAAAAATTGAGGTAAGTCCAACAAGCACTTTTGTGCACATATCAAAAGCAATACATGGCAAATTCAAGCAATATTGACGCACTCACATATATGGTAGAATTCGTTTGCTTCTGACAATATCCAACATCTCTATTTTCTCCCTTCGCATATTTTATGATTTTTTTTTCTGACTGCTTCCAATCCCCCGAAATATTTTTCCCATTCTAACAGCAGATTTTTTAACTTTGAAGGAAGCAGCCCTTCCATTGGCACTAGTGTACACTTGAAGCTAGATTGAGTTTTTATAGATAGGTATATAAGATGAAGCGTATAACAATCTTCTGGTGTGAATACATGTAAATTGGCATAAACGAGATATGAAGGAACCCTAAGAGATCTACTTACGACATGTCCGCCAACATCGAATTTTCGCTTAATGTCTCTAATATCTCCAAGTCATCAGCACAAACCTGATAAGAGGGTGCTGCCTCAATTGTGATGACAGTGAGGAGACAGCAATCCACCCCCCCCCCCCCTATTCAATTTTGAAGCCTATGATGTTTCCCAGCATTATGAACTGATGAGATTCAACTTGGAGCCAACGTCAAAGCACAAGGTATATAAGTTCCACAAAGCTTTTGTGTGCAAATATTCACTTTACACTGTCGGTGACATATCCAAGGTTGACTGCCTTGGATTTGGCACCAGGACTGGTGCCTTCTTTATCCTGATGGATATGACCATGTAATAGGAATTCGTAATTACCCGCTTTGCTTGGTACATTAAGTTTTATTGTTGCTCATATGTAGTTCTTTGGGCAATTCAATTATTCTGTGGACATTTGATAGTATGCGAAGGTATTGGATTACGAAATGACGACAACCATGACCAGCCTCATACTAAAATGAAATATGTACTTTTGACAATCTTATGTAATAGCTAAGGCTATTTAGGATGTATGTAAATCGAAAAAATCATAGAATCATAATTTAGGAGTAAAAATACTGCAGATTGTTTTTGCATTGCCAATCACAAACAAACGCTCTAATACCAATTATTTGAAGAGTTTTTAGAAACAAAAGGTCGAGATTTGTTTTAGCTTCCCGGAGGCTTATTTTTACCCGCTGTACATGTACTAACATATGTACATTCATATAAATATGTATACCGGAATCAATCGATGAAACAATCCGTTTCGGTCTACTAGATCCAAGCCGAACATTTTACTCATAGTTTCTCTGGCAGTTTCACATGATTTAAGGGCAGGCAGGCAATGCGATTCAACTTTGTTCAAAAGAACCAACTTATAGCTGTATTTTCCCAACTGTGGATGACTTTATTTGCATTTGAAATTTTGATTACTGCGGACTTTCTGCAAAACCACAGAACACAAAAAAATAAAGGCGAAACGAAAAGCAAACACATAGCAAATTGCCCACAAGCTGGACGCATATGTTTGTTGGTATAATAAATCCTTCCCTAAGAGGATTTGGAGGTCGGATATATATCTTTTGTTCTAGCACAAAATCTAACAACCAAATTTCTCTCTAATAAAAATGATTTAATTTTTTTTCGAGTTCTTAATTATATTTATTTGTCGGTGCAACTTGTATTAAATAAAAGATGACAGAAATCCGACTTACAAATTATTGGAGTTAGGAGAAATATTATTATCTTAAGAAAAAGGAAGATAAAAAATAATAAAATATTATTTTGGGTAAAAACTTCAATTTTTTTTTTGCTACTATCAAAGGTAATAAAATTTGAGAAGGACTAGAATAATAAATGTATTAGAGTCAGGTACGATAATCCACAGCATAAGAGTAAGCTGAAAGGGTCGCCTTAGTTGAGATAAACAAATATATTCCATCATAGGTAGACATATTTGTCTGGGGTTATTCACAGAAGGATGGATACGGGTAGCCGAGGAGATCAGCAGTATTGACAAAGTTAACATGTAATTCGGTACTAGAATGGCTGAAGTATATAATAGAGTATAATTTGTTCATCAAAAATAAACTAGGAAATTTTATTTTGCCCTCAATATTATTGCACATTTGTGAAGTGATTTGTACCCCAATCCCCTAAGCTTCTGTTCATGCAATCAGATAATCATAACGTTTTTGTGATACCTACTTTTAGATCGTCAAACCTAATACGTTCTAGGCAGAAAAAGAAACTCTGCACTCAATGCAAATGAGTGGAATTTTTGAGCAAAAAGTAATTTTATTAGAATATCAGTATTCTTGAAAATATGTGGGTAATTCAAGTGCACAAACGGAACATTTATAC
The DNA here is from genome assembly GCA_963930735.1 of Dioctria linearis. Taxonomy (NCBI): domain Eukaryota; kingdom Metazoa; phylum Arthropoda; class Insecta; order Diptera; family Asilidae; genus Dioctria; species Dioctria linearis. Next base: position 297,876,654 of record OZ005741.1, read on the forward strand.
AACTTTGTCTTATTAAAATTCATAACCTCGATATTCTATGGTATACGCCAAACCGAAACTTCATCCAACTTTGTTCAAGTTGGGAACAAATTTATGGTTATTTTTATGGTTAGACTGACATTTATAAAATAATTAATTCTTAAAAGATATGTCAAAAAGGTTTATTTGATAACTACCAAAGGCAACTAAAACTTGTTCAAGCACAAGTCCAAATCTGAAGTTAATTATATTTTTAGAATAGAAAAATTCTATCTTCCTACTGAAACAAGCAACATTATTTAAATTAAAGTTGGCATTCCTATAGTGTATACTCACTCATTAGTTCAGTTTACAGTTACATGTAAATTTAAAGATTGAATTGAGCAGCTGCATCTGCGCTAAATACCAACCTACGACTAAAATAAAGATAAAAATTCACAGGATACACACTGGGCACCTTTTGTGGGTTTTGAGGTTTGCCCTGATGATAATTTCAACGTTGTACATACAAGAACTCCCCAGATGTTTGTGAATAAAAAAGATACAGAAATATGTATAAAGGAATTAATTATAAGCAATCAATAACGAAAAGAAACTTACCACAATTCTACAAACAACTGACAACCTGTCTTTATTGATGCACTGCAGCGAAGGGCTTGCCATTGGTTAAAGCCGAAAGTCACTGCTTTCACAACGACCTGCCTTGACAAGCCATTCACACATAAGATTTCGGCAAGTATAAATAGACCAATGCAACTAACAGTTGCCATAGATACGCATCCGCTTTTAGTCAAAAAAGGAATGCCCATTTTAGGCTCGACACGTACAGACATGAGAAATGTCTTAAATGATGTATTATGATACTCTGAACATAGACCAGTTGTATCTATGAACAACAACCCAAGCTACGCAATATAAAAATACATGACTAAAATTCTCCAACAAATTAATATTGACAATCTAATAAACATAAAATATTCTAATAGCCTAATAATCATCCTTGACAGGTACAGATGAATAATGACATACTCATCTCATTAGACATGGTAATTAGTATCATTATCTACTAATGTGGATACACAATTAGCTCTGCAAGTTATTAAGGAAAAAATGGCATTTAATAGAAAATCGGGCTCCCATTGACAAAAAACGTTTCATAGAAATCATAAAATTTTGAGTTGAGGATTGTAACTATTTTTCATATAATAATAAAATGTGTAAACAAAAATGTGGACTGGCCATGGGAAACCTTCTATCAGGAATTCTAGCAGATTTTGCACTCTGGACCACATAGTCAATGAGGCGCTTAGCAACATGATGATGGATGATATTATTTGCGCAATTCTAAGACAACACAGAAACGCATTATTTCATAATTTTAGCAACATCAACAACAATTTTAAATTTACTTTGGAAACAGAAAATAACAACAAAATGCCTTTTCTGAATATGCATCTCATTAATACTGGAGACGAAGAAATCATAACGCATTGGTATTGCAAGCTTTGTAGCTCTAACTGCATGATTAATTATCATTCTAATCAGCCACCTTCAACATTAATCAACACAGGAGAGACATTTGCCAATAGAATCCATATTCTAAGTCACAATAACTTCTACGCCAAGAGCAGACAAGTTATCAGCTACATTCTTACAAAAAATAATTATCCACCAAATATATAACACAAAAAATTATTAACCAAAAAAGAGCACATTAAAACCAACAAATCAATACCAATACCATAGGCACAAACCAGCAAATGATACACCACAACTGACATCATAATCAAAAACAGCTGATGATTGCTCATTACCGTTTCTAGTCCGGAATTCTTGTGATCTGAGTCTTATAGCGTTATTGCTTTTATGTTAATTTATTTATTTATCGCATAAATGTAGTGTTTCTCGTTATTTGTATAGCCGAGTACTTTTATATAGATATGTAAGGTAAACCATTTTGTATATTTTAAATTTGCAAATTTTACAATGTTAGATGACTAATATAATTTGCAGATCCTAGAAAAGGACTCAAAACCACGACAGAGTCAAAACCGTCGGGCGAACTTTAAAGAAAATATAAAAGAACCCAAATTTTCCAGTTTTTCTAACGATCGGAGATTCCCACCAAGAAAAAAGGCAACATTATATCGCATATTCGCATAATTATTAACAATGTTTACTTCAATTAAACGGGGAAAGGATTAAGGGGGAGGTCAAAGTTTGATCTAGTACGTTTTGGAAAATCTAGTACAGAATCGAACTCCTTGGGTCCTGAGAGTTAGTTTGAGTAACCATACTCCTAAAGTCGGGAACTTAAATAGCTACTTATAGGCATTCCCATACTCCCTTTTGTAGTATTTCCACTTTTTATTCGAACTGAGGTACTACATTTTCCGCACTTTAGATCGGATGTAACTTGGTAGGGATACGTCCGATCGAAAAACCGCTTTCACTATTCGCCTCAGCAGATTACCACCTACAATTTGTAGAAGAAAATTTTCCTCTGCACACTTTATGTGGGTGCGGGGTAGTAGTAGTATAACATTTTCCGCGACTCACCAATTCCGCGCAACTACAAGAAGTAGATAGGTCTGCATTTTCACCAAAGCCTTCCGCCGCTTAATTGAATTAAACATTGTTAATAAAATATATTCAGGGTATAAGAATGCATCGTTTAAGACATTTTTCTCATGTCTGGAGGAGTTGGGCCTAAAGTTGTATGAAAAATGGGCATTTCCCTTTCGCCATTCTCCATATCAGGAGAATATTAATGGACATAGTGAATTCTTACACTAATTAGGTTCATTAAATCTTCAGAGAACATGCAAATGCCACAATCAGGAAAACCACCGTTGCCTATGCGAAAAATATCCGGTCTCTCCAGTAAATTAAAGTTTCTATGGTAGGCGATCAGAAATAACCATGCTGATGAGACCTCTCTGATCGTTGGGTCGAATAGTTCAATCGTAATTCTACTAGATCCAATTGGTTAAAACAAGTTAAAAGTCAACACCATTCAGCACACTTAAAAGTTCTAAAGAACAGTTCACATTTCAAACTGGAAAATCGAATTATATACCTCAACTGGAACATACATTTTAACCAGACTATGCAATAGGTGAGTGCAAGATTCCAGTAGTGCGCAATGCGTTCCTAAAGATCAGTGGTATTTTCAAACAGAACCACCGAGGTTGCATTTCGCACTGTTTTCCTCAGTGGACATAATTTCATGGCCCCGTTCGTACATACATACAGCCATAAGTGTAGATAAATACCATACAAACAAATTAATTCAACCACGTCAGTACTAATTTAACGCGTAAATATTTGTATACAGCGCCGCTAAACTCATCATCAAAGTACTTTCCAAAATAGGTCCTTAGATGGAAAAATTATTTCATGAAAGTAGATAGAACTCGTACTAACTTCAGGTGTTTCCATTGATGTAAGCTTTATTTCTTCCAAGTATATCTCGTTTGTAATTCGATATCTTCTACTGTAGTTTCTTTTTCAAAATTAATACTCAGAATCTATTTTCTTCAACAAGTTCTCTTATTGCTATTCGATAATAATTGGATAAATTTGCACAGCCCTTATAGACTGCCTTTGTAGATAGAAGGAGAAAGAATGGAGCACAACATTCCAGGTAAAAATAAATCTATAAATAAAGGAGACTTACTGGTAATACTTACCTGTTTTGCGTTAACTAAGGGAGGAACAATTTATGGTTCACGTAAATAGGTTTTGTATTGCAGCTGTTAGATGCGATTGCAATGATAAATTTTGAGATAATCGTTATTCTGTGACTTTAGTCATACTCACTAAGGTTTTTGAATGCAACAATATATGTGTATGCAGAATAAAAGATAATATTGACAGATCTGCTTTTGGGGTTTGGTAGTGGATAACCAGAGCTGTAGTTGAGACAACTTACAAACTAGAAAAAAAAATCTCCATTTAAATCCGGATCACTTTTTGAAAGCTCTTTAACTTTCTATTGAACCCAGAGAAAGCTATCATTGCGAAGAATTTATGAGGCATACTACAGCAAAAGAGAGATAGAATGTATAGAGCTTACTATTAGAGGCCATTAGCTCATTTAAATTCAACCGTTTTTTTTGGAGTTTTTCACATCTATATGTAAGGTGTCTAAGGCTGTAGTTAGCTTCATTATTGATTAATTTACCCTTTGCGCGTATCTTTTTAAAATGAGTGTCGTTGATATTCCAACGCATTCCTTCCTAACTGGAAGGTAAGCGTGAAACGACTGAAAATTTCCTGTGCGTTTGTTCATTCTCCGCAACTGTAGAATGGATAAACAAAAAACATACCTCACCTTACCATCATTATTCAGCTTTTAAGTGCTCAAAAGAATAGTATCCATTGGGTTTTCTTAGACTCCCTTGGGATTTTGTTCTTTTATTTATATAATATAATAACAAAAACAAAAATAGAACGATATGTATTCAACGAAGAATTGAATGCATCAAATGCAAATACACTCTATTTTCCGAATAGGTATTAAATCTTGGGAGCTTTTCGGATAAGTGCTATATTTTCGCAGAAAGACAGAATTGCATAAATTTTAAAGATTGCATAGATAATACCATCATAACAGGTAACTGGGAGCATAATCAACGGGCTGCTAATAAAATGTCTTAAAGAATTATAATTAATCCTTTCTGAATACCAACTGATGTGGAATTCATAAATTTTCCATTTTATTTAAATATTCTGCATGAATCCCTGAAACTTGTTGCGCATTTCTAAAAGCATCTGAACTTAAGGACTGCTATAAGCTTCCTGAAAATACTTAGTTCCGTAATATTTACGTTAATTTATTCATAACTATGTTCAAAGGTGTGCAACAATTGCTTTTTTTTGCCACCTTCGTTGTATTTAAATAATTCACTTCCAACTTTGGAAACTAGCCAATCACCTGATTCAAAATAGCCTGGAGAGTGTTGGTGCATTATATATAAGTATACAAATTATGTACATAAATCAGATGGATGTTCATCTTGAACTCTAGGAAGAGTAACTGGGTCACTTTTAAAGAAGAACTAAAGTGATGAGCTCACGTATTCGATCAACTCTCTGCAAAAGCTGCTGAGCTTAAGTATAAAGCGAAGCAATTCAAAAAAGTTTTATGTGTATAAATTCAATTCTTGTAAGAACTTATAGATAGGTTATTCATTGGTAGCATGATGGATTTACTGGACTAAAAACTGCCACTAGAAGACTGCTCTGAGAGGCAGATGGAGCTTAACAAAATACTTGCAATCCCAAATTACATAAAGCTATAAGAGTTGGTTGTAGGTATGTTTTCCAGATCATGGAAATTGGCCATAATTATGTAAGTCACTAGTCAAATCTATTCAGAGGTATAATTGTGTACGTCCCTTTTTGCACCTTAACTTATGGTTTCAACAAAGATGCTTTGATCCCTTAAAACCTGCAAGAAATTTCTGTGTGTCCCGCACTATTTACTGAACATTGTAATGCTCTGTCGGTTTTGTAATACAGACCGTACAGGGTGACCATTGTAATGAATGAATACGTTCTGCATGGAAGGGCCCGTAAAACTGCATCATTCAATCACGCATTAATTCAAGTAGACAAATAAGTACGAGTAACGCAAACCTAGGCGGAGTTAGTGCGTAAAAGGATATTTCTGAATTGGAAATGGACTGATTCAATATTGATGACTTTGACATTTTGAACAAGGGCATGATTTGAAAAATAGAATAAGACAAGTGTGCCGTTATTATATTGCGGTTTTGAGATTTTTCGAAAACAAACATTACGATGGAGGAAAACGAATTTGCCTGCATATAATTGTTTTGAAAAAAAAAGAAGCTTCATTAGGTGCTCACCTAAGCGCCGACGTTATCTGCCTTACAAATGATGGGCATAAAGGCCGCTATACATGCTCAAGCAAATCGTACGATTGGCATATACAAGCCTATTCGTATGATTTGTATGAGCGTGTGTAGAGTAAGTTGGAGCTTGTGTTAAGATTGAAGTCTAAAATGAATGAAATCTATTGCGTACAAGCACATCTGATGACTTTGCAATAGAATTGAATTGAAGTGTGCATAAAAGTCGTTGGGTGTTCAGGTATTATAGAGAAACTTTTTTAATTAAAACTCGGTCACGACAATAAGCAGCAACAACCATTCTAATCCCTCTCGAGAAATATGTACGTTCCTATAAAAGAATCTTTTACTGCCTGCCTCAATTAGTCGTCCTTCAAGTACCTACATAAGTATATTCCGGTTCTGAGTAATAGCGGCAACATCATAGGCCCAGCTTTTATGAACTGCATTCAACCGTTTCTCATCAAAGAAACCCAATTGAATATTCTTAGTTACCTCGAGGCGGTTAGTTTATGACCTCTCCAAGGATCATTTGAGAAATTGCCTACAGTATAAGTTAACACCCGATTTTGTTTAGTTCAATTTATATGGAAATTCGTAAGATTTACTTGTACGTCAATTTCATTCATGCCAGACTTCATGGATAATGGATCACCTTTCAATTTTGTAGATTTTAATTCGTTTTGTAAAATGCATAATATTGAAGTACTACATAAAATCTGCTATCTATCATCTCCAAAGTAACGGGTTAGTAGAAAAGGGAGTTCGAACTATAAAGTCAGTTTTAAAAAAAATATATATATTTAAAATCCTGTTTTACAATCGAAAAGCATTCAGGACAAAATAGAATTCATTTTGAAATCATATAATCATACACCGTCGACCGTGACAAAGCGCAGTCTCGCATGATTTTGTCTTACTACCCCAGAACGAACATAAATTTCTTAGTTAAAGACTCTGAAATTTTTATGAAAACTAAAAAATCTATTGAATATTGCAAAAACAAAACAAAAATTAAGATAAATGGAAATGTCAAATGAATAAAAAAAATAACGAAAAAATTAGATTAGAGAAATCATATGAAATGAGATAGAATGTGCTCTATAGGAATCATTTCAAAAATATAATTAAGTGGAAGCCTGTAATTATTGCAAAGATTATCAGCCCATTAACGCACCTCATCTGTCTCAAGAATAGTGGAAAATATGTTCACAAGAAATTATTAAAACGCTCAACGTTGCCATATGGAGTTCATCCACGTATCTCCAAACATGAGTTTGTGACTCCTACACTCCATCTTCAAACTCAACTATCATATTTAAAAAGCAAACCGATAGAGATAAATAAAATAGTTCAAATGAAAAGAAAAACTACATGCAATCACAGCATCAGGAAGGACCTCTAGGACGCTCTAAAAGAGATAAATTTTTACCACAACGACCTGGAATATCATCTAAAAAATGAATTTTGAAATTTCGAAAATATATGTAGATTTAGAAGTTGGAAAAAAAAAGTAATATATATTTTGGAAATTCGATTGAAATTAATCTAAAATAAAAAGAAGAAACTGAAAAACTTGTGTAGTAGGTACCTCCTCAAATACAAGTAAAAATATAATTGAGTGCTAGAATATTCCTCTTATCAAAAACTTGAGCAAACTAAATGAGTTCAGAGATTAAGAGAGGAGATAGAACCTCCAATCTAATCCGGACCACTGTAAGAAGAAAACCTACTCGCAGTTTATATTATTATATAGGCTAATTTGTGTTTTATACCCCACAATACCACAGGTATCGGTATAATAAAATCGCTTTCACTAAGGAGTTCATGCTATACAGCTACTCCACCTATTAGTCCCGGAGTTAAAGCTTTTCAAGCTACTCAAAAGGAGCAATGATTATCATAGCTGCTCCAATCTATAGAGTTAAAGCTATACAAATGGTCTCAACGATATACTCGTACTAACTCAGAGCAGTTACTTTGGGCCATTTTGAGTGTTTAATGCACTCAGTGCCTAATAGAGCGCGGAAATCTCTTATACTTCCTATTGGTTCTTTGCAATTATCTTGTGTATACATATGTATGTATGTCATAGAGTTAAAATAAATAAATTAAGTGTTTACGAAAAATGTGAAAAGCTAATACAAAAAAGTAAAATTAACGAAAATTAATTAATATATCCTTCTATAATTGTGGTACACATTCCTGAGGAAAATACGTTTGAATTTACTTACCTAAATCATTCGAAATGTAGTCCCTTCTGACTAATTAAATAACGTAAACTCACCACCTTTCTAATTGAAAAATTTTCCCTTCATATTAAAACATTTCTGGGCGGGTAGATGTGCGAGAGCACCAGAACAAGTCATTTCCTAAAACTAATATTGCCCAAGATTAAGAAAAAGGAAGATATATTGAATCCGCTTAACATTCTGGAAATATTTCTTATTTCCCTTTTTTTCAACTGTTCTATGGATAAAAGGCAAGGAGCAGAATGTTTTTTACGTAAATATTTGCGATGTAAATGAATTTCCTAACAACCAACCTCTGCCTGTTTCATAAAGTGTGGCCCGGACCGGTATCAAAGAGGGCTGGTATTTTTTTTTTGTTTTGTTTTTTTTTTATCGTAGAATATTCCAAGGCACAGTACCATCCCTGGAACTGCTGATTTCACAATTTTGTTTTTTTCTCTGACCGAACAACAGGATTAAATTAATTCATTTCCCTCCTGTTTGTATTTCATAAGCAAAATTGAATGAAACGAGCTTCTTGCGGCCCCGAAATTGGAGAACTCATTAATTTTTCCCGGCGTTTCCTCTAATTCTATTGAAGGGGAAATTTTCAATGAAAAATTATAAGTTTTCCGCCTTCTTATTATTTTGTATCATTTTAAAAGTATATTTCTGGTGAAAATTTTTCTATTTTCAAAGAATTTTAATGAAGTGCTTGAACTTTTTCCTACTGATTCCTGTCTTATTCGCATAGAAAAAACACCTTTTGATTGCTTAAATTAGGAATTCAATATTGAATTTTACCCACAATTAAGTTAATTTTTGAATTGGATGAAAATTTTGTTGGTTCTGGGTGAATGTTTATGACAGGTTAACTATTTGAAAATTGTCTGCAAAGTTATATATGGTAAAATCAATTTTTTGTATTTTATGGTTTGTGAAATTTGAAGCTAAGATAGCGTTGAATTCTTCAGCAGTATAATATGTAGAATTCGTATTTTTTTTAATGTTATATGGGTATATAAACAATTCCAAAAGATAGATAAAAGAAAAGAGCTTTGCTACTCAATAAATGAAATATTTATACACACAATCTATGTTAGTTGTTTATCAGTTTAAAAATGACGTAATTAACTGTCTCTGGTTATCATTAGGTTTCTTTCGACGGTTTTACACCTACCTACATCGGCGAATATGCAAAAATCAAAATAAATGTTAATATTACTCGAGGGTGCCAAATAAATTTTGCCGTACCATCATTAGTTTTATATATTTCAAACTGAATGGCAAACTAACCTCGGATTTCATCCAGGGTATAAAAAAGATTGGAAAATCCAAAAACTACTTGTTTGAGGTATTAAATTTCCAATTAATTAATAATTGTGGCTATAGTTTATAATGCAATCCTACATAACACCAGAAATGGGCAAGTACCAAAGAAAATGTACTAGAGTACAAGTACCGAGTATTCAGCGTAAGTAGAAGTACGGCATGTATGAAAACTTCTTGTAACTAAGTACAAAGACTATAAAAGTACTGAGCACTTTTTAAAGTACTTTTTTAGAATCTTTGTACGTATTTAAAAACTATTACAGTTTTCAAAAGGTATTTATTTTTTAATAGCCACCGGTGCTGCGTGTAGAGTAAAACTCTCACTTCTCATTTTCCATAGAACATAATATAAAAAACACAAAATAAGCAACTTCATCGGAATTCATTTAGAGTAAACTTTAAGGAGTCTCCTCTTAAAATAAAAGTTTAATGGCTGACAGTAATGACACCTGTCAAGCTTTTGCCTAAAATAAAACTTCCATTATTGATAGTATGTACTACCACCTGTAGGGTGTTAGGTAACAGATTTGATTAAGCTTATGAATCATTCATTATTATACTGTCGTATTCTTAGACCCGTACAACCAAGAGCAAAGCAGATGAATTTTTTTGGTTTTTTAATTTTGGAGTTGGACCACTTGAAGCATCTTTATAGCTTCATATCGCTGTACAAAGAATCACAAATATGATTAAAGTCAGTTCAAGCCAAATAAAGATAACGCTGTTCCACGATCTGATACAGAACTTTTCTGTATCGATGCATCACGACGCTCACAGATACGCAACGTGCACATTATTGTCTATACAAGTAGTTAACGACGCAAAAAGGTACATAAAGGCTGTTCACGTTTGTTTGTTGTATTTTTTATCGCGTCGTATGAACAAGTACCTACTCTTTCTTAAAATGAAGTAAATGATAGTGGAGTTTATTAATACAAAACCCGTGGCGGTTATTCCTTCAAATTGGATTTGTCAAAATGAAGTAAGCTATACTGAATACAGAAATTTTAGGACTAAATTACAATTCTATACATAATGCAGGTTAAGTGGAATGAAATATATTCACCAAACTACAGCAAAAAGGGATTGTTTCCAAAAAATAAATGGATTACCTTCAAAGTTAAATAGTTTACATCGATTGTTTTTGGTAAGTATTTAATTATGTAAAAATCTGCAGACACTTGTAGGCAGGCTAAAACTTCAATGAATAAAATCCTAAGTCTCAATAAAACAGACATTGAAACCGATGACATTGACTCTGGCGGTGATATTCAAAAGAGGGGAAGAGATTCATCTTTCAGTGACGAAGACACTGAAAGCCATTTAAAATGTATAAAAGCAATTGAAAATGAGGATCTTTCAAACTACAGTAACTTAACTCACGCAGAACATTTCCCAAAAGGTTGCGAGGAGGAAATAGTTATAGAAAATGATGATATTCAATCGGAATTTGTATTGGTACGCCAAAATACATTGGATGAAATATGGATCCTGAAAAGAAATGCAAACAATTTTTTGGTTTTTTTAATGAATTAATTTTATTTAATTTTGTTGTGTTTAATAAAAGTTCTAATAAAATAGTTTCGCATCAATTTCATACAAAGCTAATTCCATGGGCATAAAATGATGACACTTTTCAAAACGTTGATTTATTATTCCAACTCTTCTTGGGGGTAACTTCTGCCTATTAACTTTTATGGTTAGAAGAACAAGTATTTTTTTTACAACACTTTCATCAACAAGATGCATTTTATCTACTGGAAAATCCTTGATCATGTCTATGGGCAATGTTTCAAATACAGTGTGTTCTTCAGACGAAAGTTTCGGTCAGTACGCAATGCTGCATCTAGTTGATTGTACACAACAGAATTGCTGATTGAAGAAAAATTACCTTTTGTTTCACATTTTATACAAGCTGAATAGCCACCATGGCAGTTCAGGTATTTAAGGCAAGCTAAGGCAGGAGAGTCTGCTAATACACATTTTAATTTTACGCCATATTTTCTGCCGTATACAGTTGTATAAGCACTCTTGATTATCTCACGCAATTCTTCTACAATTTCGGACATAAAACTATTAAATGACGTTAGTTTTCGACCAAAAAATAAGCCAATATCAAAAACATGTCGTGAGCATCAACTGTCTTGTAGGCTTCCAAAAATAATCCATAAAGAATTGATTCCACTTTATGATATATGTAGGAGCACCATCTACACTAATTGACAGGAGAATTGTATCAGTGGTTAGTGTTCTATATTTAAAAAATTCTCGCAAGAAGTATACGATTCGTAAAAAAATATATTGGCCATTATCCATGCTTCTTACTGATACATTTCTTGGAGTCTTAAGAAGGATCCGAGCATCGAAAGGTAAATTTTTGTGGTTCCCATCTTCAATAAGTATTTTAAGATATTTTGATAAATCTTTTGAAGATACATTGCTTTCAATAGCCCATGAGGCCATTTTTTGTGACAAATTATTCACATTTATATTATGAGACTCCTATAAGAAATGGCAAAATACTAAATTCGTGGATAATGAAAGTAAACTTGTATATGCAAATTACCTTTTTTTTTATTGTTGACTCGATTTCATTGTAGTCCGCTTGTGTGAAAATTTCGTTACGGTATTCATCGCTAAATTGTATTTCAGAACGAGCCCCTTCAGAACTTGATGAACAATTATAAAATGAACTTAAATTTCTATATCCTAGCGCATCTCCATATAGCACGGATTTAAAAACACTTATTATTTTATTTTGTGTGCACTTTGTATGCTCTTTTGTTGATAACGTAGTCTCTGTCACTTTTTTTGCTCTTCCGGGACGGTCTAACCAATATTTTCTTAAACACCTTTTTCGATACATCAACGACCTTGCGTCAAAATTCACAAATGTCAAGTTATCACTAACTTTCAATGTCTTTTAAAGATCTTTAAATGGCATGCAAAGATCTTTAAAGATCTTTAGTGCAAATGTACATTTTACTTCTTAAAGCTTAATAGTGGACAGAATCGTAGCGTCAGCTTGGTTCAGTAGACGAAGCGTAGGATTTCTAATCTACGACACCAGTGTTCGAACTCAGCGATAGGTTATATATATATATACATAGTAATGTTATGAAAGAAAAAAAATAATAAATAATTCCGTAATATCCGGAACAAAAATATAAAATCATATATATTTTTATTTTTTCTCCAAATTCACATAAAGGGCATCGATAACGATCGTTAAATATTTATTTAAAGGTTTTCAGTGTGGAAACGTGTACGAATTAGTAAAGATAAACATAAATTTTTATCTAAAAACATCAATTTCCTTAAAGCTTACGTTAACTTTAACTAGTTTTTTTTCATACAGAAACGATGTCGATCTTTAGCACAAGCTCGATTATTCTAGTTATAGAATATCTGGGAATTAATCGAAATTTTTAACGCTATCTATAAAGTTGGTTGTCCGGGGAATAACAATTAGTGAAGGCGGACCAATATTTGTGTTGACAAGCTAACATATTCAGAGACTGGGGAAGTAATCGATATCGATAGCGCCACGTTCGAATATAAAATCGACGATACCCCGATGACGCCTCGTCTTGCGTTTGATAACTTATCCATTATCACAATTTTTTTTGAATATCTTAAAACATACATAATCTGATCTTTCACACACACAATTATCAATATCAAATAGACACGATCGCACCAGCTTGGGCTGTTCATCAAAAAACCAAGTAAAACAGAGCTTTTCTCCCATACAAATCAAAGCTCAATGAAAGAATATCTGTAGTTCAGCTTGAGCGCCATCTGCTATTGGTTAGTAAAAATCAGAATAGCAATTTGTATGAAAGAGCGGATTTTAAAAAATTACTTGTAATGAATGCACTTTGCATATAAAAAACTTAATTTGTTATATCGGAATATATCATAAAATGTATCATTCTAATTTATACTACAAAAGGGTGCATGAAAACGTGTTCAAAAATAAGGAAATTCAGTTACAAATTTTAAGATTTGTCTCAAGAAAATTGTTATGGTCGAGAGTGCTTTTTAGGGAAATAAAGTAGAATATTTAAAAACTATTTCCAATAATTTCTCAACAGTATTCAAATTTACTCATATATGTGCTTTCGATCTGGTAAACACCTCGTTTTAAAAAGCTTGTAACTTTTATAAATTCGTTATATCCAAAATTTATTTCCAATAATTCCTCCGTAAGATAATATTAGTTTTTATTTACTACATTTTCTAGACGTATCCTATCCAGTAGGTTATATCCGTTTTCAAAAATCAGGTTTTATCGGAATTTCGAGAGGAACATTAAACATTTTATCAATTATTTTACAAATATTTTTTTTTGCTTTTAATAATACTAGCTTTTCGAAGTTCTTATCACTTAGGGAATATCTTCTTGGAGAGTTTATGATAGTGGCGAAAGAGAACAGGTGTTGTATTGTATCGTATTATATTTGAAAATAACACGAGTTGGCTACCAAAGTGAATAAAATGCTGCCGAAACATTTTGTTTATATTACCCAGAAGAAATGAATGCTACACTCATAAAAACTGTTAGAGGCCCAAGCGTCCGTTGTCGCCTCCAATAATAAATGCAATGCATAAAAATTGTAAGGAAACAATTTCCAGTAAAGTTCTAAGAAAAAATTGAGTCCGTAAGGCAGGTTGAGGCATGGTTGATTTTAGATAGCATCGAGACATTGCTGGCATATCCTTGGTTACGTCATCAAGTGGAAGGATCGTCAATTTTACATTCGAGCGAGGCGTTACTGGTATCTGTTCTACTTACCAAGTCTTGTTTGTATGTTATTAGTTTGGCTAGGATTCTACTTTGACGCGCGGGTGCGGCACATGCTTTGACAGTTCTTTTCGTTCTTTAAAACTCAACATAATAGGAGCTACGCAAGAGATTGTGTATGCCCTCTACGAATGTTTATATATATTTCTATATTTAGAATCTTAATAGCCTCAGAAATACTTAAGTAAAATTTTTGGTACTTAAGTACAAAACTAAGTAATAAGTACAAGTAAATAGAAGCAAGTACTTCCATTCAAGTACTAAGTAGGGGCATTTCAAAAGTATTAAGTAATGAAAATATACCTTAAGTAGTACTTAAATCCATTTATACCTAAGTCTCGTCCAGCTCTGCCTAGAAAAAGAGATACGTGAATGAAGGGATAGTGAAGGAAAACTTATCTAACTCAGCTTAAAATACCATTGTCGTCTTCGTGATCGGTTCCTTCATCATCTCAGTCAAATCTATCCGGCTGAAGACCTTAGTCGTCGATAGCAATTTAATTGAATTTTTCACACTCACATTCTGTGTAAATTATTTCAGTGATGCCATGAATAACCGGTCTATTGGATGATATTTGTGGCGTGAATGTAGAGGTAAAGGCAGCGAATTGACACAATTTTCCTGAGCAAGTTCTGTGAATTCTCTGTTTCGCGTATTAGTTTAATGCCCGTCTAATAGTAAAAGTGTTGGAAAATCTAATGCAGATATTACAATTCCAATAAAATGCTTGAACTGCATCATAAATAAATCAGTCTGAATTGACTCAGATGGGTAGCGGGCATATATACTTCCCGATGTGTCCGTTTTATTAGAACTGGATGATTTCGCTCTGGTAGAAATATGATTATTGGAGAACAAATATTCCATCAGCGCCCATGCGACATAAGCTATGAAGGAACCTGATTCCGCGAATGTTAAGGCACCAACTTCCATTTTCCCTAATACCTTAAGACCTTAGTTATTTTTTATTGAGGAACGATAATACCACATTAAAGATTCTTCCCGGTAGATATTTGACTTCATCAAGTAAATCGAAAATAAGTATTAAAGCTGTCTTTGTCGAAACCTTTTGCTTAAGCATAAGATGTCTCGGTAGGGCTTAGAAAACACAGGTGACTATGGCGCTTTAAAGAAAGTTGGAGTCAAACTTTTCTTGAGGCTTTCTTGCCAGTTGATAGGCCAATCGCATAACATCATAAAATTTCATTTCCCAATTGAGGTGGTAATACTGGCGCTCTACCTAATTTGGCTGAAAAGACACTAATTCAATGGGAATGTTATTTTTAGGCACCTTTAGAATATGGGGTTTTCTTTTATTGCTTTTCTTATGTTATCCTTGTTCTTATTCTTCCTTCGCCTTTTTTTTTGTCATTATTTGAAGTTCCGGATGCGGTTATCTAAATAGAATTTACCTACATATAAATTTTCCAAGCTTTTTAATTAGTCAGCTGTATATATTTAGGCTTGCCAAATGGAAGATTGAACCATATTCCCATAACCCATGGGCCACATTACAAATGATAATAAATTATAGCAAAAATAAATTGATGAATTTTGATAATTTGTACAGTCGAGGAGATGAATAAAATTCTTTTATGAGAGTATATCGGTAAAAGTTAAATGTTATATTTAACTTTTTTTTTTCAATAAAAATGTATTTTAACTTGAAAGAAATAAAAAATAAAAGAATGAAAGCGGTGAAAAAAATATAATTGAATTGAAAATTATGTAGAATCCGAATATTACCAGAATTTTGTTCGGGAAACTAGGGTCAGCTTATAAATCATTGGGTATTTTGTGAAAGACTACCGAATTTTGTTAACCATCCTGACCATCCGAAACGGTTGAGATGCCGCTTCCCACTTGCCATTCAATTTTTCGTTTGACTAGGTGACTACTATCACCTCATGTCGTATGGACCACCATGGACGAAACACTCTATATATATGGTACTGAAAGAATTTGAAAGATTGCTCACGATTCCGCCGCTGTAACTCGTGACATATCAGAATTACAAAAAAAAGTGTTTTTACAGAAAATATAGGGAATTTAGTCTTCTTCAAATTTATATATATATTTAAAATTTTGTCATAGGATCAACCGTTGAGGAATAATTTTGAAAAAACAAATTTTTGGTACCCTTAATCCAATATGGCGGACCGCGTGGAACCCCGCAAGGGTCTAAGCTCGGATTTTTCATCGGGACCCGGAACTGAATAACTAACTTATATAAAAATCGCAACTACCCTACCTTTTGTAGGGCAAATGTCTTATTTAGTCCATATTGACTGCACTACTAACTAACAAATATTTATTTTCAGTTCCAATAACTAACTGACCAGATCAATACAAATTTATTTGACTAAATTACTGGCAATAAAAATTAACAGCTTATAAGACCATAAAACAAAGAAAGCAAGCAAAAAATCTCAATTTTTGACCTTAAATTTGTCATTCGCTAATTTTGAAAAGTTGTTTAGAAGCGAAAACAGAAACCAAAAAAAGCTTTTGCTGCAATTCAAGGAGTACTCTGTTTCATTTTACAAAATTAGAGAATCTCAGCTTGATGGTCAAAAACTTAAAATTAATGTTTTTATAAAGTCCAACAAACAAATGTTGTTTATTTTTTATAAATTTTTAAACATGAAACGTGTTTGTTTTTCCATAGTGCGCCATGCTAAAAGCTTTCAAACGACACGTTTCTTATATATGTGCATTTTATAACGCCATGGCCTGTAGTAAAGAAGGCAATACGTAATAGGAACAAAATTATGGTGATGAGAAAATTTGATTCCCAGTATGTATATGCAAATTATCCGTAAAGTATGTTGTCAGCAATTCATATATTTTATTTTTGTTTTATTTTGTCCCACACGCGACTCGAACTCACAATTTTTAGAATTGGTCTGAAGAAGTTTTGAGAACTTTTATTTTTAACGATTCTAAATTAAAAAAAATAAAGTCATCGGTTCGGATCTTTCATAATTTTTACTATGCAGTTGTAGCGCGAGCTTTCGTTCTAATCGAATTAGCAATGCTTACTTCAAGTACTATTCAAAATTACATGCATATATACAAAACCGGGTATTTGCTTAGAATACTGAATCCTGTCGTCACTACTAGAAGCTTTTGAGAATTAAAGTGAATAAATCATTCACTGTTTATCAAGATAGAAGTTTACAAACTGCTTTTTATAAAATAAACTACTTACGGTATTTATCCGGTTTTTGGGCTACTGAATAAAATTACCTAAATTAAACGTGTAGCAATAACATTTTTTCTTGTTACAGTGGTCTCAATTTTAATGTTATAAAAGTAATTATAACATGAAAAATATAAACAAATTTGGAAAACAGCTCCGGTAGCATTTACAAATATGTTTGGAAAACCTATGCACGAAAAATAATAAAAATTGATGTGTGTTCACATGAAAAAAGTGTTTAGAGGTGGACGAAAAATAAATCTTATAAGAACTAGAAAATAGCTAAATATAGTCTTCTTGGCGATCAAAAGTATTTAAAACTAATATTATTTAGTTACGTAAGCAGATCAAGTAGAAAAGTTAGATTTCAAATAATAAAGCAAGAGACTGTGGTAAAGTTATGCAAAGAATGCGGATATAGAATAATTCTTTAAAAACTAATAAAGGATGAATGTCACAAATTGAGAGGGCCACCCTTCCAAATAATCCTTAGGTTCTTTAATCTAATTTAAGGTGCATCTTGTTATATTTAAAATTTTACATTTGACAGTAGAGCCACCAATCGGATATTACTAAACATTAAATGCAATAGAAATTTTTTCATTTTTCATTTCAATAATCAGGGATGAATCGTTAGTAGAGCTTATTTTTTGAGTTAGAAACTCAATCATTGAAGGACACCTAACCACTCATAGAACACACTTGGTGAAAGTATGTAGGTACAAATTATACATATGATAGAAGAAATGAAAAGTTTATACTTTGTCATAGTTTCGAGAAAGCGCGACTTAAGTTTGTGTTTGTACTAAATTTCATCGAAAAAGCAACGATGTCGATGAGATTGATACAAGGTTAAAATAAAGTAAATTAAGTCGCGATGTAAAAATGTTTAACCAGAAAAACTCGAAAGCGAATTTTGTTGGTAGAAAAGAATCGGATAAATATAAGTTAGTTTATTTCTTAAATAAATACACTCTTTTCTTCTCATGTGTATTTGCTCGGCAGTCTTACCTGTCAGAGAATAGCTGATAGGTACTACCAGGAAGATCTCTAGGCTTCGTTTATGGCTGAAAATTCCTAGATTTTTATTTTAACAAGCAGTTTTTGAGAAAAAAAATAGCTGATTTGCACGAAACGCACAGAATAAATTGATAATATATTAAATAAATATACTTTTCGACAAAATTCACTTTGTAAACGCCATATCCTGACTCTACAACAAAATGTTCTTATTTTGTAGTAATATACTATTACGTGCGTCGCCTTAGCTCGTTATTTAAATCACAATATTTTGGATATAATTCAAACGTTATTTTTTTATTTAACTTTTATAAAATTTACAAATAATCATCAAATCAGTTCTTTAGTTATCGCTAGTACTGTACTGTCGCAACCCAAATAGTTTACTTCGTTCACTTCACTGTCTGAAATAAGACTCGCCTCCTGGATGTGACAAGCGCCATATTTATATTCTACAAATTATCCTAGAACCTCCCCATGAATTCTATTCTCCGAGCCCAAAGTTTACTAAGATGTCACTAACCTAAAGTTGTTTCCATTTCCAACTGATGTCGCTTGTGTCACTGTGTTGCACGTAACAACACATTAATTCTAACAATTATTAGGTGTGTGCACAAAAGGGTATGGAAAATGCAAATACCTACGCGTATAATCCCAGCAAACATTGCGATTAGAGATCGAATCGAAAGCGACTCACTCAATAAAATTTTGACTTCGATCTCGAAGTCGTTCACGATTCGATCTCAAACCGAAAACGAAGGAAAAGGAATGCTATTAATCGAGTCGAAATGACGACTCGATATCGATTCGTCTCCTCGGTCTTTTTCGAAGATTTTTCGTGTATTGGGGCTATATGTATATAAGGGTCATATGTATTCGATATTCTTCGTAAAAACTACTCGATTTCGAATTGGATAAACGAGTGAGCTATGCTACATTTAACATTTACGAAATACAAATTTTATGTTCTCAGCACTCACTTTACTATTCAGCTTTATTTTTTAGCTGAATACTTGAAAAAGAATGTCGCTGGCACGCTTGCATTGTTATGCACAATCTGGAAAAAACCGTGTACCGAATTATATTTCGTAATATTTTTAGAGAGATTCTTAAAAACGAAAAATTCTCTGCAAATTCTCTGAACCTGAAGGCCGTAAGTTGCGAGAAACTCGTAAAAGAGATTTTTTTTTGTATTGTTGCTCTTCGAGAATTTGTCGCAAATACGAATACCTAAGAAAATCTAGGCTGGGACTATAGATTAGCAGTGGCATTTGCATCTGCGTTTGTCTTATCTACAATAGTAGATACGCGGCCATAAAAAAGCCAAATTCAGTTAAGTTTAATTAATTTAATATAAAAAAAAAGAATCGATTGTTTCTGAGCCAACAGATGTAATATAAAGTAGTTCATTGTCCTATATTCCTCCCTCTTCTAATAAAGAATAAAAAATTTACGGAAAAAGAAATTGCAACAAGGAAAAACAACCCTTCAGCTTTCCATTTCTCTTAAGAGAACTAGCACAAGTTCATAAATAAAATGCAAGAAATATGACCACCAGCATGCAGACATTCACTTAGGGAAATTGAACAATTGAAACTCCCCACTCCGCGTACTTCGTGCATCCAGTTTTGTTTAGTATGCAATTCTAACCTTTACAACTTTTCTACCAAGTACTGAGAAAAAATCAACAGATCTCAACCTAAAGAGAGACTTGGAAACGAAAACATTCATTTTTCTTTCCTAGTATCACTGTAATATAAAAATATAAAAACAAAGCAAAATTGAAGGTGCAAAACTTAATTTAAGAAATTGGTAACGAGTGCTAGTGCTGCTTGATTTATGTGATATGGGTATGTATGTAAAATTAAGTTCTCCTCTCATACATACATAGAAATTTATGAGTTAAAAAACTTTACCACACACATAGCCTTGGAGGCGGTTTACGACGATCAATATTTGTTTCTTAATAAGACGTATATTGACATAATATTATCAGTGTTATATTTTTTTTCGCAGTTCGAAAACGCGGAATGGGAATTCCATTAACAAAATGAAAAGGACAAAGATAATTGCCAGTCATTTCTTTTTGCTTATCTGAGTCTGGTACTCAGCTTTAAGGAGGGACTTTAACCTGCTTCCAAGCTTTTGGTTTTATTTAAATGATGACCCATTACCGATTTACGTAGGTAGCTTAAAAGAATCAGTAATGGAACGAATGGAGTTGTTCGTTATTTCCTCCATATTCAAACTCCTTTCAATTCAACTTTCCATGGATTGCAATTGTCTGTTGGTTTTGCAAATTAAAACTCGAGACACTTTCGTCTAGATAAAATTAAAATAAAAAATAATTAATTAATAACTAAGAATTTTTATTCATCAAGTTTTCCGAAATACATATTTTATTGAGAGTTGCTTGTTAAAATAAATACGAAAGGATTGGGACATTATACTATTCCATCAGGTTTCCACCAGCACAGTCCTTCGGTATATTTCTTAAATATTTGTAGGCATTTGTTTTATAAGCTTGTTAATAAAATATTCAATAACGCTACCTTTATAGGTACATAAATTGTTTTAATCGTTTTTAAAGATTATGTGTATCGGGTAATGCCCATTTCCATACAACTTTGAAAAATGAACTTTTCTACTTGTCACATCAGAGCACTCATAGCCACGGCAGAAAGAACTGCACAAATATATGTGAAATGTAGTAACTTGGGGTGTATGTGGCCCAAGTGCTTGAAAATGGTTGTCTGCGGCGGCAAAAATGACCCGAGAAAGTTTTCTGAATACACCACCCAACAGTACTTAGCGAGACTTTTAATTTGATATGCAACATGTCGAATTGGAATCACCCCCTCGCTGGGGGTTCCTACCCACCACCTTAAAAATATGCACAGACAAATTTTCTCCCACAAATTGTAGCTAGCCGAACAGTAGAACCCGTTTTCTGATCGGACATAATCCTACGGTATTAGAGCCGATCTAAAGTACGAAAAATCTAGTACCTCCGTTCGAATAAAAAAGAGGGAAATATTAAAAAAGTGAGTACGGGGATGGCTATTTAAGCCCCCGACGAGTTTAGAAGTGTGGGTACTCAAACTTCGTTTCAGGACCTAAGGAATTCGATTCTGTACTAGATTTTCCAAAATGTACGCTTAATTGAAATAAACATTATTAATAAAATATGCTCACAGTATCATAATGCATCGTTTGACACATTTCTCATGTCTCTTTGTGTTGGGCCTAAAATGGACATTCCACTTTATGTCTTGTCTCATTTCTACTTAGTTCTAGTCCTACCCACTCTTCCTTCACCTTGTATCAAAAATTTCTCTAGTGGAAAATGTAACAATAAGGATGCCGCAATCTCACAATAAACGTGTAAAATTAAAATTCTTGAATTGCAGCGCCTTTCCGCAATTTTATTTAAAGCCATTTTTTTAAATACAGAATATCCTTGGTATTTAGGAATAAAAAAAAATTGTTCATCGCAATCGTGATTCGAGTTTTGATACTGGTTTGTACTTCCATGCAATGGACTATCAGTACCTTGTCTGATTCTTCGATTAAGATCATTCCCATTAGATGGGCAATCTGCAGTAAAAGTTAAATTCAAATCGAAACGAATTGAAACATCGGAGGAAAAATGGACGAACTTTCTTTAAAATCGATTCCTAATTTTGCATTTTATTTTTTAAATTATTTAAAATCAATTATTGCTGGGATGCTGCAGTAATAATTGCCGTCAGCCTCTCAGACCATTGATTTCATTATGGGCCCCGTCTACCCTAGCCTATAAATTCGTGGAAATCATCCTCCTAATTCTATTGTTCTATATATCCCCTCTGATCTCCTAAGAACTTTCGGTATACTACCAAATCAAGCTCTGCTCTTTGTAGTTCACCTAGTTGCAAAAAGAAGTCGGGTCGTAGTAAAGAAGGAAGTTCATAAATCTCATCGAGAACTGATTCGAATTTTTCGGTACGCTTTTTAAAGAAGTTAAAGTAAAAAAATGGTAAAAAAGATTCGAAAATCTTATTTTAGCCCGCCTTGTCTCCGGAGGGGGGAGGAGTACAGAGCTGGTTGAGCAGTAGTTGGAAAGGCGATGAAGTTCTACAAAAAAAATAGTTCTTAAACATGTGAACCATACCACCCTGTACTTTAGAAGATTTATTTGACAAACGTTCTTTTATAAAACGAAGTCAATGTGCACGCAGCTCATTTGACAAACATTTGTGTATGAAAATAAGACGAAGAGCGCCCAGCTTCTATGTCTTGTTTGACAAACATTCGTGCATCTCACTCAGGTGATGAGCACAATTCTTAGATGTTTTATTGCGCAGGACTCTATTTATGTAAGCTCTCATTTATGAAAGATAAACATTGCCATTTTAAGTATCCATGGTGGGCATAAGAATGAAGTATAGCAACATTCTCATTACCGTAATGATCTGCTGACAATTCACCCCTTGCGTCACGCACTTCTGTTCGGTACAGTACTGCGTATAGTACGGCTAGACAAAGATTAAAAAAAAAACAATTACAGAATTACCATCCCGGTGGCCAAATCATTTTTTTCATGAGATTGTCGCCATATTTTACGGTTATTTATTCCAGGGATCCTTAAGATTTAGTTTACACTCTCATGGGGGACAGTGCACTGCAATAGCAATTGGTGCTTGCGTAGTACTTTGTGTGCTTGATACAAGTTCATGGCCCGCAGTCAAAACGATTGGCTCGTGACCCTAGAATTATTTTTAACTTTTTGGTTCTTTAATTTATATTTTTGAAGTCGCTTTCTATTTATTTTTTAAAAATTTTTAATTCTATTCCTGAGGAGTATCTATATTCAGTAGCGTATCTAAGGTGGGGCGGCACATATTTTGGGGCGACATTTTATATATTTATGTCTAAATTATTTAAAAATAAAAATTAATAACATAATGTTGTAATCGACAGAATCATTTACTGTAATAAGTATTTCATTTAACAAAAATGCGTGCTGACGCCGAGAGTTGCTATTGTAAACAGAACCCCCATCGGTCATGGATATGGCCAATACAGAAGAAGAACGTATTTGTTATCTCATGGTGGTTGCATCAAAGTTAACTTAAGAACAAGTTAGGCAGTAAGAAGAGATTTTCTTAACACTAGATTGTTTTTAGATTTCCTTTAAAAAAAATTTCTTAGAATATGGAGACTTTGTATACATGATATAAATGCAATTGTTAATAGTTGCATTTACCCCCCCCCCCCCCCCCCCCCTTTGTTTCTCATATACGTATCGTATGTGTTATACCTACATTGCTCAAAAGCAGTCATTTTGACTGCTTGGGAAATTTAAATTAATTAACACATAGCCGACCGATCGAGCAGACCTTACACCTTTCCTTTAGCCCTTGTGTATAGAACTATGTAGCTATTGCGAAAATGCTTCCTTGTTATAATATCAGATGGCTCCATTTGTACCATTTTGAACAGTTTTAATGGGATAGTACGCGTAAGAGCGTACAGTCATTCTATACGAAACCGATCACCTTGGAACCCGACCATCTCCGATTTGGATGAAACTTTCACAATACAACTAGCTCACCCATTTTTTTTGTTTTACCCTTCTATCCCCTACCCCCCCGCTAGGGAAGTTAGAAATTTCGTTATTTTATGATAAAGCAACATTTTCAAGAAATCATATCATAATCATATAGAAAAAAAAGTGCTAGAAGTGCTCTCTAGTGAATAATACTATTATTTAAAAAAAAATACTATTATTAACAATTAATTTTTCGTTCACTGCTGCTATATTTCTTATGAAAAATATAAAGCATTAAGCTTAATTTGGTATTTGAATCAGAAAAATCGGTTGATTCGTTCTCAAGATATGGTTTTTTGAAAATGACGCTTCACCGTATAATCAAAAAATTTCTAACCGGATAAGGGTAAGCTATTTTGGTATACCCGAAAAACGGTGAAAGTTACCTCCAAATCGGATGTGGTCGGGCGGCAAGGTGATCGGTTTCATGTGGAATAGCTGCCAAATTTAGTCCATTTTTGAGCTCGTATTTGCTATTGCTATGAAAACACTGTGCACCAAATCTTAGCTCTCTACGCGTCGATGCGTTCTCAGGCAGTACCCAAATAAATAGTTAAAAACGACATTTTTGTATGGCAACCCTATGAAAGAGTTGTCCGATTTTTATCATTTTCGAACTTAATTTTACTTTTTTTTTTAAAGCCCGCATACAAAATTTGAACTCTCCACGTCAACGCGTTATCAGGCAATTTCCGACCATATACTGAAAAACCAAAGTTTTGTATGGCAACACTAGGAAGAAGGTACCGATTTCAATTTTTCTTTCCCTAAAATACTTTTACGAATACAATAAAAAGAAATGATCTAAGTCGGTCAAATCGATCTCATGTATGATGATGTAACATGAAAATATTTTGGCAGATTTTTTGTTTACTTTGGTGGTCGACTGGACTTACTTTCAGATACAATACTTTCATGTGTGCCATTGCCGGCCTTCAATAATGCATACAAATTCTAAAGAAAAAATGTCCAGTAAATTTCTGAGAGAAAATTGGGGGCATCCTTGCTTGTAACTTTCTTTCTAGTATTAAATGTTGATAAGTAGAAAAAGACAGAAAGAAGAAGAAGAAAAAGTAACAAAAAAATTAAACACTAATTTAAAATTTTACGAAGAGAGACAAAAAATGTTGATTTTGATTAAGTTAGAAAGGGCGGCAAATTGCGGACCGCCCCAGACAGCAAAAGCTCTAGCTACGCCACTGTCTATATTTTCTATTTGCAATAAACAGGGCTATGTTTCGCTAGATAACATTCGAGCCTTTATGCTCACTTGCGGCCAGCTTTTTTGTAAATATCGCGGATTATGTACACCTTTAGAGTATTAATCGGAATCTCCACTTAGTTAACTGGTATGCTATATCCCAGAGTTCGTCTTCGTCAGTTCACTTGATTTTTCACACGCGGCAATCTTCCTATGTCCTGAAACCCAGCATGTAGTAACCCTCCAGGCTATTTCTATACACTTTCACAAACTGGTATTAACAAAGCTTGCAGTACTGAAATGGTCTACTATACTATTTTTCCATGCGTAGTTCAATCCGAATTTAAATCGAAATAGTTTTCGTGGAAACGAGACTGGAGTTTACTTTCGTTCAATCCATGTTAAGGTGGACAAATTTCTCGTCTCTATAGACAGAAATTCACTGAAAATAATTTCAATGAATTTCTATAACGCATTGAAAATGCAGAAAAAAAACGACCCAGAGAACAGAGAGGTCTCATCAGTATGGTTATCTCTGATCGCCTACCATAAAAGTTAGGTAATCTGAGAAATCTTGCTACCATATGACTCAAACTAGCTTTTGATTAAAAGTATTTATAGGGGCAAGTGAGTTACCCAGTTATCGAACTTCTATGATAGGCTCTTTGATCGCTGGATCTATGTTATCTCTACGAAACTATCCGAGTTGAGTTGTGTTGTGTATAAGTATTAGTTAGAATACTGCAGATGGGTGTTTTATTCAACACAAATCCGACTACTTTGTATGATATATCTCATCTCTCAACTCAACTCAAACCGTTTACGCAAACAGCATCGAGTTAACTCATCCAGCAATACTTGACGCTAACTCAATTCTAACTCAACCCTGGCTCATGGAAATATAGTACATGGCTATCAGTATATATGCGAATATTCTGATCGACTAGATACTGATACTGACCGGCAAGATCCTGAAGTTAGGAACAGAGACTTGATTATTCGTGTCTACTCCATTATCAAGGCTGATAAAAGGATACTTGAATGACCGTACTTCCGTCCTCTCCAGCATCATGCAGAGTTCAGGCTGGCTGCACTATTGGTCGCTAAGCCTCTACAGTAGAGGTCTAATGGCAATAGATAACCTTTGACCTCCAGTGCCGTAGTATTCAGATATTCCTGGACATTGCTTACAAGCTATACCAAAACGGCAAGGTCACATGAACATTCCTTTAAGTTGCACCGCTAAGCATAATGTAAATTGCAAATTCATTAAAAAAAAATGTGTTGCATCATCAGAAATTAGGCGAGGAAAACGACAATATTTTAGCCCCAAATTTGACCAGAATCTCAGGCCTAAAGTTTTGTGGCGAAATTTACGTCATGCAGGTGTCTGTGGAGGTAAAAGGAACAAAACTACTTGTAATTTATATCACGAAGACTTAAACATATTTTTCACGTCTATCAGCTCTGCCCACTGTGGCAATCCGTTGGCTGCTTCTCATATATCAGCTGGTAATCCGATAAGAGATATCTCATCTAATACCAATACCAACTTCTTCTACTTTCGTGGAGTCGACTACAATGAGCTTGGGGATGCTGTGGATTCAATTAAGTCTGAGGCAGCTGGGCCTGATAATCTTCCACCTAGGTTCATCAAGCTTTTATTTCCCCTTATTGGAAAATTCGTTTTGAATGTAGTGAGCTCATGCTTTACATCATCCTGTTTTTCAGCTGCCTCAAAGATGGCAACAGTCCTTCCTATTGCAAAGAATTCTTCTCCTGGAACACCAGCTGACTTCCGCCCAATAAGTTTATTAGGTTTCATATCCAAAGTCTTAGAAAAGCTATTATATAAGCATATAGTCGAATTCGTCAAGGCCAATAATTTTCTTGCAGGTTGTCAATCGGGTTTCCGACGCTTGCACAGCTGTGAGACTGCAGTTCTGAAGGTGACCTCTGATTTGAGGAAGACTTTGGATCAGGACAAGTTCAGTGTTTTGGTACTTCTGGAATTCTCGAAAGCTTTCCACAGTGGTTGAATTCTGGGACCTTTGTTATTCAGCTTATTTGTCAATGATCTGCCAGATGTAGTTCAAGATGTACAGATTCAATTAAATGCCGATGATATACAACTCTACTTAAGCCGACCGATCGGTCTTCTTGAAGACTATATTGAACGTATAAATTGTGATTTGGAAAGAATTAATACCTGGGCCAAATGTAATCGCTTGATACTGAATCCTGCAAAGTCTCATTGCATTAAATTCTACAATAACGGTTTAATTGAAATCCCACCAGTGACTTTAAATAAGGTTTTGCTGCCTATTGTAAATAAAGTTAAAACGCTTGGAGTTGTCTTGAATCAACACATGAAATGTTGTGATTACATTAAAGTCATGGTCAGCAAAGTTTATGCAGGGCTCCGATGTCTATGGCTTTCATCGGGTCTGCTGTCTGTTAGCCTGCGCTTACAATTAATTAAAGCTTCAATCTTGCCCCACTTCACCTATGGCAGAAATGTGTTTCCCAAGCTAGATAGCATCTGTGCCAGGAAAGTCACAGTGGCATTCAACGTCTGTATTCGGTTTGTTTTTGGGCTGCGAATATTTGATCACGTCTCATTTTTCCTTTCGCATTTGCTCGAATGCTCCTTGGCCACTTATTTGAAGAGGCGAGCTTTGGTTTTCTTATATTCTCTTCTTAGCTCGAACAAACCAGGGTACTTATGCGAATTATTTCAATTTACAACGACACAACGTAACAGGAACATATTGATTCCACGATTTCATAAGTCCTGCATGGAAGGTTGTTATCTTGTTCAAGCAGCTCGTTTATGGAATAATCTTCCGTTGAATGTTCAGAGTGTTGGCACTGTCGGAGCGCTTAAGAGATGCTTTGATACACACATAATTTAACACTATTATTTTCTTTATTTTGTAGTAGTCTCGTAGTACAATATTTTTTAACTGAATTTAACTTCCTCTTTAATTAATAAGAATTTGCTTGAACTTCCTTTAAATTTTTAATTCTTATTTTAAGTAATTACTTTTCTAGCATCGCTTTATATAACGTACAAGAAAAGATGTGAACTCTTGTGTACAATAACCGCAAATAAACATATTATTATTATTATTCTAATCCAGAAATTTTTTATTGTTTTTCTTCGTTTATGTATTATTTATAGAATAAGAAATTTTTGTGTTAAAATGTTGAAAAGAAATATGGTTAACAGTGGACTTTCTCCCAGTTATAAAAACATGATTTTTTCAATCTACAGGGCATTAGTCGAGCATCATTCAGTGAATATATTTATATTCTCCTACAAATACAATTACCTATATTTGACGATGAAAAACCATTTTCTTTTAGTTTACTATTATTACGTAGAGTTAAAAATCTTTTCGAAACAGTTGGGTAGATGCCCTTGAATGAAAAATCTAAGCGGGGACCGCAAATGCCATCCTGTCAAGATTTTACAATTCTTAGGAGGTATGCAAGAAAACGAATTTCCAAAGAGCCCTTTAAGTTTTGCACTCAAATTAAATTGCTTTCCACAACCGTAATCTGGAACAAATGTATACATAACTGTAACTGATTTTATTCAATATAATAAAACGATAGAATATGATCCCTCTTTTCAGGTACCGTTTTCCTTTTATTACAAGTTAGTGAAAGTATAAAGTCAAAACAAATAAAAAACTTTAACTGCAACCATTTTCCACACACTTCTCCAGTGCTAGTAGCGAACCATCATCCAAACAAATCACACAGCGAAAAATCTCAATTTTCGATATACGAGTATTTTTACACTTTGAAAACTTTTCTACTTGGCAGGGCAGGGTAAACAATTCCTTCCCCGTTTTCCTTGAAAATTTGGCAAAGTTTCGTCGAATTTATTTGTTTATTGGGGTGCTCACGTAGATGTATGGGGAAAACTTCTTGTGACAACTTTTCAATTCAGGCTTTTCTCTCTCTCTGTCTCTCTCCTCATCTGGATACAATATTTGACCTTGTCCTTAAATAAATTAACTGCAAAAATAGTATCAAAAACTGTGGTTTGTTTTGTCCACATGAACTTTCTTCCAAGACTTTTAGTTCTTTTTTTTCCCTTCTATTGACTGCTTCGTTAAAGTTGTTTGAA
This sequence comes from Dioctria linearis, assembly GCA_963930735.1. Classification (NCBI taxonomy): domain Eukaryota; kingdom Metazoa; phylum Arthropoda; class Insecta; order Diptera; family Asilidae; genus Dioctria; species Dioctria linearis. Next base: position 297,906,040 of record OZ005741.1, read on the forward strand.
CAAAAGTTTTCTGTTCGTTGGGTTTTAGCTGTTGAGTGCAGGCGGAAGTACATACATAGTACTTTAGCATTTTGTCATTAACGAATTTCTCTTTCATTTTAGCTGTAGAAGAAACAGACTTAAATTAATTAAAATTAGTAATTATTTTGAATAAGAAACAAATATACGCTAAATGTAAACCTAACGGATCTGATATTTATTTTTATAAACTGCACGGTATGCGTCTAATTATTATCAAGGAAGAAATACCTTCCACGTTAATTTAGAACCTGTTCAGCAGACTGTGTATTTAGAGTGACAATTTTTTTTTTTTCCCATTTACCTAGTTTATTAAAAAGGATCCAATAAAGCTATTTTATCTGACTTTAAGTTTATTGGAGATTTTGGAAACTGTGGATAATGCCTAATTTTGGTTTTGGATCCCGTCGATTGGTATTGTATTTGTCATTCCACTTGTAACGTAGGTATACAAAAAATAATGGTAGGTACGACAAAATCAATTAAAAACCACGAATGAACTCAAATTCAAATTGAATTTATTAGTTATTAATGTTTTCTATGCATTAATAATTTTCATTAATAAACGAGAGAATATTGTTGTTTATGTTACTATATATATGATTCGAATAAAACGGAGTCAAATTGACGTATGTTTAGTACTATTGTTTTTTTTTGCACCTGTTTAGTATTCTAGGGTTACACACAATTTAATAATGTCTTCTGTTTTTATAATTAATCAAGCGTTCCAAACATTTCATATTAATTGGTCATAATAGGTATTAGCAACGTAAAAATAATTACGTAGGCCTGACACTCACAGATAGACCGAAGTCCTACATGTGTATACTCTACTCATAACAGAATTGCTGTGCAGATATCAAGTAAGAAATTTATTGAAGATCACCCCAAGAATTAAAAATAATAATAATAGTGTTATTAAAGGAAACCAATGGAAAATCATGCGTATTGAATTCATAGTCTTAGTTTATTGTTATAAGACCACAAATTAATATCCTTTAAGTCCCCACAGAGAGAAATGGCAAAGGAAAGTTACCAGTAGTAAAAGGAAGAGTATTAGTTGGATATAGGACAAGCCATGTTACTGAATCGAGGGTTGAGATTATCAACACCATTAATATGGGGCTTGATATTATGACCATAACAATATTTTCATTTGTGATTCGAGAGAAATTGGAAATTGGGGCTAAAGAGATATAGGTATTAGCTTCGTAAGATTGAGTCATATGCGCTCACCAACAGTATCATCTACACAAGACAGAAGAAATTCATTGTTAGCTGTATAAGGATCAATAGAATATTAGCTTTATCAGACAAATTAATGCCACTCATCTTCAAAGGGGATTGCCCATTTTCGTCGTACATGAACATTCATGAAGAGACATGAAGCATGTCTGAAACAATAAATTATGATACTGTGAACATATTTTATTATCAATTTTTTTTTCTATTAAGTGGGGGAAAGCTTTGATTGGGGACGGGTGTCAAAGTATGATCTATTAGATTTTGGAAAATCTAGTACATAATCGAATTACTAAGGTCCTGAGAAGAAGTTTCAGTACCCACACTCGTATATTCGCAGGCTTAAATAGCGATACTCACTTTTTTAGTATTTACCTTTTTCATATTCGAAATGAGGTACTAGATTTTTCGTATTTTCGATCGGTTTAAACTCTGTAGGGTTTTGTCCGATCGGAAAACTTATTTCAGTGTTCACCTCAGCTCATTCATTACCAGCAACAATTCGTTTAAGAAAATTTTTCTCTACATAATTTTAGGGTGGCGGTAAGGCGGGGTGGTTCCGACAGGGCATGTTGAATACCAAATTAAAGGTCTCGCCGAGTACTATCGGGTGTTGTTCTGTTTTGCCGATTCAGAAATCTTTCTCGGGACGGTTTTTGCTGCCGGAAAACCCATTTTCATGCAGTTGGGCCACATACACCCCGTTACTACATTTCGCATATATTTTTGCTGTTCTTTCTTCCGTGGCTATTAGTGCTCTGTTGTGAACATTTTTCTTACATCAAGTCATTTTCCGCGATACGCCAATTCAGCACAATCAGTAGAAATGTTCTAAAGCTCCGATCGCCAAAGCTTTCCCCAGCTTAATAGAGCAAAATTTTGTTAGTAAAATATATGCAAAGTATCATCATGTCTGTTCACGAATGTTCATGTAAGGCCTAAACATATTTGAAAAGTGGGGCATCCCTTCTGTCCATAGGATTTTTGAGATAAGCTTAGGATTAAGTTTAGGATTCGTAAAACTCTAGAAAGCAGTTTTACGAATAGTTGAAACAGTACCTTTCCATATGGACTTATATTCCTCAACGAGAACAATATGTCTGATCCTCGTCTATTTGTGATATGTAATATAATGACTTGATATCATATCACTGATTAAAGGAAAAAACAAGGGCATAGAGGATTAAGAATAGTGTTCGTGGCCAAGCAACGGACATTAATTTCGTGTACGAGAAGAAGAAAATTATTATGGAAATTCACTTGATCATCAAGCAGTGTATAAAAATACTCCTTATCCCATTCATAACCCTTCGCATAACTACACAGGACTTCTAAGTCAACAGCCCCGTAATCATAATAAGGGAAAGTTGTACCCTCGCTAGCAATGTAAGTAAGAAATTATGTCATGATCAGATATACCCAGAAGAGAAATTTGATTATAAAATAATAATATGTCGGCAGTAAGAAAAATGCCAACAAGTGAGGGTGAGGCAGATGCATAATAAGTGCGAGTAGATCATTAAAACCGATGTAAATCAAAAGCGCCAAAAGTAAACAAAAACGAGTTGGACATTCCAGAGGGAGCTAGGAAATTAAGATTGAAGTCACCTCGAATAATAATGTTACGATATTGGGGATCCCATGAGATACCGCCCCCCCCCCCCCGGCCAATATAGCTTTGTCTTTGGCTAGCTAAGTACTATCATCTCCTTCCCTTACTTAACTTAACTTTAAATCAATGATTTTAAAATATAGCTTTTTACACTGTTAGCCACACCATTTGCCGTGGTCAATTATTGCACTTCGTATTTTTTATACCCTAGATGAAATCTAAGGGGTATTAAGTTTGCCATTCTGTTTATAACACCTAGAAATAATGATGGTATAGCGAAATGGATTAGACACCCATGCATAAAATTAAAAAAATCGAACAAATCGGGTACCTCCTTCGTAGGGTTGCCATACAAAAATTTCGTTTTTCACTACATATTTGGACACTATCTGAGAACGTGTCAACGTCGAGAGCTGAAATTTGGTACGTAGTGTTTTCATAGTAATAGAAAGTTGAATAAGTGCCAAAAGGCTGGTAATTATCTTTTGGAAATAACCGTTTTCAGCCATTTTTGCTGGATATGCCTTTAGAACAAGTCCAAATAACGCAGAAAGGGTTACAGTTAGGGTACAGAGTATCATGGCTCATTTTAAAGCTAAGCCTTTGGGCTTCTTGAATCGAATATTAAAAAATGATTTTGATGAAATGTTTCTTGATAAAAGTAGTAGTTAAATAATAGAAAAAAAGGGTACAAATTCCGAATCCGAAATTTTAAATTTGTGAAGCCACAACTTGAAACTGGAGAGAAGGAGGGAAACAATTTATAGACCATTGGCAAGATCGAACGATTATCTATGATCATAGAGTTCATCATCATACGGTGGTAATGTTCAAAGTTACAGGATGAACATTGAAACATACCCAAATATCTTTATCCGTTAAAGCAGGGGTAAAGGAGGGATTTTACACACAAATTTCTCATCGTGAACGTTGATCACAATACTGTAAGGAATAGATTGACAGATGCTGGAACCCGTCTTTACGAATCATCCTGTATACATGTACGCACACACACATATATATGTACCAACTTAAACACAAAACACAGTTAAAGAAGCCACATATGTGTATTAAATCTGAACAGTTTTTTAAGTTAAACAAATCTTTTTTTATCTGTTATTACATAAAAATTTAATTTATAAATTTTCCTACAAAATATATGAAGGGGACCTTGTCACCAATTCGTGAAAGTTAGAGTGAATAAAGCTTAGTGAACAGAAGAGTTACGGAGAACCAATATTATTTGGTCCTAACACATAAAGGATATATATAACTTTATAGATGACTAGCTATATTTGCGCCCTTAACTCAACATAACAACAATAATCAAAATGTAAGATCAGTCAAATATTTTGAGGAAATCCTTTTATAGGATAGCTTAGATGCTTGCAATTAATTTGCCGTGTTTATTAGGCGCGCCATTTCCTTATCGGTCGCTTTAAAATATTTGCCAGATTGAAATACCTTAGCAGTGATATTATGCTGCAGAGACACAGCGGCATAACTAAGGATGTATACACCCCCCCCCCCCCCAACTAACACACTTGCACAGGAAAACTCAATTTTGTGTGTCAATTGTAAGGATATATTTTTTGAATTTCGGATTTGTGATGTTTTCCATAACTGATATGAAATTTTCTCCCTTTTTAACTATTTTCAGGCAAGAAGCTCCCATAATTTCCCAACGGTGCCTTCACTTCACACACTGCAAGCCAGATTTGAGAAAAAACATAAAAAGGTTTCGTGAGTACCACAAGCAGTGTTGACAAGATCTGGATTGGCAAACTTATTTGTTTAGATTTACCGCTGTGCTCTACATTCATCATTAAACCTGTTAAAAAAGCACTGGCAGCACCAGCATATGCTCACGAAAGCACATTTAAAACGAAAATCGATGAGTATCTGAAAGAAACGTTTAAGCAAGCAAAGTGGAAGGGGAAAAGGCTTTCCACATCATAAGTAACCGGAAATATCCGTAAACTTAAAGTAAGAGCCCAAGTCCACTTATCCCGTACAACAGCGTTGGGAGCTTGACGGAATTTCAATACTTTTCAAGGTGAAAAATTTGATCTTATACATATTTTAATTTTCGTTCATTGCTTCCATATCGAATATTCTAAAGTTAAAGTAGTACTCTTCTCCCATCAACGAACTCTGATGCAAGCTAGGTGCGTGTACGCCAAGCCTAAGGATGTCAGCCATATATTTCCCAGAAATAATTTACAGTATTTTAGTTTTCAGGCGTACCTTTTTCTCTGTTTAAATACAAAGAATAAATAGAAGAATTCTCAACTTTCTGATTGTTGTATGATCATTACTGTATAGCCAGTGTATTTGCAGCTTCTCAAATCCAATGATGTTATGAACACCTTTAGATGGAACTGAAATAATGAAATCATTACAGAGTTAATATATGATTTTTATTCAGTAACCCAATTTTAATTGAGTGAATCTAACTTCTTATTGATCCAGAGTTGTTATTTCATGTGGTTTCAAGTTTCATCACTTTATATGAAAATATTAATTTTGTAGGCTTTCGTGGGCCCCAAGAAACTGTGCATCCCCCGCGTGGCGGGACTTGCGGGGGCTTTAGTTCCGCCAGTGTCTAGATATAATACCTATGCATCTTCTTAATATCTGGTACTGCTGGAAATTTAAAATGCTATTCAGTTGTGGCTTTTTAAAATCAATTGTCACCCTTGGACAATTTATTGATGGCCATTTTCCCACACTAAAATCGGGGGGTTACAAAATTCTAAAATATTTACACACTTTATCTATCTACCAGCACAAACTTTACACCCACGTAAGCATTTGTTATTTTTCATACAAAATTTTCTCACGGCGAGGTATGCGGCTCCAATAATAAAAGCTTTTTCGAGGTAAAAATTATGTGCTCGTAATTAGATCTATGTATGTACAAAGAAAATAAATTTTCAGAAGAAATTTATTACGTTTCGAGTATATTAATTAATTAGACTAAATTTATTGTTTTATGAGTAGGATTTATTTATGCGTATATTATGTGATTATGGTATGGTCCCAGTATGTACATATCTACATATGTATCTAAGCTGATTGATGATGATCCTGAACACATGTTTCATGTTTTACAATGATCAATCGAAGTTGTAGTCCTTTTCCTAAGACTGCGACCGTTTTAAAGAATCCAAACATAAACAAAAAGATTTTTCATTAGTACAATACGCATCTAGTGCTTTTTACCTTATTTATAAGCATAATTTTGCGTAATACGTACTTAATGTTGGTAGATGTTTTTTAGTATCTTCTTGTTTTAATCATCTATCAAAAATAACAAATAAAAATTTATTGAATACCTGGTTAATTTTTAAAATTTGTATCACGTAGGGAGGTATCTTTTAAGTAATTCCAATGCCATCGGATGACTGTTTGTGATCTCATATAAAATAGCATAAAACTTGTAAAAATAAAATGAAAATGTCTGACATGTTTCTCAATTCATTCGAGGTCATCGTAAATCTGTAACAATCCGGAAAAAACAAGTGAATAAAACGCTCCTTAATTTTACTAAATAAATTCTCTTTGATTCAGGTCATTTGGTTGTTGTTGTTGGTGTTGTTGGGTCAACGGTAAACCAAAGCATACATCTAAGGACTAAGGAATTGAGACCAGAGAGTAGATAATCACGTTCCAACACCAAACAGTTATATAGCGCCCAAGTATTTCTGTCGTGGTTAAATGGCTTTTGTTGTGTTGAAGTGTTGACTCTGCAAGAGCTTTACTGTTCAAAGTTGAGCAACTGCAAGCTCTTTATTATCCTGCAAAGGGGGATAATAGTTGTAAGCGATGACTTTGTTTATTTAACAGCTGTAGGTAAATATGCTTTCCGCAAACATGTTAATATGAACACACAAGCAAAATCTCAGTTATGAGGTATGAGGTATTAGGAAAATAGGATAACAGAAAAGATTGATATTAGAGATAATAACAGTATGGTGGAACTTGGAAGACTTAAGAAGTAGTTCTTATTTTTCTTTGCTTTCACATTAAGTAAATTAAATAGGGGAACAATACCAACATTTAGTTATTCAAAAATGAACAAATATCCTTTTTCTTGTTTCTACTTTAAATATTTAATATGCTTGGTAAAGATTTTCTGTTGTTTTTATGAATTTTGTAAGCATTTGAAAATATTTCACTTAAAATTAACATAATCTGCCCACATTCATATATTACTTTTATGATAACTAGGCGCCAGGCTGCAGTATATACTTAACTACAAGCAAATATTGGTAAAGAGATGGACATAGGAGACTCCCTTGATGATATTGATATAAGGATGTGGATATAAGGTTGATTTGTTGACCTCGTTCAGGAAAATAAGAAAATTCTGAAAATTTAAATTCCAATAAAATTTGTTATAGAAACTCACTCCAACTGTTGAATACCTATTTGGTTGATCTGTGAGCAATCGAAAACTCGTGATAAAGATTGGCTTGTCAATCAATTCCTACAAGATGAAAATCCTCACTATGTTAATCAGTTGTCTTACATTTCTAAGGGGAGGAGTAGTAATAATGTAGACCGGCATTCCTCAGAACGGATATTACTTATCCTATTTCAAATTGAATTTATCTCCTGTACTTGTCTCTCATGTGTGGCAACATGAATTATTACTTGAATTAAAAGATTTGAACACTATAATTCATGCTCGAGAAGTTCTCCAAAATCTGAGAAGCTTTCTTATTAACATCCAAGACTTTTGTTGATTTTTGGCTGCTTTCGATTTTGTCTAATTTCTTCCAGTTTTCTCTGGACAGCTTTCCACTTGTGTTCTCCAATCACTCGGAGTTTTTACTAATTATTTTAGTTGGGTAATAGGCTGACTCATAGTCATATTTCTACGGGTATGATGTATAAGTAAATGTTCTTTTCCACCACGTCCAGTTAAATGTACATATGTGTATAGTGAAGAAGTGAGCAACATCTAGCCAGTTTGTGTCCTGCCTTAAAAGTTAGTAACATGACAAATTCTCCCCTTTGAGTATTTAAGAGGTCGACAGTACATTCGCATTCTAAATTTACTTGGAGCATAATAATAATTGCCAATTAAGGAAGAAAGTCAAGAGCTCTTTACGTTGAATACGCACCTTGCTCGGTATCATTTTGAATGATTGGCACTAGTTTGAAAATCGGTCGCTCCTAGTATTTTCTTACAGAAAAAATCTTACAAGTGGTGAGAATATAAAGATCAGTCTTAATAAAATCGCAGTATTACGGATACTCCAATTTCAAAGAGGGTTTCTAGTCAGCTTTTTTGTATAGACTTGCACACTGTGATATGTTTAGTTTTGGAGCTCTCTCTTATGCCATTATATATAATTCTTTAAAACTGTCATTTAATGTTAGAAAGAGGAAAGAGTGCTATGAGTGCAGTACTAAGTCTCTTACTGCACATACGTTGAAGGCTCTGGAAAAACAGTACTCCCAAATGGGAGAAGAAGCCAGTGGCGGACGCAGGGAGTTCTAGGGGGTCACGAGCCCGCCCTAAAAAACTAAAATAAAAATATTTAATTAATTGAGTTATTTGAAAAAATATATTTTTTATTTCACATTTTTTTATTTATATAATTCAACCTCTAAAAATTATATAAAATATTTTTATTCCAAAAATTAAAAAAATAAGAAATTCTTTCAATGAATATTATTGTATGCATGTAATGTATGTGTATAGGTTTTTCTCAGAATTTTACTTTGGGACCCCAACTTTGGGTGATCGAAAACCCTCGAGAACCACTTCCCAAGCCTCGAAACAGACTACCTCACTACCACATCGGACCACTAATTTAGTAATAACTCCTAAAATTCTAAAATATTTGCAGCGTTCTTATATAAAATCACTGACATGCATAATATGGACTGACTACGTGCAGTAAGATGTCCCCTAATTTTAACGCTAGATCCGCCCCTGGAAGAAGCACATACCATAGTTTTTGAAGCAAAGATATTCCATTAATTCATGTTAGGCATTTCAAGAAATTCGATGAGATTGCAACTGGTCGGAATCCATCTACCTGGACAAAAATTATACTCCGCTTAGATGATTAATAAGAGTTCTAAGTTCCTAGATAAAAATTGACGCCATTATTACTAAAAAAATCTATTAGTTTTATTTTACTACAGTCTTTATCGGCCTGAAGTTTAATAAAAGGGACAATGCTCAAAAATCTTATCGAAATCGTAAATACAACTCATAAGTAGTAAGAGACTGGAAACCGAATTGTGGGGAGCAGTTTTGTTCAAACCAACATTAAATAGCCACCTGGAAGTAAAATAGTTTAAAAGTTTCTAATTCCAAGTTTTTTTTTAATCATCGAAAATAGGTTGGGAACCAAACGATGCATACCTACCTACAAGCATATCGATAAGGCAGTTTTTAGTGGAGATAACAATCAACACCTCATGGCTACATTCCACATAAACAAATCCGGGACACAATCCAATAAGAGGAAAGTAACTTGTCTTCGCTAACAGTGCGCGAATTAAATGGGATTAGATTAAGTGATCTGCACATTTAAATGAATCTTTAAAATAACAAATTAGCAATATTGTAATAGGTATCTTATTGTATAATTATAATCTTAATAGCTTTAGATAGGCAAAATTAGGAACGGCAACAAAAAATGCACAAAATTCCAGTTGCTTTGTACAGCTGCTAGGGTCAATGTACTCTTCTGGCCTACGCACAGTTGCTAAGGTCAACGGACTTTTCTGTTGCTACCTACGCACAGCTGCAAAGGTCAACGTACTTTGGTTACTATGCGCAATGTAATATAATTTGTTGGAGCCGTGCGCAATTCAGAGGCAATATAAGTCGCAGGCCAATTTGAATCTTTCTCTTTTAGTATCCAGCTCTCATAGATTGTGCATCGTTTTGGAATTCGACTTGGCGAGTGTAATTAAATAAAATTATTAACAAATTAACTTTATCTTGGGTACCGACTGAGATAAAGATATTTATTCTGGGTCTCGACTGGAATAAAATTTACTAACATAATAACTTTATCTTGGGTACCGACTGAGATAAAGATATTTATTCTGGGTCTCGACTGGAATAAAATTTACTAATAACAACTTTATCTTGGGTACCGACTGAGATAAAGATATTTATTCTGGGTCTCGACTGGAATAAAAAATCACTAACCTAATAACTTTATCTTGGGTAGCGACTGAGATAAAGATATTTATTCTGGGTCTCGACTGGAATAAATCTTACTAATAACAACTTTATCTTGGGTAGCGACTGAGATAAAGATATTTATTCTGGGTCTCGACTGGAATAAATCTTACTAACTCAACAACTTTATCTTGGGTACCGACTGAGATAAAGATATTTATTCTGGGTCTCGACTGGAATAAATCTTACTAACTCAACAACTTTATCTTGGGTAGCGACTGAGGTAAAGATATTTATTCTGGGTCTCGACTGGAATAAATCTTACTAACTCAACAACTTTATCTTGGGTACCGACAGAGATAAAGATATTTATTCTGGGTCTCGACTGGAATAAATCTTACTAACTCAACAACGTTATCTTGGGTACCGACTGAGATAAAGATATTTATTCTGGGTCTCGACTGGAATAAAGTCTACTAACTTAATACCTTTATCTTGGGTATCGACTGAGATAAAGATAGTTATTCTGGGTAGCGACTAGAATAACACAGACTAACTCAAACTTTTATCTTGGGTCTCGACTGAGATAAAGATAGTTATTCCGGGTAGCGACTAGAATAACATTCACTAACCGCAAACCTTTATCTTGGGTCTCGACTGAGATAAAGATCTTTATTCTGGGTACCGACTAGAATAAACACTACTAATACAACTTTGCTTTGGGTCTCGACTGAAGTAAAGTATCTTGTTCCGGGGAACGACTAGAACAAGATAATCACTAATTATTTAATTACCAACGCCATAAAGTCAATTCCATAGTTTTATACTGGTGAGTACATTTTTTGAGTCATATTGAGTAATATATTTATACATACGTACATATATAATTGCCATTGGTCAAAGTTGTATCAACTTTGACAGTGTTATACTGAGAATAGAATTATTATTGTGTAGTGAATAAGTGACCTTTTTTTAACTCTATTGAAGTTTAGTTCTTAAGCGTCGTGAAATTGAAGTCGGTTAATTTTAGTTATAGTTGTAATTTGTACTTAAGTTTTACGTGCGTTTAATAAACCACTGATTATAAAATATTCCCCGGCGTTATCATTTACAGTCCACATCCTTATTGATATTTTCTTTTGAGTGTTCTCATTGGGCAGAACATTTTATGGTCCTTCGTAGCCAGAATTAAAGTCTAGTGGTTTATAATTTCGCACGTCTAAACATGAGTACACTTCAAAAATGTTTGGCTAACCAAGCCACCTCCGCAAAAATCATCGAAAAATCTCTCAAGAACTACAACAATACTGTAGTAGAGAGACGAACAAAAGGGCTAGTTTCTGAGCGCTTAATCGCTTTAAGCGAAATCTGGTCAGATTACAAGTCTACTCATTATACAATTATCCAAGCTACGCAGTCAATGGAGGACAGTGAACTTGAGAAGTACGAGTATTTCGTACATGATCAATTTGCAGAGGTGGAAAATAAGTACTATACATTCCGAGGTATTCTCAGGGATGCATTAGATGCTTTTGAGCCAAAAGCAGAACAAAAAATTGCTGCAGAAACTAGAACTGATCAGTAATCTTAGTCTTTTTTGAAGTTGCCCAGAATTACACTTCCAACATTTTCTGGTTCTTATGATTCATGGAGATCATTTCACGATTTGTTTAATTCCCTAGTTCATATAAATCCTTCTTTACCTCCAGTGCAAAAATTACATTTTCTTAAAACAAGTGTTACTGGCGAGGCTGAACATTTGCTGCGACAATTTCCAGTAACAGACGCAAGTTACGAAAATGCATGGCAAACGTTAAAGGATAGATACGACAACAAGCGAGAAAATAAAGTTGATGCTTCTTGATTACTTACAGCCTCTAAGATCTTGTTAAAGAATTTTATTGAATGTTTTGAAAAATCAAAAAAGCCTCGTAAATTCAGACATAATTAGTCTATATTTTGTCGTATCAAAAGATTTCGTAAAATCTAAGCAAGTAAGAACTGTCCTGCAATCATTTTTAATGTCCTCAGTTCTCATAAGCACAGAAGTGTTATGACTGCAACGAAAACTCACGGTAGTCAAGGTTTATTACATACGTCCGCGGCGTAATTTATCCTGTTTTTATATGAAGAGCAGAGTAATAAAATTACAAAAACAATTGCACGTAAAATGTTCAAAAGCAGACACAACATTAAGTTTTTTTCATGCATTATGGCGAAACATACTGCAGTCTATGGCATTCGTTTTTTCGGTATGTCAAGAACCCCACTATTATGGTCAAGTGAATGGTTGTTTAGATATGCTTTAATATGAGCATTTATCAACTTCTCCAGTATCTTTGAGAGCATAATGTTAATAGCCTACACTTAACTTAATTATCACATACGGAAACTTTATGTCATCTTGATGCAGATGTAAAAGATATTTAATAGCACCATGTCAGATTATTTCAAAAGACGCGGCCAGATTTTGTCAAGACCAAGAGCATTGTGGAGGATTGAAAATGTAGTTTATAAAACTTACGATGCATCTACCTAAATTCTACAGTAGATGTATTGAAAAAAATAGGTCTGTGCATCTACAATCGAAAAAACCTTAGTGCTAGACCTATGCTGGTTTGGGTAGCATTAAAGTCGTTAGATTACTCGACTTAGTTGCTTCATAAGATACAAAAATAAGTTTCGTTAAATCATACTTTTGATTTTCAATCTTGTTAAAAATTTATCTATTTTTTATCCTTCGACAATGCTGTTGAGAAAAATACTTTGCGTGGAGAATTTTCATATTGAAAGTAATCTCAGTTAAATTAGAATTTCAGGTATTTTGTTTCAATCTTGAATTGTTCTTCTGTAGAACTATGAGAAGGTTACGTTTGCTGTGGCGACACTTTTGTTCCGGAATGTACAACTGATAGTTCCAAAAAGGAGCTGAAAGAAATACCTGCAAAATAGGAATTAGCTAGATAGGTGTAGAATTTGAAAATGAAAAATAAAAGAATTTTGTAGAGAGTACAATGTCAACACTCTAGCTACACAGTTAAAAATGTGCACAATTGTTGCCACAAAGCGTAGGTATTTTTCCATAAAATGTTCGGAATATTCCCTAAAATAAGTATCAAAAATATTCTGGTTACCTTAATATAACTTCTTATATAACCTTTATATAACCCAGTGTGCACTCGATTAATTGATTTTAGTTATAGCTGTGGTTGCAGTAATGTTTCGGTTACGTTTATAAACTTTGTTTATAATGGTGACGGTAACGTTTTCACAATGCTTGGAATTTTCTCAGACTGATTACATTTAGTGATTGAAATGTTAGGGAAATTACTCTTCGTTACTTTTATAAAACAATATAATGCAAATATTTACGACATAGAATTTCGATATTTTTTTTTGATTACATTTTTATAATGTAAGGGTTTAATATTTTTACATTTTAAAATTACAATTTTTCGGCATTTAGGTACGTGGTGAAATTCAGCTGTAATTAAAATTTTACTGTGAATACAGACCCCTCCAAAAATAGGCAATTTTTAATAATTTTAATTAAATATGACAAAATTTAAAATTTTCACTCAGGTGATATTCATAAAAATAACATAATATAATTTAGAAATGTTATATACTTACCTAAAAACATGTATTTTCTTCATATAAAAATATAACGGGAGCCATATATCTGCAATTTAAAAAATGTCTTAACCGACATTATCTTTTTTATCTGCAATAGACAGATGCAAAAATGGCGGCTTGTATTTAAATTAACAAATTACCATTATAAAACTTCAAGTACTTTTATATACACTCTGACTCTATTATATAAGCTGAATGACCCTTATAAAACTTTTAGAAATATTATATAAACTATAGAAACTACCATGCCTCGAAAATGGTCCTTATATATCCTTTAGTCGTAATATGTAAAATGTAATTTTTATAACAGTCACGTTTGTTACTAAAGCGTCATAAATAAATGAAAACAGTTTTATAATGACTCACTAGTTATCATAACGATCACTATAGCTACTAAATGACCACCAGCAAATTTTACGATATTCTATAGTGAAAGCTCCCAATTTTTATTAAGGTCACCTAAATTACTGAATGTTGTCGAGTTCTATAAGGGTAACCACGGTACCGCAATAAACACTTATTACCAATAAGTTATATAACGTGATGACCAAAAGAGTTAAAAAATTTTCTTATATACCTTCTAGTATTGGTTACTCTAAGTTATATAGCCCGGTGATGGAAATATTTTAATCACCAACTTATAAAACCTTTAGCAACTTACTTCCACGATAACCATTAGTAACTTTCAAAAACTCTAATATAACTACATCACCAATTGGTAATATTATAAAACACTTATATAACCACTCAAATTCTTATGTAACCGAGTAACCTTTATATACCCCTTATAAAACTACCCATCACCTCCAGTCACCAAAAATTGGAAAAATTGTTACTTGGGATATGAACACCGGACAGCTTGTACCGATTCCCAGTGCAGCAGTCAAGTCGTAATAAAGACGGTTCGGCTGCCAGGTAATACGAGGTGCGCCTAGCCACAGGGCCAGCTTAACGTCGTCAACCTGTCATAAGAACGACTTGGTATTTCTCTTGATATTTGAGGCCACAAAGCTGCACGCCACCTTTTGTTGACTTGGTAGCAACTGATTATACCGTTACCAGATGCAACGATTTGTGAATTCGTTCCCGCATTGACTCTCGGAAATCAATGCTCTGCATCCAGTCATCAGGGTCAATACACCCGACTGATTCGTCCTTCAAGCATTTAGTTTTTCCTGCGTCAAAAAATTCTCCTACTCCAATAGAATATTTCCACCACTGTGTTGATAATCATCAATCAGAAAAAAAACCCGCTAAGTCACTGCATCCTAATGAGGAAGTTGTAATTGGGACGTTTTAGCACAGAAAAAATAGGACCCCCTAAAATCCATAGCCTCCTATTTGCAAATACTTCTGTATGTGAGGTCCTGCAGAGCTATATCACACAAAACCTAATGTGCGGGGGATTTAAATATTTAAGTAATTGTAAAAATCGAGACGTATTGAGACGCTTTGTAGATACTATATTTGTGTACTTATATAAAACTTGTACTTAACATACACTAAACTACACATATATGCATGTATGTGAAAAATGAAAACAGGAGCATGTTATATGCTGGCATTTCATCTCGGGTATTAAAAATCGTCTCCTCTTTTCTCAAATCCTTGAATTTTTTTCCAAAATCTTCTAGTTATTTTACCACCTACCGACACGCTTTTCATTAATAGGATCAAGTTAGATGGAAAAGGAATCATTTTATTGTTTCTGGATTGTGTACCATAATCAATCACAAACCCGTAGTTATACACCTCCACAATTGCGACGGTTCATCCAGCTTTAATTCGATTCCGGTTTGATTGTGGTTTTAGGTTGAGAAAAGTATTCGTACCTAAATCGATTTTCATTTGCATGACGGAGTACTATCCGGTGCGGCTTATGTGACCAGAAATTCATCTACAACTGAACATTATTGGCTGGGCTATGCTTTATTTATTCCATGTCCATACATACTTCATTCAGATAATACTCTATCGATCCTAGGGGCAATAATTTCAAAACTCATCATAAGGAATTGATTTATAGCTTTCATATGCAATACATGCGCAAACATTATCTTGATATGAATATGTATGTATGTATGTAATGACAACATATTCCGAACGACTTCTTGTATCTGAAGTGAAAAGATCTGAAACCTGCCTTCGGAGGTGAGTGGAAACTTCTGAGACTGACTAGTGGTTAAATAAATGTTATTTTATTTACATAGAAGATCTACTTATTGCGCAATTAAATTTCCTTAAATGTAGATTGCAATTTTTTTAATACGTTTCTAGCAAAATATTCAAATACTTCACATATCTAAAAAAAATGAAGAAAAAAACACACCGAGGATGTTCTAAATCTCCGACCCAAAACTAAGGATAGCTGAGTGTGTTTGAGACATTCTCATCGTCTAGCTAATTATTGTGTTCAAATTATGGAAATAACAAATATCGTCTAATTGACAATTTATTTTCTGTTAAATTTTAATGAAAAACTTGGCTTTCGTTCTTCACGACAAATCAATATTTAGTCGCAGATAGTTAGCGGAAAAGCTACCAGGATTGCGTGTATGAAATTTCTTAATTATCATTAGTTATCAATAGTAATTTTAAAATCTACAATTGTATTAGGTAATAATGTTACAAAAAGTATTTAAAAATGAAATCAAAATGCCCACAAAATGTGGTTATACGATAGCTTGAAGAGAAAAGTAAGCCAACCTGCTAAAGAATCTGGCCGTGTATACCTACATACGTCCGGCATAACTCTAGTATACCTGCACGACGAAGTTTTCAGCATTGAGCTATTGCCTAATTAGTAGCTATTGCTTAATTAGTCATTAATGAAAATAATTTTATTTCGCGGCGGCAATAAGTAATGCTTTAAATATTGTAGTTTTAATTACCATGTTTAGTACAAATAGTACTTCTCTATAGTAAAACGTCAATGATAGAACGAACCGTCCATACGTCCAGATAAAAAGTTACTTAAAAGCCGAAGGTGCAAAGTAAGCACTTTGCATCGAGAAAGAAGGTACTCGATCACCTCGAAAAAGCTCGAGCAAACAAATCTTTGACTTTGTCGCTTCGTGCCGGGTACTTGTTTCTTTGAGAAATTTTGGTCGCTGTTTGAAATTAGAGTTTACAAAAAATTTTGTCAGGAGAATTTAAAATTTATAATGAGTACATACCGTGCCACAAAAAAGTATACACATAGGTTTTTGGGAAAAAGCTGATTTTTGGAAAAAAAATCGTGAATGGCGATTTCTGTAATTTTGTTTATTTAAGTTTTTTGTTTTGTATTTATATGAAATTTGGGCATGGAACTCTCATTTTCCCACTATCAGACTAGTTTTTGAAGGCGATAATAATAAAGGTGCCAATCCAACATTAAATAAAATTTCTTCCCTCGTTAATAATAACGTTTCAATACCGCATGCTGACAACGTACTTGGTGTTCGGAATACAGTACCTTCGTATATGTTCGGTGATCTTACTCAATCGTATGCAACGTCATTTATTGTTAATGATAATCGCTCCAGTTGAACTAATTTTCAATCACGACAGAAAAATCGAAATAGAAAAATTAAATCGTATAAAATTTAAAAACTAAGCCATATAAGGCAAGTGCAACACCAGGCCACCGATACGCTGATGTACTGATTATCAGCAGCATTTATATCTTAATTAGGCATACCCCACGTTGTAAGAGGTAGTGATGTACTGATGTGATACTGATCTGCTGATAATCAGCAAGTGACCGGCATGTTACTGACTTTTACCCTTTTGCTTACATCAATCGATATTTTAGTTGCAATCTAATTAAGTCGGGTTAGCATAAAACATTAAAAACTAGTGAAAGAAATTTTGTTTCAAAAAAAGTGCAAAGTGTTGAAAAACGAATGTGCCTGTGGGAATCAACGGGTGCAGAATTATTTATTTTTCCCGCGGACGGGAATCGAACCTACACTTGTTAGAATCGGTCAATGATGGAGAAATAAGAATTTTAAGAACTTTTATTTTTAATGATTCTAAATCAAATTTATAAATACAAGAAGAAAAAACAACCGCCTCGTCCGGGATTTGAAACCGGGACCTTCCGCTTGCCGGGCGACTGCTCTTACCACTGAGCTAACGAGACAGATGATTTTCCCTCTTGCATTTATCAAATTTGTAACTAGCCTACTAAGCCACGTTTTGCTTTCAGCTGGCATTAACCAGTAACGATGAAAGCGCACAAATAAATTGTAAATTCAATTTTATTTATTTTTCCCGCGGACGGGAATCGAACCTACACTTGTTAGAATCGGTCAATGATGGAGAAATAAGAATTTTAAGAACTTTTATTTTTAATGATTCTAAATCAAATTTATAAATACAAGAAGAAAAAACAACCGCCTCGTCCGGGATTTGAAACCGGGACCTTCCGCTTGCCGGGCGACTGCTCTTACCACTGAGCTAACGAGACAGATGATTTTCCCTCTTGCATTTATCAAATTTGTAACTAGCCTACTAAGCCACGTTTTGCTTTCAGCTGGCATTAACCAGTAACGATGAAAGCGCACAAATAAATTGTAAATTCAATTTTATTTATTTTTCCCGCGGACGGGAATCGAACCTACACTTGTTAGAATCGGTCAATGATGGAGAAATAAGAATTTTAAGAACTTTTATTTTTAATGATTCTAAATCAAATTTATAAATACAAGAAGAAAAAACAACCGCCTCGTCCGGGATTTGAAACCGGGACCTTCCGCTTGCCGGGCGACTGCTCTTACCACTGAGCTAACGAGACAGATGATTTTCCCTCTTGCATTTATCAAATTTGTAACTAGCCTACTAAGCCACGTTTTGCTTTCAGCTGGCATTAACCAGTAACGATGAAAGCGCACAAATAAATTGTAAATTCAATTTTATTTATTTTTCCCGCGGACGGGAATCGAACCTACACTTGTTAGAATCGGTCAATGATGGAGAAATAAGAATTTTAAGAACTTTTATTTTTAATGATTCTAAATCAAATTTATAATAAGGTCCCGGTTTCAAATCCCGGACGAGGCGGTTGTTTTTTCTTCTTGTATTTATAAATTTGATTTAGAATCATTAAAAATAAAAGGGTGCAGAATATTGCAAAAGGGATAACTTTGAAAAGCCTTGAAGAGCTATTTCGTGGTAAATTGGAAAAAAATGGTATGTGGAATTTTTTATTAAATTATACATCATACTGACGAGAATTAGGGTTTCTACTAATACGTAACGCCTTTTTCAATCAATTTTTGAAACTCAAATTTGCAATTGATAATCGTGGTTTCTTTCCTCCATATATGAAATATAACTAACCCTCCGACTATATTGATATATAACCAAAATTTGTGTTTATTTTGAATTTTTCTTCCATTCTATTATAATAACACCAGCAAAAGCTCTTCCTCCTCGCTGAATTCCATTTTATGTGCTTACAATTTTGAAATGAAGATGAAATCACTTTAAGTAGATGTATATCAGGTGCTGATTATTATAAACCTCACCATCACCACATCATCACATCAATAGCTTTAAAAGCTTTAAAAATATCTGGTGACTTTTCCGATAGAATAAGACACTATCAGCTTAAACGTGAATATAAGTTCTTACTTAGATTTATGTATAATCAAAACGTTTGGTCTATCGAATGCAATATTAAATCCAATAACAAGGATTTCTGGTCATTTTACAGGTCTTCCTAAAATGTTGCAATATAACAACAAAAAATCCTTTGATTTAGAATATAATTGTGACCTATATATTCGCTGACTATTTCGAATCGGTGTATACTAATGATTCTTCTTATCTTAATGTTATTGATTTCATACCTTCATCTTCTCTTGGAGTCGCTGTAGTCTCTTTGTCTACCAGCGAAATACTGCAGTGCTTAAGTGCAGTACCACTGAATTTTTATGCACTTCTCTAATGCAAAATTGCGCTGATACATTCTTTAACTTCATTTATCTTTATAACCAGGGTTTTTTTTTTTTAGATACTTTAACTACATATCATGGAATCATTTCTGGACGATCTTGTGTAACTAGTTAAACTTATTTTTCACATTATGCTATTAATTTTATGGAAAATTCATTTCAAGTTGATGGTATTTACATGGATTTCTCTAAAGCATTTGATAGGATAATATTTCCGTTCTTTTATGCAAACTTAGTATAATTGGATTTTACCCTATTTGACTGATCGTAAACAATATGTCAAAAGTGGTAGGATCCTTTCCAGAGAGATTACCGCTAAATCCGATGTTCCACAGGGTAGCGAATCAGGTCCTCTGCTCTTTTTGGTTTTTATTAAATTAATATAGTCATAAGATTCCAATTTAATAAATATTTGATGTTTGCTGACGACTTGAAATTGTTTTGAAAAGTAAATTACTTTGAGGATTGCGCACTCCTTCAACGTGATTTTTTTTTGTAGCTAGGGGGACGAGAGATTTCAAGCTCGGACTGAGGCCAAGGCGGCACCTTTGAACTAGCCTACTAGAAACCCTTTCACCAAGACCTTCCAGTCCTTTTAATGAAGGGAACAGGTGAGGTAAATTTTTCAGCTCACCCACAAATAAGAGGGCATAACAATTACTCAGAGCTATCAACAACTCCCATCCTTGTTAAATAAGCGTGAAGCGAGCTGTGGCCAGTCATGATGCCAACCACAGTCCTACATTGAATCCTTCCGACCCACAAGGGAAAGTCAGAGAAATTCCTATTAGGCCCATCAAGTATATCGGCAAGTACTCAAGTTCGCTTACCGCTGCTAATCTTTCATGCGAATATCTGTTTGATGAGAGGCCTAATCACCAAAGCGGCAACGCTTACAGCGAGTTACGGTTCACGGAAGGGAGGGCCAGACCCAGACCTAGATCCCCATGTGACCTTCAAACCATTGAGAAGGTATCTTGTTCTGAATACACAGCTAATTCACGGACGACCTACAGCCCTCCAGTAACTTAGATGTTATCCGAGGGCCGCTCAGAGCAATCAAAGCTGCCTGACAATGGGAAAGGATAGTACCCTTTCCCTAAGTCTGCATATAATATGCACACGATTCCTTATCAGGGAAACTCGCAGAGAACCGACGCCTAAAACGGAGCTCTGGTACCATCGCATCCTATGATATGCGGGGCAGGGGGATTTCCTTACCCAGTCCACACGCCAACGAGAAATGGGAAGAAGCAGTCTAGCCATCCTCTTAGCATCCCCATAAGCGCAATTTACATACAGGCCATTTTGAATCTGCCTGAATGATAATATCCAAGGGTGGAAGCTTAAGTAAGACGTCAAGGGCAGCAATAGCTGTAGATCGTATGGAGCCTGTAATTCCTAGATAAGCAAGCCTTTGTAGATCCGCCAGCTTCCGAATCGCAGTCACAACTTGCGTCCTCGGCCACCGTACAGAAGAGGCATATGTGAGCATGGGTCTTATAATGGAGGTGTACTTCCAAGGCACAACACTCGATTTCATGCCCCATGTGCCAAGTGATCTTAATAGTCTTTCTGATAGTGTTTTGCGAGCAATTTTGACTTAGTCATTGGTAAATGTAAAACTATGACATTTCATCGTTTCTTCAATCCACTAGTTTTTGATTATCTTAAAAATAGCAATAATCTTCCCAGGGTTTTTGAAATTAATGTCTTGGGGTTATACATGATACTAAATTGAGTTAAATTGCCCAGGTTGATTTATAGTTTAAAATGTTCGTAAATGTCTAGATTCCTTAAGTGTAATTCTAAAGGCTTCGTATATACATGTGTCGTTTGGTGTGGTATTACAAGGTTCATATGGATGTTCATATGGATCGTCTGGAATCAATACAGAAAAGCTTCACTAGATTTAAGCTTTATAAATGCAACTACCGATATGATATCTTACGTTCATATTCTGTAAGATGTTTACTGCTGGGTTTAACTCACCCGAGTTAATATTAATATAATTAGTATATATAACCCGGGAAGTCCAATCCACGTGCTTGCTATATATTTCACATCACAACACAAATTATTGAAATCACGAGCATATTACCAAATGTTTTTCAATTTTTAATAAATTTTCGTTAATTGTTGATATTGCTATGCTAAGAGATAGTTTTCAGTTCTGTATTTTCGATAATTATAGAAGTGTTATATCTTTTTAGAATTAATTAGTAGTTTAGCTGCATGTCAATAAAATAATGTAATCGGTAGATAAAATTCAATAATAAATAAATAAATAAATAAATAGTTAAATATAAAACTAACAGCGGTATATTCCACCAAAAAAACATATCTTATTTTATTTTTTCACTAAAGATAAGGAATGCATCGAAACATAAATGGAATATTTTTTCAGCTGGTACAAATATTACTTTTTATAGTCATTTTCTGGTATTCTCGAATATCCTACGGACTCCCCCTATTGGCTTAGCAAAACTTAGAGACAAAAATTATAGACAAACCGATAGGTTTAAGTTTTTACTCTTTTATTAATATGCAAATCACTAACGCTGGATTATAGAAGGCCTCAGTGGCTTCAGAGATGCTCAGCTTATCGAATATATAAATCTTTTCCTCTATTCTTTTTATTTTCCTAAGGAATGATTAGATTAACCACGTAAATATATGAATACAGGAATATAAATATAATCATATAATTTGTTTTAGTTTTAATTAATTTTTGTCATAATAATTATTTTTTTCAATATCAACGGCATCAAGAACTCAATTATAAAATTCGTTCACAGAAAAGTTTTACAGCTTAAGTTATCTCTCCAGATGAAACGCGGTAATTTGAATTTTCTTTATTCGACCAGAAGATACTTATTAGGAAGAAATTTCAGTTATGTGAGTTTTTAATCAATCTTTTTTCATTTGTATACATTTAGTAGGTAGGTAAGACCATAGATGGCACAAGAGCTAGATGTCGCATGCAGTACCAAAAAGCTATACAAAATTTATATGGCTGGGTGGTCCATTCCGGAATGGACCACAACGTTTGAAATTATGTATACCTACGTCGAGTGATTCATATTTTTTCGTATCTGAAGTGTTGAGGAAGTCGATTAAATGTATACAAAACTGCTATTATAAAAACATTTACTTTCACATTTCACAATCTGTATACTCTGCTTTAGTATGTCATGCGACATCTAGTTCTTGTGCCATCTATGGTAAGCCAAAGCATTTGTGTTATGTAGGAAAAGATGCCCTACCTTGGACATGTATGTACCTTGGTCATTTGGTTTTCCACACGGACTGTCTATATAAACGCAGGTTGCAGTGCGACGCGTCGCACTCGTATAAAAAGACCTTTGTTTTTTTTTTGTTTTTAATAAATATTTTAAAAGTTAACAAGTGTTTTCAATCAATCATGATGAAATTTAAGCAAGTGCCATCAAATAATTCAATCAATTATTTGAGAAGCTTAGACATAAGTGATCTAATGGTTTATTACCGCCGGCTGAAGATTAAATTCAAAATGTTGTGCAACCATTTGTGGTACAATACATCGTGTTTAAGAAAAATAGTGTTCCCAAGCTATATATCGCAGAGTGTGAAATGTATTTCGGCTGCCCAGTTACCAAGTAATGTTCTATATTTCGCAAAAAGGAAGTGGTTCACGGATGAAATTAATAAGCAATATGAATGGAGAGATAACCTTGGAATGCATCTGAAAGTAATCCATACAGAGCTAGTGCACCATCTCCATCCACTAGAATTCATGCTCTTCTTCGATGAGGTTAATGACGACATCAGCAAGATCTCACATCAGCAGTTCACTAGACAGAAACGTAAACTAGAAAGGTTAATGACTCATCGAACAGTTGATCGGCACCCACACCATCGCATAGCCGATAGTGGCTTTTTCCCAAGAGTAGTTAACATCTCTGATGAGCAGTTTACCGCCAGTGAAATGCAATTGCTGAACAATGGCTTAAAGTATGCACCAGACGTTGGAACTAGCGAGGCTAACATCATTGACCTAGCATTACATTTGGACGCAGCGCTAGCAACAGATGATACTGAGATGAAAGTGGAGCTTCTAAATGCAATAAAATCTAATTCACAAACAAGACAGTCAGGCAAGAAAGTAGGGAGAGTAAGATTATAAAATCAATTAGAGATAAGGTCAGTAGAAGAGGTTTAATTATTTCCAAGGAGGATAAGGGTAATACCATTGTTATTCTTGATAAATTAAATTATATTGACAAAATGCAAGAGTGCTTAGAAAAAATGAATGTTAAAATATTAAATCGAGATCCGACCAGAATGTTTAACTAAGAGGTGATTAAATCAGTAAATAGAGCAAATAATATATTAACTAGAATAGATAAATTTAAACTCAAGATTGCGAGTCCGTCAATTCCTGTTTTATATGGACTTGTTAAATTACACAAAGAAAACAGCCCATTGAGACCTGTGGCTTCGTCTTGTCAAGCTCCCGCACAAGCTCTATCAAAGCACCTGGCTAAATTAATACCCAACTTGATCGGTTTCGTCCCACAATATTCCATAAAAAATTCCGATGAATTAATAGACAAACTTAAAAACTTACAGCTTCCGTGTAATTCCAGACTTGTGTCGTTTGATGTGTGTAATTTATTCCAGTCTATACCGTTGATAAAACTTAAAAATATCTTATTTGAAGATATTAGAACAACAATTAATCCCTCTGACAAAGCCAATGAGCTGATAGATTTGACGGAAACATGTTTAAACCAAAATTATTTTTATTTTGATGGAAAAATGTACTCACAGGACAAGGGACTTGCTATGGGAAACCCTGCTTCCCCTTTCTTTGCAGAATATTTCATATTCCACCTTGAAAAGAAACTTTTTTCATCATCTAGTCATTTATTAAAACATGTTTTAGTTTGGTTTAGATATGTGGATGATATATTTTGTATTTGGACAGGTTCTGAACGACAATTAGACATTTTTCAAAATACATTGCTCAACAAATTAGATGACGATATAAAATTTATGGTAGAATTAGGAAACAATAAAATTAACTTTTTAGATTTGACTTTACAAAAACAAAATAATAATTTGATCTGTGATATATATAGAAAAGATACCTTCTCAGACTCTATAATTCCATATTCCTCTAACCACCCATGGAATATAAAAATGTCAGCTTTCCATTCCATGATACATAGATTAATTACGATCCCATTATCGCAGCACGCATTTAATAAAGAACTTAAAACAATTTTGAAAATAGCACAACATAATGGGTATCACAAACGGCATATTTACAATTTATTATCTAAAAAAATACAAAAGCATGCAATTCAATTTTTATATGCTGGACACAGATTAGAATCCCAAGCTTAAGTATGGAGAAAAATCCCATTTATCCAAAATACTGAGAAGGATATCAAAAAAGTTTTAACATCCAAAGATATTAATCCCGCCTTTTTCTGTAAAAACACATTACAAAATTGCATCTTAAATCATAAAATAAAACCAAAAATTGATGCACTAGAAAAAAGCGGGGTATATCAAATTAAATGCAATGATTGTTCTGGAATTTATGTAGGTAAAACGAAGCGAACTCTAAAGATTAGATTAACTGAACATATTGCGGGAGCTCGAAATATGATGCCACAGTCTGCTATATCCAAACACTTAAAAGAAAATAAACATAGCATAAATTCAAACAACATTAAAATTTTACATAATATAGACTGAGGAGAAATCTTGACTAGGGCAGACATTTTTGAAATAAAAAAAGCCAAATATATTGGGCTAAACAAAGTTAATGATCAGCTAGATTTTATGAACAATAGTCCACTTTTAAACCCAACAAATTTTGTAACCGGGCGGCGGGAATATTCAGTCGATAGCCTGATGATGCCTCGATAGGGCGAAACGCGTCGCACTCGTATAAAAAGACCTTGTTTTTTTGTTTAATAAATATTTTAAAAGTTAACAAGTGTTTTCAATCAATCAAAACTGAATTTGTTATTTTTGACTTAAGTTTTTAAGTTAAGAATTACAAAATGCTTGGTCAATTACACTTAACTAACAGGAATATAACCAAATTATATGTTAAACGGGCATGTATTCCTCCAAACAAATGGCAATGTTATTTACAACCATAAAACTTAGTTAAATATTACCAAATAACTTGTTTACATTTAGCTAAATTACTTGGTTCTTAATATTAATAACTTAGGCTTGGTTAAATACGATTTCATTACTTAGCCCTTGGTTCGAATTCACTATTAAATAACGGAAATTTGTTAATTTAACCAAGTTCGCTTGGTTAGATTAAACAGAACTTAGTTTAATCTAGCTTTAGCTAAAGCAAATTTCTTATCACTGGTACTGGTACAAATTTCGTTTCAGTTTGTGCTACGCAGTGATCTATTTGAGGTTTAATCGCAAAAAATTCAAAAGAAAGTATTTTAAAGCGTTATTAATGTTATATTGCATCCATGGTGAAAGTGATAAGTGAAGTTCGCAGAAACAAAAAACTAATCCGTGGAGAACTGAAAAGTTTAAAATTGTTTTTATGTTCCAGGAATTTATATTGTAATTATTTAATGGAAAAATGCTTTCTTAAATAAAATTTGTTGTAATGCTTTTTTAAAAACAACTTAAAATTTTATGGCTATTGGAAATAAGACATTTTACAGTGCATTGTGATATTTTTATATATGTATTGCATGCAATATTTTTGAAATGAGTTGTATTCATAAAATAAGTTCTTGGACGATCTCTCAATTTTTGTAAAAAATTAACAGTTGTGTTTTATAGTAAATTATTTAAAATAAATATATAAAATATATAATAAAATTGATAGCTACTACGATATTTTAAAAATCATATCGCACTAACTAAAATAATTGTTAATAATAAAACTTTTTTTTTCAGATTCTGAAATGCATGATATATCAAATGTACTTCAACATATCAGGGAATCTTGGGAATTAATAAAAGAAAAGTGGTTTTTAACAAGGTCTTATATGTAGAACTCAGCAGATCCTTACAAGTAGTGATATGACAATTTCTGTTATGCTTAAAAGCTGGCCATTATATGTATACACATTCTAAAGCCCCAGACTTGGTAAAAAATGTTGGTTGCTTCTAATTATTATTGTTTCTAACTGTTGCTTGAATTTCCAAAATTGTTCAAAAATTGGGATTTATTTACTAAGTACATCCCTGCCATTTTCAAGAAAAATATTAAAGATAACGGATCAAGCCGTTAATAGACGACATTATGACACAAGTCCCGTCACAAAATATTGATAAGACAGTTTACGCTAACATTGTTATTATTATTACTTAATAAAATTTTAATGATTATTCCTGACTTTAAAAATATAACTTACGTCCAACTGCTGCACGCTTTACTTTAGTTATTTAAAAATGCCATAAAAATTAATGTATAGTAGTATAACATGTATGTATATTACATGGAAATATGTAATTTTAGCAATTAAATTTAAAGCTACAATCAAAATTTCATATGTCATCTTTAAGAAATTAAACTTATTAGTTATATTTAGATCTGCCTGATTTTAGTAATATTATAACTTTGTAAAAATTTAAAATATTTAAAATAATGTGGTACTGACTATTTTTTTGAATTTTCGATTATTATTAGTAGATAGTAAATATTTTTTTTATGAAAAACATTAAATTTTATATTACAGTTACGTAATAAAGAATACCCAGTTCGAAAAGCGATTATTTTATGATTTTGTACTTATTTCCTTGATAGATTTATTTCTTATAAAACTACGGATTGACCCCAGACTTGGTTGAATACTTGACCAAATTTTGTTCCATTAATTGAAGGCTCAGTTAGCAATTTACTTATAACTAGATGAAATAAACCATGCTTAGGTTAGAAATTATGTTAAATTAACCATAATTTAGGTTGGAAAGTTACTTAATTTTGGTTGAATTAACTAAGCTCTTAGTTCATATATTAACTAATGCTCTGTTGAATCGACTAAAGTCTAGGTTGAAAAAAAATTGGTTAAACTTAATAAACTTAACCGAAGGTTTTGGTTAAAGTAAAACTCAAACGAAACTTGGTTGATTTAACTAGTCCAAATTGAGTAAAAAATAACAAAAAAAAATTGTTGTTATAACCAAAAGCTCGATAGGCTGAAAACAAGTCAAGCACTTGGTTAATGTAATCTTGGTTTTCGATTGGATTTACCAGTGCTTTTTTCTCGGTGCAATCATCATTACCCTAGCTGATTATCGTTTAATATAATTAACATAAGATACTACGATTAAAGACAATTCATTGTCAGTACTATCATAACAATAGTCGGGTGTTTTATTAAATTGGTGTCTGCCACTAAGGAGATCTGCTTTTCTATAGCTTCTCATAGGAGATCTGCCTTGTGGCTGCCTCCAACCTCTCAAAGAAGATCTGCCTTGTGGCTGCCTCCTCACCTGAGATTACATCATTAACTTCACATATCATCTGAATCCATTCTCAACGATGAACGACCGTCATTTTTATTACTACAAGTGTATGTATTACTTCTGGTTTTTGTGCAGCATTATCATGTAGCTACAACCGGTTGATAATGCATACTTGACAGCAACAGTACTGCTTAGTTTTGTAATACTACACTAGGTGAATTGGGGGATATAAATGATGAATCTGAACATCATATTTTTTTGCCCATTTAATAATTTACGCGTAAGTTATGTGAGGGTACCGGGTACCTTACTAGGGTGATAGAAGGGTAAAACTATCACGGTCACATATGGTTTATATATAAAAATTTCAGATGTACTAAAACGAAATTGATACGTACGTCAGCAAAGGCGGCAACTGTAACCACTTTTCGTTGAATTCCTTCGGTATCATACTCAATAGTTATGGGAGAAATTATCAGTCTTTTTTAAAGTTAATTTTTAAAATTATCCTTGGAGTAGTTTATTCTGAGCTGTTTTACTTTATGAAATCTACTGTGCAGTAGCTATTTCTCGGTCTTGTCGGCATCGCTTGCCTTTGCAAATCTCCACGCCAGTCAGAATGGCGCCAAATCAAGGCATATAGAATACCAGGTATTCCCATTAATATTTTGGTACATGTTCTGTGACGTAATTTCTTGACTAATGTATATACATTTCTATAGGAAAGCCAGAGAGAGCGTACAGAAGTTTGTGTTCTCTACTATACCGTCCATTTCTATACATTTTCACGATATTGCAAGCAATTGGAGTGAATAAGAAAATTGTTTCTGATCCCGATATTGATCCTAATATTTTTAACCAGAGTTTCTTAGATTTCGACACTTCTTCTACTTCAATTTCTGATATCGTGCCAAGATTAGGAGTGCGGAATCGCCTCTCATTTCGTAATGTCACTGAAGTTGAAGTCTTTGCTGCCATAAAATCTATTAAATCCGATGCCGTTGGACCTGATAATATTCCTTTAAAATTTATTAAACTTCTGCTTCCATGTACTCTTCCGTTCATAACACATATTTTTAAAACTTGTTGAATGACCTCTAAATTTCCTTCTGTGTGGAAGAATGCCCTTGTGGTACCAATTGCTAAGAGGAAAAATCCCGCCTATTGTTCTGACTATCGACCCATAAGCATCTTATATTGTCTCAGTAAAGCTTTGGAAAAAGTTATCTCCACAAGTATCATTTAATTCATCGATGTTAATGAGCTCTTGTCCCCTTGGCAAAATGGATTCAGGTCTAAGCATAGTTGCACCACGGCTCTACTCAAATTAACTGATGATGTGCGCCTGAATATTGATAAAGATAGACCTACTATACTTACTCTGCTGGATTTCTCTAAGGCTTTTGACACTGTTAATCTCAAGCGTCTACTTTGCAAGTTGAAGAATTTTTATAATTTTGATTCGACTGCTTTGGTAATATTTAAATCCAAGTGGTCTGACTTCCTTGACCTACGTTCGGGGTTCCTCAAGGCTCTACATTGGGACCGCTCTTGTTTACATTTTATATAAATGATCTTCCTGATATACTCAAATTTGTCAACATTTTAATATATGCAGATGATGTTCAAATATATCTGAGTTGCCCTTGTGGGTTAATTGAGAACTGCATCCGACAGATGAATCAGGACAGGAATTATAGTTTCATATTCGCATTTAATATTTAAAGGTTTTATTTTATTCTATTTGACTTTGTAATATACTAATTAAGTTTTACTCCTGAATTGTGAATTACGTTAAAAAAACTGACCTTCTAGGGAGGGGGCCCTCCCCCTTTATATACCATATTATGTACAGTGTACTCTACGTCACCATGTTATGATTTAGAGGTAGTTAACTAGTTGGAAATACTGCACTGAATTTAATTAGTTTGCTAAAATTTATCAATAAATTAATTAATTTTGGTCTACGTCCATATTGCTTTATGCAACATTTGTATTAGATAGCACGCACATAATATCAGCATTTTTATATATTACAGTTTCAATCATTTTAATTTTTATTTCTTCGTCTGCCATTATAATATAGGTGTTGAGTACCTACCTACCAAAAAAAATAGAAAATTTATTTACTTTGCTAAATAAATTTAAGAGAACTGAAAAGAAAATTGAAAGAAAAGGTAAAGATCTACTTACTTGTCTGCCATTACAAAAATTACCATCTACAGACTCTACCAATATAGTTTGTTTTGTCAGTGTGAAATAATCCTAAAACAACCACAACATGGTACATGTTTACACAATCGCCGTCCTAATGGTAAGGCATAACTTGTTTTTCTACATAAACAAAAAATTAACCAAATTGCCAAGGAGATTTTCCCTTAGAAAATTCAGTTCAAAACATTTTCCTTCCGGGTTATGCGATTACTCTTGCTTCTAATCACCTTTTGGAATTACAATAAGTGAGGAATGCTTAGTATGAAGGAAGGATTGCTCCACAATATTTTCTAATATAAAGCAAAATGTAAACAATTAAGCGAAACATTTAAGGCACATCTCCGAAACATGTAATCATCCTGGAAAGCCCTTGATAGAAATCCTTTCGAGGCTGTAGAATAACTTTCGAGTTCAGTGGCACAATCCCATATAGCTAATATGATATGTTCCCTATGAAACATCTGGCGTTAGGAAAATTGTAAACTTGTAAGGCAAATTTCAATTGAACATCCGACTTAAAAGCGTACAAATATCTTTTGAGCTGAAATTTCGTATCTTAGCTATACTCGACAAGTTTTCCTTCGCAGCGTCGCAGGACTAGAAAACTTTCTATGACAGCGATTATCCGCAGATGATACCCCAGACAACGTTATGGAACACATGTACATTACAGGTTCCGGATGAAACTTTTATCCCTCTAACAACTTACATATCTTGGAAGGAAACTCTAGAGTTATGACGGAGAAATCACTCATATATGAGCCAAAGGAACGCTATATATGAGCTATTTCACAAAATTCATGTACATGTTCACAGATTTTGATAATAAGAGGATCCTTTGAATGTAGACAGGATTGCAGAATGAAGACACAATCGGCGGAAATCTCCCGCTTGCTTTTTGCACATGAAACAGCATGTCCTCAAATGTAATCATGTACTTCTACGGGGGAGCTTCCTTTTGCCAGCACTTTCATCTAGAACCTGTCACACATTGCTCTAAAGTGTTTAATGAGAGTAATTAGTTGCGAATATTAGATGCAATTTGCTCAACAATTTTCATGTATACCGTTCGGATTGTGAATATTTATCAGTGTCATTAGCACAACATTAATAACCATGGTCTGGAGATCGTTTTGCCGGTAGTTTGGCAGCAATCATTTTTACGCTATGAAGGAATGGATTATATGAATAGGGATGCTTTGAATAATGATGCCTCTATGCTGAATTCCAATATGTTCTTATTACTTAAGAAAAAGATAAAACATACAAACAAAGTGTCTGAGACTCATTTATTATCTGAAGACTTTTCAAAACTAATATGATTCAACAATCACATAACAGCCATTACAAAACACATTGACCTTCAGTCGAATAATTTTCCGCGATCTTAGTGAAATTTTAAACCAACCAATTTTTACCTTTTCGAATAAAATTTTAAGAACATGTACCTACATACGTATCTTCGGTGTTGTTAGTCGGATATTTTGAAAGGAGAAATTTCACATTTTGTAGGAAAAACAATCTGGGGAATATATTTCTGAAATAAGGTTGTTTATCCTTTAACAAATCCTCGTTTGGATAGGATATATGCCAATTTTGGGTTTCTTTATTGCCAAATGGTAAGTAATGTGCGTATCTCTTGCGAAGCGAAGTATCGATACAATCATTCTTCGGTTTAAGAGGTGACTATCGTAAGCTCTTAAAAGTTTTTCTCAGCTAATAAAATATTTGCAGAATTTTTAAAGAAAAGAAGAAAATCGAACTGTAATCGATATATAACTCGAAACCTTTAAAGACGTTCTAACTGTCAACCCAATCCGTTAATACATAATTTCTCCATAGCATTGTATTAAAATTATTGAATTTTTAGGAAAAATAACAACATAAAGCGAACTTCTAGCCCTATTGACAGCTGGTGTAGATTTCGGCTAAGCACCATGATTTCCATAAATTTGTTCTACCCGCTATTTTTGTTAACAAAATTAAATAATAAAAAATTACAATGTACAAATCAAGGGTAAGCGTATCAAGCTTAATGCATAAGGCATACCAAAAGCTGAAATAGGCCGAAAGCTAGGTGTATTCCGCACTACAGTTATTAAAAATGTAAAGAACAAAACCAAAATGCTAGAGGAAATTAAAAACGCTATGCTAACTCAATTAGAATGAAGCTCAATTTGATTGGTGAGATGTAGAAAGTGTTAAATGTGTGGAAAGAAGGCCAAGCTAGGCATAAGATTTCTCAAAGCCAAAGTCTTAGCCAGGCTTAGACCCAAGCTTTATCGATACATAGCAATTTTTACTTTTTATTTTATCAAATGATAGAAAATATGGCGCCAAAACTTTAACGCTTTTATTTTTCTATGATGCCAAATTATAAGCAAAAGGAATAGTCACATTAGAAAAATAATTAATTATTTTTGGTCGGCACAGTAGAATCTTCACTGCAGTCGATTCTACACAGTAAAAGACTTGATTTCAGTAGATACCCAAAACAAAGTCTATATTTGTTAATAGAATTTTTTTTAATAGGATAGAGACTAGCAAGTTGATCGTTGTACTGCCAAACTGGAAAAAAGATGGAGTCAAGTCAGATTGTGATTTATATAGCCGATGATTTGGGAACGGCACCAAAGAACGACTTTCAGAGAAGCATTGCAACAATAAATTGGCATAGCAACAGCACTTCATTATTTTGTTGTTTGATGTTCTGCGGTTTCGTATAAAATTGTTTGTAAATCATTTTCACCTAATTTAAAATATTTTGCCTAGTCAATTTTATTTTAAATTTAGAATAAATGTGAATTTTAAATATCTTAAGTACATTAATAATTTTTCAGCTTAAAAGTAATTGGATTAAACATGTTAAAAAATAATTTTTTAATTTTAATAATTAATAAAAGTTTTGCGACGCGTTTCACTCTATTTACGCATCCTCAAAATTCTGAGACTGACTCTGTATGCATTAAAATTGAAACCGACAGTTATCGTTTACACTCATATACATAAATAAGTGATATTACAATATCATTATAAGTCAGTGTAAGTATCGTAATTTTTATTTCCTAATAAAATTTGTTTTAATTAAAGGGCTTTTGTTAGGGAAGTCTAGCTGATCATTAACCAAAAATGAGCCTTTATCTTTCTCTTTCTCTTTTTTAATTTCTAATATCTCATATCTGTCTAGCACTTTACCTCCACATCAATTATGTAATAATTTTACATTTGTCAATTGATGTAGTGTTACCTAGGTCGATTAAGTGTTTACATAGACCAGAAATTGCCCTATTGTTTCTCGCTGCAGAAAGGTGTTCAGAAAATCTAATATGGTATTTAGTGACCTCTTAGTTTTTCCTATATAGATCGCGTCACAATCGTTGCAACTTGTACTATATATCCCACTTTTTTCAATATCCACCACTGTAGACTTCAGTTTATTATTTATTAATAATTTACCCAGTGTTGTATTAGTAAAATAAGCCGCTTTCACATTATGATTTGATAGCATTCTGTGTATTTTATCTGAAACTCCTCCAACATAAGGGATCTTTTGCAAATTCTTACTACTTTTGTTTTGGATCATAGGGAATGCTAATCTAAGAGCAGATGTTCCAGATTTTTGTTTTAATATCTTGTAAATGAAACTTTTGGAATAACCATTACAGGTTGTTGTTTCTTAAAGTTGATCACACTTAAAGGAATATTAACTACTCTGTCAATCATAGAATGGAATGCCGAACTCTTAATGTTAAGAGGATGCTTAGAAGAAAATGGAATTACAGTGTCAGTAAAAGTTGGTCTGCGAAATATTTCGAAGTCAAATTTTTTACTTTTTATTGATATTGTGATATCGACAAAGTTAAATTTTGTACCTACATATTCTAGTGTAAGTTTAATATTGTCATCTAATTTATTTAAAATACTATTTAAAAATACAATAAGTTGTCGCTAGGCGTCCGTCCATACACAGGACTCAACATCAATATAACAATACCAAAATAAAATTTTATTAACTAAATCACAGTTTTTATTAAAAATGTTCTGTTCTATAAGGTCCATGTAAAAGTCAGACAAAGCACACATATTTCAAAGGCAACCAATCCCCGCTTGTCCATACTGCAGGAACGAAATGTTGACGGCTGCCCATGTTTTGCAGGAATGCAAAGAACTACGTAGGTTACTCTACGTACTAGGGACTACCAAGAAACCCACCGAATTCCTCACATACGACAAGGACGACACGGACCTAATACTCAACGCCATAAAAACCTACCTAAGAGACGGAAACAAAGACACAAGACTGTAACAGCACTATACGAACACAGGACTGAAAACTGCAAACACACGAAAGCATTCACACCACCTTATATCACACTCTAGTACAGGAAATATCTGTAGGAAAGCCTGAAAATGTTTATATAGAGTAAAAATAGCTATTTTGTGCAACACTTATATATAAAAAACTTTTCACTACATGAATTGAATTCCCATAGTCTAATTAATTTAATCATAAAATTTAGGAACAAGAATTTATTTTTATATGATAATATATAATTAATTAAAAAAAAAAAACTTTTAAATATAAGTATATAACATTTTAAGAAAATGAAAAATGAATTTTGGAAAAATAAAGCTAATCTGCAGAAGGCGGAAGCAAATGTTACTAAGTAAATTTAGCATTCTTAGGTATAAGTGTCAATAGGTTAGAATTACAAAGTAGCTCCTATTCAAATATCTGAAAACAGAAAGGCAAAGGTATTAATTAGGAAAATTATAATAAAAATAAAAAAAGAAAAGAAACTATTAATATAATTATAATCATTTTAAGCTAAAGAATACACAATTTATAGATAAATACAAAAAATAGCAAAACATAATGCTACACTTAAACTAAACATAAGAAATCACATTACGATACATTACAACCTAGTCATGGCTTATATCTAGGACAAATATACATAGATAAACTAATTCTCTAATACTAGGCACAACACCTACGCTTTGTACAAACGCGGCGGCAATCTGGTGGAGTGCGGAACCGAGGCTGGCGCGCACTTCATCGATTCCTGCTGTCTTGTGGTAAATTGCCAGCTACTAGTAATATATCGTTCTATACCAACAGCACACAGCCTAAAAAGAAAAAGATATAATCAATAAGAGGCACAACCAAATAATTACAATCCTGTTAAAACAAACAGACAACTTAACTGGCTTTAAAATAGACCAAGCTCCTTGCTCCTTTTCCGCGCAGCTTTTAGTGCAACTGATCCCTCCTCCTCCTTAGACACCTTCCTCCTCCCAAAGCAACCCTTGCACTCCTCCACCTCCCAGCTTTTGGCTTCCACCTAGTTGTAGACAAGCCAGCCATAGCAGTAACACCTAAAAATAAGCGTAATTGTTAATAAACTGTTGAAGACATTATGTTACAATTAAGGTTAGTAATTAAGACTGTTATATACCCAGGTAGCTGCCCAGATGGCCTAGTAGCCGTGGGCCCTCAAACATTAGTTGTTAATTAGGTTAGGTTTTCTTTTAAGCAAATCTATGTAATTACAACTAGTGATAGATAAATAAATAAATAAATAAATAAAATTTTATTAACTAAATCACAGTTTTTATTAAAAATGTTCTGTTCTATAAGGTCCATGTAAAAATCAGACAAAAGAGGCGATAGAGAAGCACCCATGGTTAACCTTCTGTCTGGGTATAGAACTTGTCATTAAAGTAAAAGTAATTCTGATTTAAAAGTAATTATTATGTGCGTATCTGTGTACTGCCCGCATGCAGTTGTTATTGGCTGATTCGTTTCACTATACGGAGTTGTTACAAGCTATACCTCTGGTACATTTTTTGTTTATGTTGTCATGTAAGTTTTGTTAGTTTTGCTAATATTAGGAGACTTATGAATCCTGAACAATTTAGTTTTAAGTCATAGATAACAGAAAGACTGCCGTTTTTTTGTCAGTCTTATAATTTCTAAAAAACTTGTTTTTTTGTATTAACTTATATGGAACACTGATTTCACGGCACGAGCCCAACCCGAACTTGATCGGGTTTCCAATTATTTCTTTTAGTTAAATTTTGCAGAAAAGTGGCAGAAAAACTTAATTTAAATACAAAAGTGAAGACTATTGTCAATAAAGGAATGAATTGACAATGATTAGAAAGGTGCATACTTCGGGTTATCTATGTTTTTTGTTTTTATTTTATTTATATTTCGAATCCTTTTTCTTCTATATTTTGTGCTAACAGAATTCGCTGATACTTTTTCAAATGCTGTAATTTTTTGTTTTTCTGAAAGGTGTCAGCTGTAAGATTTACATAGTTGCTATCTAAATACTTAATTGAATTGAATTGAATTTGTGATGGGTTGATAACTTTGATAGGTAGGTATAGCTGACATATAATTATAGCTTTTAAATAAAACCCAACTTCCCTTATGATCTATATTAAACTGAACATATAGTTCTATCTATTTTACGCAATTATCAAGATACGATGTTCTTCAATTTCACTTTATATTATTTATATTTATAGAGGATGTTTCCGTTTAGGTGGTCCAAAAAAAAATATAGGTCAAATTAAGAAAAAAGGTAAGAAAATCCGAAATTTTTAGTTTAGAGCACAATAACTCCTGAAAATAATGAAGCACGGGGTTGGGGGTTGGTTGAGCAGTAATTGGCCAGGCCATGAAGTTGTGTATATAACCAGCTTTAGACGGTGATGATACACCCTGTAGTTTTTAAGATACAGGATATTTTGGGAAAAACTAGCATAATTTCTTAATCACTCTGTATCTCTCAATCGGTTGGTGTGGACCCCCCCCCCCCCCCTCATGCCATACAATTTCTTTATTCGTCTAGGTGAGTACTATCACCTCCTGCTAATGGACCACCTAGTTTATTTTTAATATGAAACTAATTTTGCCCAGCACTCTCAACATAAAGATGATAACGACTAGTCCCAACTTATGCATGTAAAACATGGCCGAAAAGCGAAAATTTCTGCATGAAATTTATTCCAATTTCGCAAAGAGTAGATAGAATAACGGAAGCAAGTGAAATTGAAAAAAATTATTTCAAAAAGGCTGTTCGAATCGGTTGATTCATGGCAATATATTAGCCTTCCGAAAGAGTCTAACCCGTAGGTTTACGTATATGAAGCAAATTGTGACGTCGATCAACAGAACAAAAAAGGAAGGAAATAAGGTAGAGGTCCACGGGGTGCTTGTATGAAAAACGTGCAATTGAGAACAAGCATTTCCCTGGAACTGGAATCAACTTCGAATACCACTTTCTGTGGGAGCTTAATACATATATTTACACAATGCATATACTATACGACTATACCTTGAAGCTATCCTATATAACAACAGGAGCAAAAATGGAGGCTCACTATAGATTTCATAGAACATAGCATACGCTGAACACATTTACTTCCCCCATTTTTGCAATTCCAAAAAAAAAAAAAAGGTACGTATGTAGGGAATAGTTTGCATTCATCGATCGCTGGTAGCGGATATAACCAAAAACCAACTGCCGGTCTTTAATGAAATAACGGCAAAGTGGTCCTTGCTCAGACCGATAAATGGTCGATGGAATTGGTTTGCCCAGGACAAATAACTGGTATGCAATGTCCGCCTACTATGGTGAATGGAAATAGCCTCCAGAAACTAAATTGCGAGGACATCCTGCACTTGTACTTTGATAAGGCTGTACTAAGTTAATATGGTGACGTTCATCTTCGAGTGTATGTCGTTCCCTCCTCCCTAAAGAGTTTCACCTCAAAAAGGAAGAAATACGATATTTTGAGAAAATTTAGGTTAAACCCTACTATTAAATATCTCTCAAAATTAAATTCCTTAACTCGTATTGCCATACTTTTCTCTAGAGCAAACTACTAACTTCTTCCACCAAGGAAATAAACCGGTACAAGCATCAAGAATATTACCCTGGAGGACTGGAAAATTCCTTAAGGTGTTTTCACTTAAACCTCTTTCCTTTCGTCCCAGTTTTGTAATGCAACCTTTTCTTGCCAGAGTTTTAATT
The DNA here is from genome assembly GCA_963930735.1 of Dioctria linearis. Lineage (NCBI taxonomy): Eukaryota > Metazoa > Arthropoda > Insecta > Diptera > Asilidae > Dioctria > Dioctria linearis. The sequence continues at coordinate 297,944,362 of OZ005741.1, forward strand.
ATTGCACTCATTGTTCTTTGGGAATTACAGAGTTCAACTTGACCCCGTAACTCTATTTCTAAAATTCAAATGAAAGGAAATCCTCTCTTACGGAAGAAACTCTTAAATTTTCAGCGAACAAAAGTAGAAACAGAATCGAAAAAAATTCAATGCAAACATTTTGAAAAGCACTTGAATCCAGTTTTATTGCCGTTTCTTTAGAAATTGCCTAAGGGTTCTGACGGCAACGAATTACGGATATACGAACGATAGAACTTGGGAATTAGCAACTGAAGTAGAAAGCTTTTTGCTTGTTTATACCTGCTGAACCTTTGTACAAGTGTACAATCAGGTGACCTTGAATTTTTTTTTTCTTTAAATTATGTAAATGATATTGAGCATTTTTGCAGGTACCTACAACAACGGATTATTAACATAGGTAAAAATATATAGCTACATAATTAAAGTGCCATCAGTAAATATTTTAAGGTTATTCGTAAACTTTTCAAAAAGAAATCGGAACGAAAAATGTGCAGGATGAAGGCAGATGATTCATAAAATGATGAAAATATTCCACGTAAAAATTATCGAAAGGCGATCAGTGTAGCCGACATTCTGTTAGCCTGAGATACCTTTAAGTGAAAGAAAAAATATAAATAAGAACCATTAAAAGGTCATTAAAATGTCATTAGACAATGAGACAGGGCGGATCCAGCTAGAGGGCGAGAGGGGAACCCCGCATCCTGAAAGCCACTGAAAAAAATTGCAGTACAACTTCTGAATTTTTCCTAACAAAATTATTCACATCTATTCTATTGCACCTTTTGTAAAAAACGCAAATATTTCTGGAAGCGTTCAATATGATACATTTAGGAATGCAGGTCCTAGCTAGAAAATACAGGAAGCGCGGATACCTGTACTTGATCGTCGTTTTCTCGGGGTGTTTGAAGCAGGACAGAGCCTATTCATGTTAACGCTGTGGAAGGTATGTTTTAATTGAAAACAGCTGTCAAAGGGTCCTTGATAAGCTTTCCATGTAACAATGACTTCTTAGAACATTATCGGCACGGCGCCGGGGCAAAACAAACATTTGGAGAAACAATTATAACTCGTATTTGGAGAAATTGAGCGAAACTACACAATGGCGAACAAGTCATTCTGCATTCTTGTAGTGAGTGTTATTACATTTAAAGCAAGATGTTAATTTTTAAATAATTTTTTTTTTATTATTTCGTAAAATGTAATAGTTTTTATAGAATACTTAGCCCAAACGTTAAATAAAAACAATATAAATCTGCAGATTGGGAAAGGAAAGACTGAATCAGTATCCTAGAGAATTTGTTTGGACGGTCTGTTTTGCTTGAAGGGATGTGGATAAAATGCACATTTGAATTTAGTACAATTTCAAGTCTTGGGCATGCGTGAATACATTCAGTATTTATACAGTTGGTCTTAACAACAGCAAAAACGCTCTTGGTTTAACGATAAGTACAACCAAGCAATAAAACCAAAATAATCTGCTATTCGCAACTATCATACAATTGATAGTGCACACTATCCAAAGAGAAAAATTTCTTTTTGACCAGAATGTTAGAACCTAGAGCAGGTCAAAACCATCAGGAGCAACTTAAGCAGTTTCTCTATTCCTTCACTACTTTACATTGAAGTGATTGATGACTCCCTGAATAAAACTAATATGTAGACTGCTAGACTCACTTCAAATTCTCGTTTTCCACCCACTTTGCATCACCATTGTAGAAGTGTACAAGGGTCAATACACATCCATACGAGATATATGTTCAGGATCCTTAAGGAGATCAATGTCTGCATAGCTGCAGGTACTGATAGTTTTAAGCCGCCTTCAAATAAAAAACTGTGCCTCATTCTAGGCTTAAGCTCTGCGAAAACTTTTCTACTTGCCTTATTCGGCAGGAAAATTTCCCACTGCTTGGAAACTAGCTCACGTTCAACCTATTCCAAAAACAGGTGAGGGTAGCGATCCCTCAAATTATCGACCAATTGCAATCACTTCGATTCTTTCAAAGGTTTTTGAACCTATCATTAAATCCAAAATATTGAAGTATCTAGAAATTAATCATCTCATCAACGGTCGCCAATATGACTTCTGAGCTTAGATGCTCATCTGGTGACTCGATGACTTTTCTTACGGAACGTTGGAATCCTCGCTTTCTCAATTTTGGTAAGTCCAAAATCGTTGCCCTAGATATTGCAAAGGCCTTTGATAGTGTCTGGAATTCAGCGTTTTTGCCAAACTTAAAGCACTTGGCCTCTGTCGTCCTCTTCTATTATGAATGTAAAGTGTTTTATCTGGTCGCTTAATACGGATTATATTAGATGGCGTCACATCTCAATCTCATCCAATAAATACCGGGATGCCTCAGAGCTCTGTTATCTCTCCATCTCTCTTCTCAGTTTTCCATTCCTTTTAATCCCATCCATTGTTTTACCAATGACAGTATCCTTGGTTTCGCTTTCTCCTTTGACACTCTTGCGGACTACAGAGGAAATATCTCATCTGTCAAACTAGATTGCATGATTAGATCCTTGAGTAACCACCTCGATAATATCCTCGCTTGGAGCAAAACGAATCTCATCGAATTCAATACATCTAAGTTCCAAAGTTGTCCGATATCTTTAAAACAAGATCATAATTTTTCCACTCCCGTTTCTTTTGATGGAGCACTTCTTGACGATACCCCGTCTTTATGAATTCTTGACATTAATATTTGCAGTATGTTAAGCTGAACAGTTCACAGCTTCCCTGTCGCCAAACTAGCATCGAAATATCTTGGATTTCTGAAAAAGTGTAAGAAATATTTCAGCCGAGGCTGGTTGCAGAGCGGTAGCTTCACCTCATTGGCGTTGTGGTAAAAACTTGTCATATGGACTCGACCACCGCCGCAATGTTGGTGACGATTCGCTCCTATATTTCTACATGCTTGGTTAAAGTTCTGATGAAATATTTAGTCTGATCCCTGATTCCTGCATATAATACTAGCACTGCAAGCCGCACATATCCTTTTACCCTTCGGCCGTAGAGTAAAATTTCGTGATTATTTTTTTATCCAGAACTGTGCGAACGTGGAATAGTCTCCAATCTACTGTCTTTCCTCCGGCATGCAATCTGCGAAAGTTTAAGTGTGACATACCTGAGCACCTTCGTCACCCTCCTCACGTTCCCTAATTCCATTCTTTATCACCTTCTTTTCATGAGCTCTCCTGAGCTTGACTTAATAATATAAAAAAACAAAAGAAGTCACACTTCTTAACTCGCCGACGAAGTTATATACATTGACGGTATGTATTGCATCTGTTCTGTGACTGCTATTTTAAATAATTGTGAATTTTTAATTACTGTATTTTACAAAGTTACAATTTATTTTTATTATGATTCGTTAATTTGAATAAAATACATTTCCCTAGTTTTATTAACTAAAATGTATGATTGTGAAGCTTTACGCTTCCACCATTTACAAACCAAATTTAAATGAAAAATCTATAATCTCCTTTGACTTTTCGGATTGTCTCAAAGAACCTTGAGCAACTATGCCAGTGGTAGCCACTTGCTAATCTGTTCGACTCGTACTTTTTAAATTATAAATTGTGTGCATTTGACATTTGCGAGTGGTGGCAAGTGTCTTCAAACTATTGTTCAGTTCTCGGCATATACAATTTTTAACCCATATTTTCGCCCCCCCCTCACAAGAATCCTGGATCCGCTACTGCAATGAAAAGGGTTAATTTGATGCCTATAAGTACTGCAAGTTTTGTGGTTATTGCCCTAGATTTCGGGCATAATTTAACGAAAAGGAGAACATGTTAAGGATTAGGCAATTTTTGAATGAAAGTCTGGGAATTTTAGCTTATATGAGAGACTCAGAATAAATTTAATTTTAATTTCCGAAAAAAATAGAACACATTCAATCTCCATCTATTGGAGAATAAAAGAACTGCTACTTTCGTATTGTTCAGATATTTAGGTTAAAACAAGAAACAGTGGCGAAGATATCATATTTTCTCTGATAGTGAGTAAACAGTAATTCTTTCGGTCGCTTGAAAATTTGCACTTTGTCTTAACCTCCGGAATGCAGAACAAGCAAAAAATTATCAATTCTAAAGTAGTATAGCTGACCAAAATTATATTGGCGCTTATGAAGGGGAGCTTTAGTTGTAGTAGTTAAAACAACTGTAACTAGTGCTTCCAGAAGCAAAAGAAGCTTTAACAAATTTTCGAAAATTATTAAATTTTTAGGAGAAATAACAGTACAATTTGATATTTTTTCTTTTATGAATTGGTTGAATTTATATATCAAAATAACTTGGACAACACAATTTACATAAAACAGGAAACATTTTAGACTGTAATCTGTTAGAGCTTAATTCTCAAGTAGACGCGTAAGTTTAGGCTATATAGGATCATTTTAAGATGAAACTGTAGTTATTTTCTCTTTGGGTCGGCATTTTTGGCCGGGTTGTGACTATTATTACTTTGTTGCTTGAAATCCTTAGGCTCAAAGTGACTGTAATTTTAAAGTTTGATTAAATACAAAATATAATAACATGGTAAAAGAAATTATTCAAATTGAATTATAGATGTCCTTGACCGTTTAACGTGAGGACCTGACATGTATAGCTTAATTCCACGGTATTCTTGACACAGGGATTAGTTTTTTCGACCAGCGCACTCGAGAGACTTTACTACCTTATTTAATACCTAAGTATAACCCAGCAAGAGCTTGTTTGATATCCTTACTTGTAGCAGCGAGACCTATTTAATATCTCAGTCGTTCTTCGGGTTTAAGATACTTGGATGTTTAAACGCAACTTCACGACGAATGAAGATATCTTAGCAGACATAGCGTCAACGATCACACTTCAATTCCTTGATCGTTGTTCGTTACAAACGATCATTCACCCTGCGAGCAGAAGAATGATCGCTAATCGGGACACTAGAAATGCTCGCACTCTGTCTGGATGAAAACAAGTTCCCTGGGCACTCGACCGGCGTGATACTAGATTGAGGATGTGCTAGCTTCTGGCAAATATTCATAAGTCAAGGCCGTTAGCCCATTAATGACAAGATCCTAAAAATTCAGATAGAGGGCTAAATTTATTAAAGAAGGAGCTATAGGCTGTAGAAAACCAAATCTGGATATAAAAATAATTTCTCAGATTCCGTTCCCACAGTAGTGCCCGTTACATATGTATATGTAACTTTAATCCGAACACGGGGAAATTGACGTTTTTCCTTCTTTGTTGAAAAAGAAATGAAATTGAAATTATATAAATGAAATAAGGAATAGGTGCAGATATATTTTTTTCCTGATGTTTACCTGAGTATTACCAAAAGTTAAAATACGAATTGAAAAAAATAAATAAATAAATAAAATATGAATGCTAAAGGAATACGAAAATGAAAATGAAAAATAAAATTGCTATTATTTTGCCAAAACTTTATTTATTTCTTATTAGATATGTATTTATATAGTAACTATTAATTTATAGTTATGAAATGAAAAATTTCAAAGCAATCCACGGAGAGCCCTACGTTGCATTTTTCTGCAAGTAGTCATTACAGATGAAGTGCAATTTGCCGCACAACGGCGGTATTTTGTTGTTTGGAATTTTGATGACATAATGCATGAATGCCATCAAAACGGGGACTACTATGCTCTACTTCAGTTTAAGACGGCGATAACCGTCTGGCAGTTTGGGATGACCAAGACTTTGGCAATAATATTGTGCAATGGCACGCCGAAACTGAAGTAGTGTTATCGAAGAACCTCCTTTGTGATTTCTGAGTAGGCATATCTACCAGCCACGTGAAAATGGAGCACTATGACTTCTTTGCTCTTACTATAATGCGATAAACCTTGGCATTCTGGTCCATTCTATCCATGCCGCCCATGCCTGGATTCTAACGTCCAACAGCACATGAACGCAGAACATCAATTTTCTTCTCTACTTTTCTCGAATATCTTCCAATAGTCGAATCAGGATTTTTTCCATATATTGTTGAAACTATAGAAACGACGGCATTATCGACCCATTTCGTTATATAGATATTAACCCCACAGACTTTTGTGCTCACAATATAGTCGCGCTCTTTCCTTTTCAATTCATCCTTCAGTGGTAACGGACATGACTTAGGAAGCATATTTTGTCTGATGATTCCAGTACCATGGTAATTGCGTTTCTTCAAAGCCCAATAAAATTGGAATCGATGCAAATTAATTGTCGAAGTATATACAGAAGAGAAAGACTTAGTCATCTAAGGCCTAGTACTAAGGTTCGCCGCTAAACTAAAGTTTAGCGGGTCTCTAATATCGGACCTTTCTTTAGCAGCAGAAAATATATATTAAAACAAGAAGAAGAAGAATTTTGCAATATTTTTACAACGCGCGGCCATAATATTTCTAAGAACAGGTAGTTAAAATTATTTGGAAATATTAAAAATATAAAATAATACGAATAATGCATACCTACCATTAACAATGATATTGAAAATACGGCACGAAAAGACGTACAAAATTACGTTAACTACAAAAAATCCATTCAATAAATTTATCAAATCTCAGAACTCTGACAATAAATATTTTTAACGCGCTAAAGAACGGCCCGGGTAGATAAATTCAAGCTAAATTTTTTGGAAACTTACTGGTGGTGCCATCTCTAATCAAAGCCCAAATGCAAATTTAGCGCGTTGACCTTATTACCGCTCTCGCTAAAACTCAGGATAAATTTTCGCCAATATCTTTTAGCTTGCTAAATTTTCATACAAAATTTAGCTTAGCGCAGACCTTAGTACTAGGCTTTACATGCAAAATAGTGGCGTAGCAATTTTTCCATATTTTGCAGAATAATCTGGATTGAGACGAGGATTTGATCCTTGGTACATCTCAAAATCTGCGAGATATCCTTGTGATGCGTTGATGCACCACATCTTGTACCCAAATCTAAGAGGTTTACCTCTAATGAACTGTTTACAGCCATGACGACCGTAATACTCCACCATTGACTCGTCGCATATCAGATCTTGCTCTGATTTGAAATGCTGTAAGAAAGCTTTTTTCAGGACATCAGTCAAAGAACGCCGTTTTCAGATCTTATCGCTTCAATTCTCATCTAAGGCATTATCAATAAAATGGAGATAGCGAAGTGCTCATTCAAATCGATCGCGACTCATCGCATCTGATATCATAACATTCATTGCTTTCGGCCCAATAATCTCTTTTTGCTGGACGGCAAGTGGTAATCAGAATGCCTAGGAATACGCGTTTTTCATTCATGCTGATGTTAAAATTTTGTTGACTGTTCATAACAGCATATCACAAAGTAAACTGAATCACCTCGCCATCAAAATTTTTTTTAAATTGTTCATGTGGTGCCAAACCTATACAATCCTGGTAGTCATTTTCTGGAAAAATTGGCTTCGACGGCACTTCATCATTTGTCACCTAAACCCACTCAGAAGCTGACTGTGGTGTGCTGGGTTTTTTTTTTGCTACTGACTTCTTGCGCTTAGCTCGTCCTTCTGTTAAAATTGCAGTGTTGTGATTGTGATTGCGCAGTATCGAATTTTTAGGTCTCTTGTCTTATTCAGCAGGTAGTCCGTTTTGAGGTGTTTTCTATTGCTCTAGTGCTAGTGATTCCTTATGCTCTGATCCAGAGCCAGATTCGGAGTTTGGTTGAGTTTCAGAATAGCATTCATTTTCTAGTGCAACCTCTGGTTTATATGCTGGTACAGTATCTAATGGTAACATGTCTGCTGGTGTTGTTGTACTTACAGGAACATTTGTAGAGGACGTAGAAGTATCCAGCAAATCTTTTTCCAAATTCACCATCGAAGTGTTCAAGACGTCTGTGACTATTAGATATTTCACTAAGGCATCTTTAGCAATCTCAAACTCGCCTTCACTTCCATCAGCACCAGTAGAAACCAATTCGCATTCGGCCGTCGATTGCTTTACTAGCAAATTTTTTAGCATCGCTCCTCCATCCTCATCGTCTGAATCCTCCCCAGACAATTTCCCTTCGTCGGATGGCTCAACATAAACTCGATCCGCATCTTCATCATCAGATTGAAGCGAGTCTAAATAGTCCACAACCATTTCTATGGTTGAAAGGCTAAAAAAAAAGAAGGTAAAAAAAAAGAAAACAAAAATTCATGTAATGCCGTATTATCACCGCCCCCGCCTCCAGGCGTGTTTTACACGGAGTAGGGGCGGCAATCTTCCATAGGCCTAGGGCAGCCTAGCTATCAAATCCGGCCCTAGACACAACCCATATTTCTTTGCAGCTGCTCGACAAGACAATATTCCATCATTTATGTCACTATATGCTTGCTCATATTATGATACATTTTTTGTACCCCTTTTCGTCTTTCTGATCTTAGGTTTATTCAATCAAAACACCATAAAAACACAGTGTAAGTTTTCCGCTGCCATATTTACCGAGGGTTTTGTGCACTCATCGTACAAGTTATTTGAATTTAGGGTAAACCTAGTGTAATGACGTTTCTCTGACAGTTCTCCTGAGTATAATTAACTGGGAAAAATTATTTATAAAATGCGTTGCAACAAATAAAATGTGATCTAGCTGTTCTTCTAATTTATGCTTATTTTTGCACAAGAAGTAATTTATATGCTCCAATCAGCAACAAATTTCAAATAACAGTATTCAAGTGACAAATGTCAAACCATTACTCCAAGAAATTTTAAGTGTAAGTTCGAGTAGTCTTAGGTTTAAAAAAAAAACAAGATAGTGAAGCCCTATGGTGCCCTAGGTTTACCCCGGGTATTCACCGAACATACCTCTTGTTACGAGGCATTCTAGAGAATAAAAGAAGTTCAATTATGACCCAGAAAGAAAGAAAGAAATTGCACAACTGGGGTCTGTTGTAACGTTTCATTCGACCCAGGATTATGCTGTTACAATTGTCCCGACCCCGTTTTAAAACTTCGAATTAAAATTTTTAATGATAAAGTCCCAATAAAGGATTAAGTAGAAATCATTAAAATACGCAAAACTACCTACACTCAAACATAAAAAAAGTAAAAATTACTGACTTGCAACAGAAATATTTATATTGGAATTCCAACACGTTCAAAAAAACAAAAAACAAAATACTTTACCACACTGAAAATATACATTTATTTCTGCGCACGTCTACGTGAACTGAGATGTACCCCCTGGTAGACATGTCATAATGAGTTCATCAATGAGCTCCTCATGAGAAATCAGATGAACGTACTAATGAAATTTATTCGCGTTTGAATCAAAACCGGGAAAAGCTCATTTATTTACTTATTCACAGATAGTGTGCATGAGAATTGCATCTCTATCATTTATTTAGAAATGTATGCTGTACTTCTCTTTTGTGCATTTTACAATATTAGATGCGAGCACTTCGATGAGTACATAATGAGTGTCACGATGAGCTTTTTAATGAGCATGCCAATGAGTGTCATAATGAGTTCAGAAATGCGAATCTGATTTTTCGATTGATTTCATATATTTTTCCGAATTCAAACTCCGGTTGCAAATCAAACTCTGAGACGCTGAAGCGTAAAGATTTTGGCATAACGTCTTGTTTAGAATATGGGCGATAGTCTTTTTGGGGAAAAAAAATCAAAAAATTTATTTAAAATAAATAATTTAAAAACTTCAATAAATAAATCACAAAAATCAATTCAAATTATCCTAGAAATGTTATCTGACACGTTGATGACAAGAATAAATATTTATTTATTGCTGGTTTAGTATATAGGGAGCAGTTTCATGCTATCCAATCAGCCCTTCGATGAGATTTAATGAATGCTCATCAGACGGCTCATCATTAATTTTCTATATGTTTCTAGATGAATTGCAAACACCTTGCAACTTTTCAGTCACATTAGTATTGGTTTACATAACAACTGCCCCTCGCGGAGCAGGAGACTATGGACTTGCCAGATGTCTAACGTCATCCTAAAACTAACACACTTGTATGTATCTATTATATATTTGTAAATATTTAGGTTTTTACTTCCGACCCCGGTCTACAAATATATTCTAAAGTTTACCAACAAAAAAATAAGAAAACTTTTGATGAATTTCGTTTATACATCTAAGAACATCAGGTCCTCATAAAAATATTGATAACTATGACTTTTTCAAGAGAACTCTAATTGGCATAACATTGAGATATCAGTGATCCAGCAGATTACAGATAGAAATATTTTTTGACATGTCAAGTAAAAGCACTTTAATAATTTTAGTCAAGAAATTAATGTCAACCAATTTGTAAAAGTTCTGTAAAAAAAAAATCTTTAAATTCTGAAGAAAGTCCATCGGTGGCAGATAGTGAAGAGTATAAAAATGCATGCGGACCACTGAAAAAAAAAAGAAATAATAAAAACACTTCCGCCATGAGTAAAAATGTTCGCAAACAGCCAAGCAATTAATTTCGTTACCGCTCACAGTAGTTGGTAGCTGATATTTTTATAGATTTCGACGTGCTCTTGTTGAATTTTTACTTTGCCATCTCGTATCTTTGCCACTCGTGCCGCCATATTGAAAAAATAGCTCCGAAAAATAGTTTTTTGACAATATATCTTTTCCGACTCATTTTAAGTCGGAAATTGTTATGTGATAAATGAAATTGTGAAAATTTCCTATAATCTGCGATAGTAACCCTTTTCTTTTTGTATAATGAATAGTTTCAGCGTACGAGCGCCACAAAGCGTATAAGGTCCAGCATACCAGCAAATATTTTGCAGCCATACATAACGAAATGAATCATCAGCGTACGAACAAGTATACTTCTGGTGGATAAGGGAGAATATGCTGACAATAGACAAAGCATAAATATTTCCAGTAATTTTGTTGAAGTGTAACTATTCGAAGTCAAAAAAGTTAAAATAATACTATCGCCGTACGAGATAGGGTACTTCTTGAGGATTATTGATGGAAAACAAAACATGAAGTGTATAGAAAAGTTTATATATAACAATCGAATTATTTTTATTAGGATTGAGCTCTAGGTTATATTCCTTGTACCAATTCAAGACTATGGTAAAAGGTTCTCAATGAGATTGTTAATACTATCATCAATCAGCCCCACATGCACGGAGATATATAATGTTGTAAATCATAAACATAGAGTTGAAACTTAGAGTGTTTTATCATATCTGGAAGGTATTTTATAAAAGCTGAGAAAAGCAGAGTTCCCAAAATAGATCCTTATGGAATACCACAATTTGTGAACAAGAACTCTTAAATATAGATTATTTTAGATTATATTTATTCACGTAGAGAATGAAAAAAATTGTTTTCCCATTTATTGATTATGTATGATCGATTTTATCGAAGGCCTTCGAGAAGTAAAATAGTACAAGCGCAGTAACCTTTTCTTTATCGATTACTAGCCGTATATCTTCAGTAACTTTAACTTTCACGAGAGCTGTTGTGTAACTGTATCGAGACCTAAACCCAGATTGATAGGGATCCCAGAAATTATTGCTATCCAAATATGAATATATCTGCTTGTACAACATTTTTTCAAACACTTTTTACAGTAATGATAAAATACAGATATAGGTCTTTATTCTGGAACAGTAGTTTTCGATTGCTTTGTTATTGGAATTATGTTTGTAATACTGATGGTGTGATTCAGAGGATGAATTATAAATGGTAGATAGAACTATTAGTTTGATAAATTTTGTGTTATTGTCATCAAGACCAACATCATTGGATTTAATAAAGAAAATAGTTTCAATAATATCATCCATTTCATCTCTAATTACTGTCTATACAGTATGCATATATATATATATAAAGTATATATATATGCAGACGACGAATTAGTAGAACATACTGAAACTCGGCATTTAGTACATTAAGATCTGAAAAAATATTATTTTTCGATTTTCAGATTATTCCAAAGTTTCTTGGTTGTTAGCTTGACATCAAATTTTGTTCTACGGTAGCTGGTTTTCATTATAAAATGGAAATGTAACGAGATTCGCAGGTGAATTAGTAAATAAATGTGATAATGCCTCCACCATTATATGCCTTATCGCATCTGTACATCAATATAACTAGGAAAATTTTCATTTTGAATATTGAGTGCTTTAATTGGAACTGGTACATTAAAGTGGAAAAATAGGTTATGATTAACCAAAGACATTTTTAGTTCCACATCTGCCATTTATATCCAGAGGAAGCTGGCAATATCATTTGATTGTAAAGTAGCACAAAATCTTATAAATCTTAAAATAAAAAGTTCTAATATCGTTCGGTGAAATGTCTACGGGTAATTAAGTTCACAACAAACTAAAACAATTTAATATGTCAAGTATGGCTCTAGCGTTTGGGTTTTCATGCAACAAAATATAACAAAAATCCCCGGCAATGATGATATCCTTAAAATTTTGAGACATATAGGAGAATAATGTTTCTAAAGCAGTCAAATCTGCAATGTGTTGGGGTATGTAATGTATGTAAATCACCCCAACCAAGCCTTGTTCCGAATCGAATGAGATACTTAACATATCAAAATTGTATTGGTGGAAAAAATGATTCGAATTTGGTAGTAACATATATTTCTATTTTTAATCCTTTGAATTATATTTGCGGATAATAAATATATAAAATTATTTAATGTTTTCATGGAACGTACAATCACGGAACTAGGTACATCTCCTATAATTCCTGATGAATTTCTACTGAAAACCTTCTTGAATGTTAGTTTTTTTTTTATTTCTGTTAACTCTAGATGAACTTGTGCAATATCTAGAGCATTTTTTTTTACCATTATTTCTCTATCAGAAAATCGTCCTGGTGGGAGAATCATTTTTTTTTATCGAACTCTTCGAAATTGCTGAAATTTTATTTTTTTCTTGTATCCACAGATTGTATGTATATACCACTTGTTGTATTGGGTGGTAGGACAATTATTTATCAATAAGTACGACGGAATTTTTATGCTCCTCATCACATTTGGGCAAAACAACTTAAGCAATGTCAAATGTCATTCCCTGTTTATTCGGCAGGTAATGACTTAACATTATTAAAACATCTTGGCGTTTTTTAGTTACTCCTCACAAGAATTATTTAATTTTCTGAACTATTCATATTTGCTGCTACTAAGATAGTTATTCTTTCGTTTGACATTGTCCACGTACACATAAAATTTTTATTCATGTAGTTAAACAGTTAAATATTCACCAATAGTTAGGCTGCATAATCCAAGCCCTTTTATTTATTCCAATAAAAAAACTTTACATAATTTTACTTTACACTGCACAACGATTGCATAATAACCTACCCACTGATGAAAACAAAAGCAAACTGAAAAACTCACCTCCATATCTAATTTATATTTCGCGCTGAACGTTTTGGTTCGGTAATTCCTCAAAATGTGAAATGATGATTTTTGTGAAAAGAAAAATGCTGTGACCTTATGCCGGTTATAAGTACAAAGCCCATCAGTCTTATCATCAAAACTCGTAACTGATGCCAGTTTTCTTTCAGTTTTCAACTGAAAAACCTTTGTGTAACAATAACTATTCAAGCGAAAAAACTAAGCATGGCTAAAAATAAAGCAAAGTACAATAACATCACTGACAGACTTGAAATTTGAAACTAAAATTTTGTAATTATACAGAAATTACTCAAACTGAACTATCATCGTTTTTCCCCCTGACCTTCAATTCAAATCATCTTCTCCCAGAAGTCATTTACACAAAAAAAAATATTTTTCGTTTCTTACAGAATAATTCTCATGCATTAGCATGTATTATAAAAATTAATCTTAAAATCCGCCTGAAGATCGAATGCAAATTGACGACAGCCCACCGAAAATGCTATGTTTTATGTGCCAACTTGTTTCTACAGGCAATAAAAAGAAATAAACAAAAGCTGATTTCATTCAAGTCAAGTAATTAATGAAATTTGTAGCTACACACCTGAGGTAATTAAAATGATGAATAAGACGGAGCGGCCTTAACTGCTAAATGAATATATACTATTGAATTGAATTGACTTATATTGAATAGTTGCCTTTTCTATTGAATGATAAATTTAATTTTTGAAGAAAGTTTTCAAAGCATTCATTATAAATACACTTCCAAATTTCTATAATCACTGTCAGGAACTTTCTTTCATTACCTAGTAATCATTCTTCCTATGTTAATACACAAAAAAAAAAAGTTATAAAAATTGATCTGTGCGAAAAACAAGCCAATTTTTTCCATAAACAGTTCATTTATATCCCGCGTATATAAAGCAGAAAAAAAAATCTAAATTAATGATGGCAATATCATCCACACGATTTGATACCAAAATCTTCCTACAGAGTAATACCTGTGGGTAATGCCTGCCAGACCAATTAAATTTCTTTTCTAAACGTAAACAATTCGCGGATGTCGAACAAGTCAATCGAGTTTTTGCTATCAGAACCGAATTAGTCTAGCGCGGCGCGTGTAAAAGTAATGAAAGTAATACAACCGAAATGGAGTTATGCAACATCCTCAGGCCCAGCCTCATCACATTCTCTCGTTTTCCTGGTAAAAGTACAAAATCAAAAATGTTTTGCTGCTGGACGACTAATGGGGCTTAATGCTTGGAAAGGTTTCTCGTATAGTTTTACTGGCAATAATATGGGTACATTGGCTTACCTTGCCCATGGATTCGTAACCGGTAGCATAAGGCATATACTACATATGTACATTGGTCATTACCATCGACCTTCAGGAGGTAGAGGTAGCTCAACCGACATTCACCGTTCAGTGGAGAAGCACTTGAAAACGAAAGTAATTTCACTTGCTGGTCTACGGTAAAGTGATTGCCCATCGGATTATTTTTGAAACCGAATCAGGTAATATAAGACATGAGATGAGATGTTGTGAGCAGGTCGAATGATGTGAATGAAAGTAAAGACAGTGTGGAGACCGTCACATCGACTGGACCACAGCAATGGTAAGAAAATCTTCGATGCTTCTATGTACGTCAAATCTTTCTAACAGAGGTAATTTGGTTTGTTACACTTCAGGTGATGTTTCTCTTTTGCACCTTTAAATAGTGCATGGACGTAAGATTTGATTACCACCTTAGTATGGCTGAGTTTTGAGCATAACATGATTTCCTCTGTTTTATCCGATAAACGGCTACAGAGTGGAGGTAAGATTTCATGGAGGTGCACTTATAAGGCCTTCACTCTTCTTTCTTCAAATTGTTTTCAAACAACAATAATTGATTGCGGCTTATATATGGTGACTGCCACTAAAAACAGTTTTATTTCTAGATATTCTCCGCGGTGATAGCAGCAAAAAAAAATTCCTGCAACTTTTAAAAAGTGAATTGTTCGCAGAATTCGTAAAAAAAAAAAACCATAAATAATGGTGTGCTTAGTAAGTGGCGAAGAACTTTCAGTTAATATTGTCTCGTGTGTACCGGATACTAACCTTTTTTTTACCTGTTCTTACAGAATACTTTATTACTACTACTACTATCAAGTGCAGTGAGCATAGATGCTGGCTATGATCAATCGAGTGTCAATCAAGGATTCTTCTATCCAATACAAGTTGGCCCACGCATGACATATACAGGAAGTGGGATGAATGGAATGATGAGTTATGTGACAACAGGAAATGCAGGTCAGGATTTAAAAGCTTATGCGTCTCAGCCACAGGAATATACGAGTGCAAATTATGTATCTTCCGGACATTCGAACGGATTTCAAGCTGAAACTTCTGCTGCTGTTGCACCACCAACAGGAGCTGTTAATGCTGATCAGTCGTCAGTGAACGGGCATAATACAGCTGCTGGATATGCTGCCGCTGCTGGAAACAATGTATATGGGGCGAATAGCGAACAATTTCTTCCTGCATATGCAAATGGTGGATATGAGGATAATCATTTATCATCTGCTGCAACTGATTATAGTAATGCAGCAGGCTACTCCCTTGGTAACGAGTACCATTCAAATATCTACGACAAATTTCAACCAAACGTACATACTAGTAATTCTATGTCTGGTCAGTATTTTCACGGAAGTCAAACTGCGGGCAGGATGGTGATACCGGGAGGTGGAATGTATGATGCATCAGCAATTGGAAACATATTAGCCCACTATGGAGTCACCCAAATTCAGCCCCAATTTATTCATGGAAAAACGGATGCAATACCTGTCAGCAAACACATTCAAGTTACAAGACATATTCCAGTGCCTATCTACAAGCAAATTCATATTCCATATCAAAAACCTGTGAAAGTACAAATACCCCATCCCATTCTAGTGCCAGTCCCACATCCCTATCCCATACAAGTGCCCTTCTCGAAACCTTACGCTGTCCCCATGGTTCAGGAAATAACAATTCCAATTGAAAAAATAGTTCCCTATGCAGTTGAGAAAAAGATCCCATATCCGATTGAAAAGCATGTTCCATATCCTGTCGAAAAGCATGTTCCAGTGCCAGTGTCGCATCCCTACCCGGTGAAAGTGCCCGTTGTGAAGACAGTTCTACATAAAGTGAAAACCCATGGATGGAACTGAGCTCTAGTGATCAACGAGTAAAATTGGCATTGCTTTGTTGTTTTTGTTTTAGTTATTGTTTTGCCTTTGTAATGAAGTAATTAAATTGCTTTTAGGTTTAGAGTTATTTAATTATATTAAATTATTCTGTTAATTTTTAAATATGGTTTTTTCTTAATTACTTTAGCTCTGTTCCTTTACGGATTAGTTTAATTTGTATTCTGTAGGGAGGTGTAGTACTTTGTTCATATTCGCATAGATGACACAAGAACTAGACATCGCATGGTATACAAGAGCAGAGTATACGTATTACGGAGCATTCCAGAATGGACCACAAGATGTCTTAGAAAGTGACAGGAGCAAATGCTGCCTTAACAAAAGTTTTGTATACATTTGGTCCACGCTCTTAATTCTGTAGATGCGAGCAAATATGAGTCACTTGACGTATCTATTATTTGTCATTATGTGGGTCCATTCCGGCATGTACCGCCAGCAATATGCGAGTTGTATACCAACTTTACGTCTGGTATTACATGCGATATCTAGTGCTTGTGTGGCATCTATGATATAACACTAGCTCAATTCGGGGTAATAATCAACTAATTCCTTAAGCTCAGAACGGTTATGTATCAGTTGCAGTACTTCTGAACCTGGTTCTAATGGAAAAGTTTTTGCAAGAATGCATAGAAAAGTAGTGTAAGTGGTGTTAGATTGCTTTACTTCATGAAATTTTTGCGAGTCCCAATTGAAGACCTATTTGCTAGTGCTATCTTGATTGCGTCGAAAGTTATTTATTTATGTTATTCTGAGTAGCTCTCCATCTGAGTCGGTTTCATGCTATAATTGTCATCTTAATCCCCTTTTATCTTCTGAGTTTTTCCCTGTTTTTTTTGCTGGACGGGTTCTAGTCCAGATCCTGCTTCACATTGTTTTAGTTGTCATGCGGCAGCGTATAGCCAATGAAATATAAATTTAAATTTAATTTATTTCAGCCGTGAATCTTGTACTGGTCGAAAAGTTACTACAGGTTTTCGTTTGCCACCCGGTTTAAATGGGTATTACCAGAATATGATGCAGACACCTATTTACAAATGTTTACAAATGGCGCATTATGAAGTGAGTAACTTTCCACGTTTTGCAATCATTTCATTTTGGAGTTAAGCAGGGGTGATGTTAATTTTACTGAGAAAATGTGCTTTATTCTTGATTTATTTTCGGGAAATGGATTCTGTACCACATTCTGTGATTATGCTCTACCGATCCACTCTCTCATTTTTTGCAGTTTGAATCTACCTTTGTCTTTACAAGACTACGTCTGCTATTAGATGAACTACTTTCTTCTGTGAGATTTTAAATCGCTTAGATCTTGGTTTCAGTGAATTACGTTATGTTCATCAGAATATAATTAAAATTTATGAGACGATTCTTCAATTCGCATTTTATACTGGGTCGGTTTTTGTTGAGCTTTATAGCAAAAAACGTCGTTTAAATTTAAGTCGAGCTCCGAAAATTATGTTATAGTTGTACGATACTCTTCAATTCCGGAAAGCGCTGCCCTTAAATTTGTGTATACCCGCACCCTTTATTGATCAATTTGTGGAATTATATGTGGTTGTTGCATCGAATTCCCTATTTCAGTCCAGTCAACAAAGTTCGAATGGCTTATAGAGAGGGCAGATCAAAATTCTATATACTCCTTTAAGTTTATCTGCAAGGTGGTGATGTGAAAGTCCTTTTAACAATCTAGCTTGCTGATTGTTCAGTCGACTGCTGATAATTCTCTTCACGGTCATATAAGTTAGAATTTTCGCAGCTGTGGAAAATGAACATATTTCTTTAAAGTTGTCATAGTTTCTAAGCGATTTTTACTAAATTACCATCAGTACAATCTTCTGGGAAGATATATGGATATTCCACGCTGTTTCAAGGATTGGTCGGAGGATATATTAGATATTCTTGGCTCTATTTTCAGAGACTTTAGCGTGATGTTAGCTGTTCCTATAGCTTTACCACTAACCTGTGATCTAGTATGTTGTTATTATTTTTTCGTGATGTTCGAATATTGATTCCTATAGGTTTTGTTTAAAATATTCAAGTAGTGCTCCTTCCACTTATTGGTTTTTATAGCATATTTTTTTCCAGAATGTTTCCTTTATGGTTGTAACGTAGTTTGAGAGAGCGCTCTGCTTTTGCCGCTAAGAAAGATTTTCGGATATATCTTTGATTCTGACGTTCGCATTGAAAAATATCTAAGAATGATGGAGCCGGAAGTTTGCATTTTAAAACTAGTTAAACCATTAATTATAAAACAAGAAAGATTAATTAAATCTTCTATATCATCAGAACAATAATTGCTGGTCATATTATGTGTTTTACCCATTAGAACAACAGGGGACATAAATATAGCTCTAGGATATCTGATATGGAATTATTGAGTATTCTTAAATTATGCTAGAAACATACTTCGCAATATTCAAAACCATGAGAGGAGAAAAGATTTGACTTAATTAAAAGACAATTTTATTTCAATAGTATCGCTACGTTAATAATGCAAAGACTCCACCTCTGGGTCGTCTCAGCCAGACCAACAGAAAATATTTCAGCAAAAGTATAAGGTAGCGGAAAACAGTCTTCAAACTGCATTGATTCTGACGCAATATAAAAGATCTTACCTCTGAAGCAATATATTCGGACAACGCACACACTTTTAAAAGAGCTTATAGAAAAATTATAGTGAAACTTTTTACTGGATTCCTGACTAATAACGGATTACGGTGGCAATTCATTGACGAAAAAGCCACTTGGAAGGTTGTGTTTGAAAGACGTTTTTGAAAGTAGTATAGCTGCACTAAGGACTGATTGAGGAGAGCAAAGATAAAATCTAAGGAGAGATGAACACTGTTGGTAAGACTTGAAACGTGATAAACTGGAAACCGTACACTAATATCTCATGCGACCTTATTGACTTGTCCATGTTTCCATCAAATTTATTCGTCATAATCTAAAGTTTTTTTTTTTAAAAGCTGCACTAGAAAGTGAAATATATTCAAATCAGCTGTGCAAATAAATGTTAAGGCCTATAAAGAAGAATGATGTGGTCCTTTTGGCTTTAAAGATCATTTAATGAAAATAGCATACTAGAAACTAGCCATTGTCGAACAAGCCTATATGGATGAAGATGGAAAAGTTAGAGCGTGGACATTTTAAATTGAAAGAGAGTTAAAAGTGCGATTCTGATCTTTAGGTGTTATCACTTGTCTTTCTATCATAAACTCTGTAATTACTGTTAATCTAAAATTTTGTATTTTTAGTAGGTGTAGTGTAATCAAAGACATTGTCGTCCAGAATTTACGTGAGGTGTAAAAATATTAGAATCACGTTGAAATGTCATTAAAACCGCTGTTCTTTTATTTTAGATGTCAACCTAAGCATTGTAGCAATGTCAGGGCTGGTCAATAGAAAAATGTATAGCAGTGACGGATTCAAAGAATTAAAACTCAATTATCGCCAGTTTTCATCTAACATCGGTCACAATTTTCAATTCAAACCAGAACGCATTTTAAATTTTATTTTTAGTATGACTTTTAGTATTTTATATTTTTGTGAAAGTTCATGTGCATAATTTTTACATAGATATTATAGTGGACAACAGGTAATAACAAGCAAACACATTTTGTTCCTAATACGGAATTTAGCTTGGCAGAGATGAACTCCATACCATAGCACAAAGATGAATAAAATCACTAAGATCTGCAACAGTTTGTGATGATGAAGATGAAGTTCAAACTTTGTCGATGTGATTTTTCTAAACTATGGAAAAACATAAGCAATCTACGAGATAACTATTTAGGAATGAGATTAGCCTAATTACATAACCAATCGGGTATAGACCTTTTGAATTCAGGTTTCCCATTTCATTGCGTTGAAAGAACTGCAATTATATCATCTTCATAAAATCGAATTCTAATGGTGATGCTGCCTGAAAACTAAACATGAAACGGCTACATAAAAATTGTTTCCAAGTCTGCCAATCGACTTGGGAAAAGACAGTAGTCGCGACAATAAAATCGTATTCAAAGTAGCCCACACGAAATTCGTCGAGTAGGAAGACGGAAATAAACATGAAAGCGGCATTAGAAATATTTTTTCGAAAACTCTGTAAATCAAATACGCAATATTAGGAAAACACGAAAAATTGCTTACCAGTTTCAGGATTTCCTGAGTTTTACCAAAGTAGTCTCGAGCGAAAACAAATAGCATAACAAAAACGAATTTTCTCGCTTTCCATAGGATAAGGCTTCCTACGAAATATTTTTAATTTAAACAGAATAACAAATGGCGAATGAAGCCGTATATGACAAGTTTATCGCTTAGCATATTTGTCGCGGGGCTAGTGGAAGTTATCAATGAACTACCTAACCACTTCAGACGTATATATCGTTTCGAATACCCTTTAAATTAGAGGCGTAAATTGATACTGCATGAGCTGGACATACTTGAATTTTGCTTCACAAGATAAATAAATCGAACGGATAGCTCTCATGTCTAAAAAACAAATATAACTGCACATTGCAATATTGCAATATATTATATATGTCCTAGACATAAAGACTTAGTTGATTT
This sequence comes from Dioctria linearis, assembly GCA_963930735.1. Taxonomy (NCBI): domain Eukaryota; kingdom Metazoa; phylum Arthropoda; class Insecta; order Diptera; family Asilidae; genus Dioctria; species Dioctria linearis. The sequence goes on from OZ005741.1 coordinate 297,965,501, forward strand.
CAAGTTGTGCTATTTCCTATTTTTAGAAAATTAATCGTTGGGTAACAACCTGAAAACACAATTTCTTGTCACATGCTTTGCATCCAACGTAATTGTTACCACTTTCACTGAGACACAAAATCTTAAGCGATTGCATTGCAGCGTTTAAAATTGAAAGTGAAAATTACAAAAATATGTTTAGTGATTGATTTTTCATGATTTCGACGAAGATATTATAAAAATTTTTTAATTTGCGTCAATTTGTCAATTATCAAGCGTTTAATAATGGAGACGAAAGACGAGTTATTCTCGGTTAATTTTTTAACAAAGGGTGAACTCTTATGCTCTTTAATTGATCTTGTTCTATGTGTCATAATCTTTCGGCTGTTGAGGATTGTCGATTGTCTTAAAATATATTTTTTCCATATGGTAACGGATCTGAATTGTATTTATTACAAGCTCCTTCCTCATTTTAGTCAAGGTCCAACTTCACAATGTAATTATTGTGGATTCGCAGCATGTGACTAGTCTAATTCAATTTTCTTCTATTCGATTTCATCTTGATCCCATCTTGGAGTGATTGTCTAAGAAATTTTTTATTTTAACCAGGATCAATCAAGTGAATTTTACAATTTCTATTATTTGAATATAAAATAAATGTACCTTTGGTCAGCCGAATATTGGTTTTTCGTATATGCCAAATTGGAAGTTTTTGACCAAAAAGGTGATTTATAAATTCTTGGTTACATTCTTTCTGAATCTGTGATCGGGTTTTTCTTAACTCTGAAGGTTGCTGAGCTAATGAGCAGCACTTTTGTCGCATACTCCTAACAATCAGCACTTGAAAATATTGGTAAAGGCCAATTTTTAGAACGTACGACAACATTTTCTTGCAAATTGCAATTATTTTTGGCTGAGTATTGATTTCTCGTACGTATATAAACGACAAACATATACGTTAAAGCAAAACAAAAATATGTTCAATTTTGTTATGTCGTACGTGCATAGAAAATAATAAAATAAAAAAATATTTTATACTTGTTTTTGCACTATATGCTTATAATTGTCCTTAGTAAACCAAAAAGTATAAAAACATTGGCGACGGTACATTTCCCTTTGGAGTGGCTCCTGCATCGCGAAAAAAAACAACTTCTTCGCAATCAGACTAATCTGAAAACTATTGAGCAAAAATCCTCGACGAAATGCTTAATTCAAGAAGTGGACTGCGTCCATAGTGTTATAGATAGAAACGTTAAAATCTGGAAATCTATAGCCCGTTATCACTACTAAGACATCTTAAAAATATGTCTTATAAAAATGTAACGACTAAATTGATTCAAAGGCAACCATCAGACCTTAAATGGTACTGTAACAAATCTTGCAATTTGCATTTTGCACAAATAGCTTTTACAAAAATAAAATTTTTAAGATAGGAAAGATCTGATTTAATCTCACTTTATTTTAAAACTATAATGGAAGAGACCTTAGATATAAAACCAAATCTTTCCTAAAAAAACCAACAAAAAAAACTTTGGGAACAGCGACAAATTTGAATAATCAAAAATTAAATATAATTCAAAATAAAAGTAAGTCTATTTCAAAAGAAAATATTACTTTAGCAGTAGACCAAGATTATTATAGAACTCTTTTACAAATAAATCAAATACATCGCCATCTTTAACTAACTTCAACAAATTTAATGTATACGAACTAGAGCTAAGTCTATTATTTTTCTTGTTTCATGCTCCGTAATGCATTTGTTTTAGTTATGTTTTCATCATAAATCAATTTCTTAATTTGATCCTCATTATTAGTATCTGGTAATGATTATCCAAAGTACCAACAGTATTACAAAACAAATTAAAGTAATTCCACTTAAACAGAAATAATATAATAAGTTCTGATAACTTTTACCGAATTTTTATACCTATACCCTAGCTAGATGATGAAATCATAGGGTATAATAATTCTGTCATTCCATTTGAAATGCACAGTTATAATAGCAGAACAAAATAGATTGGGCATTCATACATAAAATTAAAATCTATTTTGATTTTTCCATGTCCGTCTGTTCGTCCGCACGATAACTCGTGAACGCAACTAAGGGTGCTGAAATGTTGTACACGGGCTTTTTTAAAAAACAACTAAATTAAGGTTCCAAAATGGGACAAATCGGGTAACCTTTTCTTTGGACACTGTTGAAGATATTAAAGTTCCAAAGCAATATTGGCTCTGCCATCTGTTGAACTAATCAAGCTGTAACTTTTGAATTGCTATATTGTCACTTTTGTGTTTATAATTTAGTTAAGTTGTCACACCTTTTTTATGTATCAATAAGCTGTCAGTAAATCTCTCTAAGTTGAAGTACAGAGCAACCCGGACATATTTTTTGTATCCTTCGCCATCCTTCTCCTAAGGGCATTTCCTTTAACAGGTTATGGGCCCAGACAACGTGAAATACTCGGCACTACAAAAGGAATAAGATATATTTGAGGAATTATTTAACAAAAAATAGTTATTTCCAGTAATTATGTCGACCTCCATATCTGGAAGAATTCCTCTATTCAATGGGGAAAATTATGGAACGTGGAAGGTACAAATGGAAGGAATATTGCACAAATTGCGGCTGCTGAATATTATAAAAGGAAAAGAGACTAGACCAGCTACCGGGAACGATGATCAGGCAAAATGGGATGATCGTGACATGCATGCACGGAGTGAGTTGCTTATAGCAATGGAACCACCTCAGGTAGCATTAACGAAAGGTTTTAAGACTTCAAAAGAAGTTTGGGACTTCTTGGAAGAATCATACGGCAGGAAAAGTACAAGGCATAAGGCAGAAGAATTTAGGAGATTGGTGAATATTAAAATGACGGATGAGTACCTGCGAGAACTCAGCTCGATTGTATCTCGCTTGACGGAATTAGACTCTAAATTGGACGAGGACCTCCTTGTAACTATTTTGCTCGATAGTCTACCTGAAACGTACAAGGATGTGCAAGCTGCATTTGATGCTGCTAAGGAATTTCCCTCCCTGAAAACGCTTCGAGCCACACTCATGGAGGTAGGTGACAAGAAGAAGGAAAATTCTAGCGCTCTTAAGGTAAGACATTTCCAAGTTCATATATTTAAAAACATATCCACGCAAAACGATAATAATCGTGATGTAGAGAAATTTTTTCCATTTAAATGACGTCGTTGTGGAAAAAAGGCCACAAGGCAAAATATTGTAAAAATCAATTTTCAACAGAAAGGGTTAGCTGTACTAATGAACTCGGTTTTATTGCTTATCAGTCGCAATCGTTTACAGCTGACAATATCAAATATGAGGATGAGGGAACAGTAATGAGTTTCTTTTTTGATCAAACTAATGAATTTTGGTGTATAGACAGCGGCGCGACCTCCCACACGTGTAACTCAGAATATTTTTTCACTTCATTAAAGAGAAAGATTGATGGATATGTGCAGCTAGCCAATAATAATAAAGTGAGAGCCTTAGGTATAGGAACAGTACATCTCTCGGTGCTAATCGACGGTGAACCAAAGGTGATAAATTTATATGATACGTTGTGTGTACCAGATCTTCGGGGAAATTTAATCTCAGCAAGTAAGGCAACGGACAATGGTTGCAAAATAATTTTTTGATAAAGCGGCGGCAATTATTGAAAGTAATCGCGGTACAATAATAAAAGCAGAAAAGCATAAAGGGCTGTATTTCTTGCGAAATCAGCCGATAAAAGAACAAGCAAGGTTGTCGTCAGGGGAACATGAACTGGAATTAGGGAGATGGCATAAAAGGCTTGGACATTTAAACTTGAAATCACTATCAGCTAGTAATATGGTGAAAGGATTACCTAGCTTTAATCAACTTGACATGCAGTGGGATACATGCATTCGTGGAAAGCAAACCCGTCTACCATTTCCAGTAAAGAGTGAAAAAACAACTACCCGTCGTTTGGAATTAATACATTCGGACATTTACGGACCTATGAAAACAGAATCTATGGAAAGAGCTTTGTACTTTGGCACCTTTATTGACAATTTTTCTCGTAAAGTTCATGTATACTTTCTCAGAAAAAGAAGCGAATTGCTGGATAAATTTAAAATATTCAAAACTTTTGTGGAAAACCAAACTGGAGAAAGAATTAGGATTCTGAGGTCAGACAACTGGGCGGAATATACAAGCAACGCTTTTAGGGATTTTCTGGAAAGCTGCAGGATTGTTAACGGAATATACCCCCCAGCAAAATGGGATAGCCAAGCGCATGAATTGAACATTGACGGAGATGACAAGGTGCCTTTTGCTTCAAGTGAATTATCCTCAGTTTATGTGAGCCGAAATGGTAAACAGTGCCGTATACATTAGAAGTAGATGCCCAACATCACTGTACAAAACGAAAACTCCAGAAGAATTGTGGACAGGAGAGAAGCCTTCAGTGCACCACCTGAGAATAATCGGAGCTCGCTGTTTTGTGTTAAACAAAAAGGTGAAGGGCAAGTTTGATCCAAGAAGTGAAGAGTACTCCTTAATCGGATACTCTGAGGAATCCAAAGCCTATCGTCTTTGGAAAAGAGACACTCGGAATGTAATAAAGAGCCGGGATGTAATAGTTTTAGAAGAAATATCACAAGTCATCGCAAAATACAATAACAACGGATTTTATGAGTTTGAAATTGAACCGACAAATTGTGTACCAGTTGCATTTCAAGAAGAAGTATGTAATAATGAAGCTGATGTTACCCTAAAAACAACGGAAAGTAAGCGCATCGACATCAGCTCTGACTTATCGATGGAGATTGGCGAAAAATCCGAGTATGAAAGTGAAGCCTCAAGTGTGTCGGAAGAACTGGAGGAGGAAGGATGTGATATTGAAGTTCTAAATGACAAGGAATCGAATGAAGGTTGTTATGATTTGCTGCCGAAGCGGAAAACTGCACTGCAGTCTACACGTGTTCTAATTCGCAATAGCAGCAATAATGACGTTGATCCTAAAACAATGAAGCAAGTCAACGAGTCGCACCTTGCTTTGGAATGGAAAGCTGCAATGCAAGAAGAGTTCAACTCACTGACCAGAAATAAAACATGGGTACTTGTTGATCGCCCAAAGGCAAGAAACATAATTGGTTGCAGATGGGTGTTTAAAACAAAACGTGACCACAATGGTGCAGTTGCTCGAAGAAAAGCTAGACTAGTAGCCAAAGGTTTTTCACAGGAACAGGGAGTAGATTATAATGAAACTTTTTCCCCTGTAGTAAGGCAGAGCTCACTTAGATTGCTGTTCGCCATCGCGGCAGAGAAGGACTTAAACCTCTATCAACTAGACGTGTCATCAGCCTTTTTGCATGGAGACTTAGAAGAGGAAATATTTATGGAACAACCCGAAGGATTTACGCAAAAAAAAAATAAAGAAAAGGTTTGCAAACTTCACAAAGCACTTTATGGACTAAAACAAGCTGGTCGACAATGGAATCGTAAGCTAGATGACAAGCTTAAGAAACTTGGCTACAATAACTCAAATTATGATCAGTGACAAGAATTCCTCCAACGAATTTACAATAATCACGGTTTATGTGGATGATTTATTAATATGTACAAACAATTTAGAAAGTGTAAAAGACTTAAAAGAAAGGTTATGCAATGAATTCGAGATAAGAGAAATTGGTGAACCGAACTTGTGTATTGGTATAGAAATCGAGCATGACAAACCCTCACACACTGTTTCAATATGCCAGCGTCAATACATTCTAAACTTATTAAAAAAATATGACTTTGAGAAAAACAACTAAGCAATGCAAGACACCAATGGAGAATAAATTAAAACTCGAAAGACACCCTGCTGGAGCTTCTGGACGGAAAGTAAATACGGTGAAGTACCAATAACTGATAGGATCTTTGATGCACTTCGCTGTCTACACCCGATCAGATATTTGTTACAGCGTAAATATCCTCGCTCAGTTCTCTCAGGATCCTAGGTATCAACATTGGCTTTCAGCTATCAGAATATTAAAATACTTAAACAGTATTCAAGATGCGCGGTTGACCTATCGTAGAACTGGAATACCCTTGTTTCGATACGTGGACGCCAGTTGGGCAGAAGACATTGATGACAGGAAGTCTCATACCGGGTATGCCTTCGTCTACGCTGGAGCTGCAATATCGTGGGAGTCAAGAAAACAACGCATCGTAACCACATCCAGTGCCGAAGCCGAATATGTAGCCTTGACAAGTGGTGCCAAAGAAGCTTCTTACTTCAGGTATTTACTAGAAGAGATCGGATTATGTTCTAAGGAGCCTACAGTTATCTTCAATGATAGTCAAAGTGCGCAAAGTATGGCTGTGTTTCAAAGTCGTCATACGCGGACCAAGCACATACATCACCGGTATCACTTCATGCGTGAAGCTATTTCCAACAATGTTGTTCAACTGAAGTATCTTCCTACTGATGTAATGCGAGCATAAATTGAAACTGTCTATATTTCGCCTTGGGAAAGACAGCAGCTGCCCTCTTGAAAGTGTTAACATCATATTATTTACGCAACTTATCATGTACGCAATTTATGCACCATTATCGTCTAATTTCGGTATGAACTAGTAGAGGAGACTCTGGGCTTTCGAAACTTTGTAAATATGTAAAACGAAATTTTGAATTTGAAGCGTACGGAGAGGGGTACGGGGGTGGTTGAGCGTTCATAGGAAAGGCCCTGAGGTTGTACATACAATGCCGTCTCAAACTTTCGAAGATATAGGGTGTTTAATAAAAAAGATCATATTTTACTAATCACCCTGTAATTCGGTAGGGTGACATTTTGCCCCCCCCCCTGCGATTCATTTTTTACTTTTCTGAATGAAAGGAATGATTTGGCAAAAAAAGATAGTTATATTAGTCTGGGACACCTTGTATAACCGGATATTAAAGTTCTCAAAATTGCCGAGACATTTTTCTATAAGCCAAGGACGATTTATATTCTTCTGTGAGCTTGTGTTTACAAAAAAATTTATATTTCACGTTTTAGTATCATTTTACTTATTTTGGTCCTAAATTAAAAATTTTAAAATATGTCCACCAGAGTTACATTCATAATACCGCGCTCGTAAATTCTTCGAGATATTTAGTCACTTTTCAAATTTTCACAGTTCAGCTACCAAACATTCCCGGCTAGAACTGAATATTATATAAAGGTAGGTAGGATTTGAAAATTCACTGGCAGCTTCGTTTTCTTGTATATAAATTGCATTTATATTTTTAGTCCTTATTTGAAATAGCTCCATTTTGCGTTGTATCAATATTGTATCCTTCGAAGCGAATTCGCGAACTGTCTATCATTTTTCGCTTAAATGGCAAATCATGCATAACTGCGCCTTTATTCCGAAACGTGATGGTGAACAAGCACATGAGTTCACTATGGAGAATTCTTAAAAAAAAACCGAAAAATACACACGTAGGTACATAATAAACTCTGTAATATCCGGGTAAGTGTTGCACATATCCTCCACTGCAGGATTCAGTAAAATGCTCACGTGTTTGAAGTTTATCCCAGAACGTGCTTATTGCAATGAGTAATCCACCTGTCTAGATCCTGAGCCCATTTATATAGCAAGTGTATCTAGGATTTTCAGATATCTCGAGGCATGTAAATATTTTCTAAATTCGATAGTCAGGGAGTATGTAGGAGTGCTCAGCTTAAAATTTTGGCATGAGTTTATCATGAACAGAATATTTTGTTGGATATTCCCTGGAAGGGAAAAGTGGGCCATGTTTGGTTAATAGACTAAAGGCGAATAATTGATTGTATTTTATGAACTTGGAAACGAACTTACATTGTTCCAGCTAACATATATTCATAATATAAAGTGGGGTACGGGGTACGAGAAAATGAAAACCAATTTGCTGCAAATTCAATGTGTTCGAACGTATCAAGCGTATCATCCAAACAAATATATCTGAAGTTTATTTGGCGATTAGGCTAGTAAATGTTCTCTTACTGCACAATTTCTTGTTGTTTAATTAGTTTTCAAAAATATGTCTATACTTCTAAAAATCACCATACATGTTCCTTACATCGACCATGACACTATCGATTCGAAGAATGTGACTTTAAAATGGTTGGTTTGTATTTTGAACCTTTGAGAGATGATGATGGTGTCAACATTGAACAGAATAGAAGTTACATGTTTTTTCGAGCTAGACCCAGTTTTACAAAGTATCTGAATATCCATACTAGGGGTGCCAGTAAAATACTCTTGCCTTCAAAAGAGCAACAAAAAGGTCGTTTAGTAACCTACTGATATATTGTAGACATCATATTAACTCGTAAGTTGTTGATATATATCACAGTCAGTTTCATTTGACTGTTGCCCTTAGCATCTTTTATCTTCATTACATAGATCATCGTTATACCTAATCTTCAGTTCATTGAGTGCATATTGATAATAATTCATCTTCTGCACTGCCTTTACTTTGTGGGGTGCCTCAAGGTTCAATTCTGGGACCTTTGTTATTCAGCTTATTTGTCATTTGATCTGCCACATTATGTTCAAGATGTACAGATTCAATTATATGCCGATGATGTACGACTCTACCTAAGCCGACCGATCGGTCTTCTTGAAGACTGTATTGAACGTACAAATTGTGATTTGGAAAGAATTAACACTGCATTAAATTCTACAATAACGGTTTAATTAAAATCCCATCAGTGACTTTAAATTATGTTTCGCTGCCTATTGTAAATAAAGTTAAAACGCTTGGAGTTGTCTTGAATCAACACATGAAATGTTCCGATGTCTATGGCTTTCATCGGGTCTGCTGTCTGTTAGCATGCGCTTACAATTAATTAAAGCTTTTATCTTGCCCCACTTCACCTATGGCAGAAATGTGTTTTCCAAGCTAGATGGCATCTGTGCCAAGAAAGTTACAGTGGCATTCAACGACTGTATTCGGTTTGTTTTTGGGCTGCAAAGATTTGATCACGTTTCGCCTTTCCTTTCGCGTTTGCTCGGATGCTCCTTGGCCACGTATTTGAAAAGGCGAGTTTTGGTTTTCTTATACTTACGCGAATTATTTCAATTCACAACGTCACAACGTAACACTAACATATTGATTCCACGATTTCATAAGTCCTGCATGGAAGGTTCTTATCTTGTTTAAGCAGCTCGTTTATGGAATAATCATCCGTTGAATGTTCAAAGTGTTGGCATTGTCGGCGCGTTTAAGAGATGCATTGATGCACATATAATTAACCACTGTTATTTTCTAGTAGTCTCGTATTACAATTTTTTTAACTGAATTCAACTTCCTCTTTAATTAATAAGAATTTGCTTGAGCATCTTTTAAATTTTTAATTCTTATAATAAGTAGTTACTTTTCTAGCACCGCTTTATATAACGTACAAGAAAAGGTGTGAACTCTTGTGTACAATAACCGCAGATAAATATATTAATATTATTAATATATCAATCAATCAAGAAAATGAATATAGGTGAAGAGCAAATCTTCAATAACAACAACAGAGCCCGCTCTCTATGATTTTGGAGGAAGTAAACGCCAGTTTCTCACGGGACACGGCACGCTATCGTATGGGAAATCCGGGAAAGCCACTTAAATCAAGATAGAACAGTACCTAACACTTTCACAGACTTCTAGGTTTCTCTCATGATTCATGGGAGCTTTGTAGGTACGCACTAGAGTTTCTTACTATATTCATTGAAACAAAATGAGTGCAATTGATATAAAAAGATAATAAAAAAAAAACTCACGGATGATGAATAGGGACTTTTTCGTTCGCTTAAATCACAGAATTTCCCTCAACGAGGATTCTGCAATACTGTGAGTAAGGAGACGTTAGACCAAGTCATTAAAAATAGAGCTGCGGTGGAAACCCGAATAAATCAGTGGCACAAGAAAGTTGTCGGGTCGGTCTTCACAGAAACAAAAGCAAAGAAGTTAGCATCGATGAAAAGAATATTAAAATTTCCTGATAAGACGGTACTAAGCCTGAGTATACCGATAATCTTCTAGACGTATGGAGCCGATCCAAGTCCGTACTGTACAGAAAAAGGATAGCAAAGACTAAGTCAGTCGTATATCATCAGTTATAATTGAGGAATGGGCGAACAAAAGGTCATATGCACGAGATCGGCCGCTTGTCATTTTCTGCCGGAAGCGTGACCACTATACTGAACTTTTCCTATTTTCAAAAGTCACTGGTTTCCGACTTTTCAAACTAGATTTACAAACAAAACGGATCATGCCCACGAAAATCTATTGATTCCTCCAAACCAACAACTGTAGAAAACGGAACTTTTCCAACAATGTGCGAAAAAGGGCTAATGTCCTTCAATGTGTGCAGTTTGTGCAGTGAGAAAGGCATGTGTCCATTTTGTTTTTGTTTTTTTCTCTTAGTGTATTTCACATTTTTCTATGTTTTTAACATGCCGGCACCAAAATTCTGTAAATTTTTAGGAATGGGATATGTGCCCTTTTGTTCGCATACTCCTAAATTGTTATATTAAGCATATGTTGATCGAATACTAACGATATCCATTTGGTTGTAAACATTTTATTATACCTCGAAATTTTACAACGCACCTCATGGGCGGATTAACCATAAGGCGGGATTGGGCGATCGCCCGGGGCGAAAGTCAAAAGGGGGCGAAACGCAAAATATAAAGTAAAAAATTAAACAAAAATAAATAAAAAATTAATCAGATCACCTGATAATATCGCCAAATAGCATTCAATGTAAACTTAACATATAATTAGGAATAACTAACTGATCTGGGAGGCCTGCGTTCCATTGCATGCTTTAGGGAAAAAACAAATACAGCCATAGACAAACTAATAACTAGAAAAACTGGGCAAGTAGAACAAAAATCTGCAACGGCTTGCTCGAATATAAAATAGACGATGCCTCGACTTGCTGACGTAAGCAATGGGTAAGCCATCAATGCCTCGCTTCAATACAAAATCAACGATGCCTCGAGCTGATGTAGGGAAGGTCTAAGTTTTTTCCATCCATCTACCAACGCCTCTGGAGAGAGAGCTTTTTCCACATTAATAAGTATCAAGTATTATCTTAGAAACACACCTTCAGATTAGAAGACAATTGACCTGTCACTAATCAACGTGTCTAATGAAATTTTGAATTCTATTTCTGAAAATGAAATTATAAATAGATTTGTATCATTAAAACACACAAAAATTGTTAAGCTGCATAAGAATTTTTCCGAATGCTCACTATAAGTTTAAATCTATAGTCTAGTATCAGTATTATCACAATTATAGTCTTGAATTTCTTAATAAAAAGCTGAGTTTTTTTCCTCTATTGTCTTCATATTAAAAAAATTGAAGGGAGGGCCCGGCAGAGGGCCAAAAAAGTCTTAATCTGCCCCTGATGCACCTATGAAATTATTTTCCTCCCCCCTCCATTCGGTGCGATCCTGAACACCAGAAGGGATGGCGCATGTGTTATTTGAAAATGCATAATTAGATCATTGAAAAACGCTCTTGATATATCCCCGCCTGGGCAAAGTGAATCGCGTCGAATTCAATGTAGCTAAAACTCAAAGGTGTCTCATATCTTCAAAATAAGATCACCTCTTAACCACTCACGTTTGTTTTGATGGATCATTCATTTCCGACTTACCATCAATAGGAATTCTTGGCATCAATATTTCCAGTTAGTTAAGCTGGACAGAACACATCTTCTCTGTTGCTAACGAATTATCGCAATCTCTTGGATTTCTGAAAACTACTGAAACAAAAAAGATATATTTCAGCCCGTAATATCTAGCGGTCCTTTACAAGTCCTACTTCAGACCTAGAATTGAATACAATTCCCATATCTGGGTCGGGATTGGTCGGACAGCCTTAGCTTCATAGAATATTGTCCAAAAGGGAACCTTTTAGCTCATTTGCAGTTGGGAAATAACATGTCAAATCGACTCATATGAGGACTGCCGGAAGATTTGATACATTTTACTTCTTTATCGCTATATGCTTGATCAAAGTTCTGATAAAATTTCTAGTCTGATCCCTTGTAGACTGGTTCTCGCACGCAATACTCGCACTACAAACCGTGCACATCCTTTTACGCTTCAAGTTATAATTCCTCATCCCGAATTGTGCGAATGTGGAACAATTTCCGAACTTCTGTCTTTCTTTCGGCATATAGTTTGCGAAAGATTTAGGATGACATACATTAGCACCTGCGCTACTCTCTTTAATCTTTTCCTTTCTCCTTAACTTAGCATAACAGAAGATGGAGGACGTAAGCGTAAGCATATATAAGTCAACCTATGTGGAAAATTATGGTAACGGCTGGAATATCATTATTTCACCATTCCTAAAATGTAATATATCCATGTCCTACCGTCATTCGCAGCAGTCGAGTGCCTCGTTTAATCTGCTGATAAACCTTCCTCGACACCAATTTTGAAAAATTACTGCTGCTTAAGGTTAATCAAAATTAGTATTCCATTAATGCCGTTATAAACAAAAGTCTCAAAAGCTTTCTTTTAGTTGACATCAAATTAATAGCACTGAGAATAGACGAACTGTGATTTTTAACGATTCTACAAGAAGAAAAATTAGCCGCCTAGTTCGAGGTTTGATATCGGATCGGGACCTTCCGTTCCAGAACGACTGCTCTTAACAATGATCTTAGGAGTCAGATGCTTTTCTCTGTTGCATTTTTTAAGCCACAGTTGTTTTCAGCTGGATTAACCAATAACGATGCTTGCATTGTGATTTTTTTCATTTTTATTTATTTTTTTCCATGCGGAAGTCGAGCTCATTTTCATGATCTAATTTAAAATCGTTAAAAATGAAAGTTCTTAAAATTCTTCTATTCTCGATCTATAACCGTTTTTAAAAATTGGATATGCCAATTTGCATATATGCGCACAGTACATACATGTATTGCTTCAATTCCTTCAATTATCATGAACATACATACAATAACAGGCATATCAGGGCGTCGATTCTGATCTCTTTGTCGTAGCTTAGGCGTATATTTTAGTCACATATTTTGACATTTCACCTCAAATTTGTCGTAGTTTTATATTCACCAAATTCATTTTGATTTATCTTGTTCATCAACCAAAAAAAAAATTAAAATGAATTTGCATGAATTAATGTCAGAATAGACGCCTAAAAGTACGACAAATTAGTCAACTGCTCCCGAGGTTGTGACAAAAATTTTATACTGTGGTAAATGGATATCATACACCTAATTAGAGCAATACAAGTGCTTAAATCCCCCATGGAGGGTGATTCTGATCTTTTGTCGTACTTTAATGTCAAAATATACGCCTAAACGAAATGAACTTTTCTACTGATTTTTTCGTGTTTTTATTCAGGTCAGCAACCCCTGCATCACATAAAAGAACTGAAAATGTCAATTCACTTTACAAATTCGAAATAATATTTCGAATTTAAGCACTTCTAATGCTCTAATTAGGTGTAGAATTTCCATTTACCAGTGTAATAATTTTGTCACAACCTCTGGAAGCAGTTTGTCGTATATTTGGGATTTTTTTTTGACGTTTGTTCATCGAAAATTTATTATAGTTGATTTTGTGGTAGATAATAGTCAAGACACAAAATGAACTGTTTTTTTTTTTTTTTTTTTTTTTTTTTAATACAATACATACAATAAGAAAAAGTACGACAAAATATGTCAAAAAACACGCCTAAACTACGACAAAGAGATCAGAATCGCCCCCTGATTTCAGTTCCTTCATGCAAATCGAATACTGTATGAAAACTTTTTTCACATTTTGTCACGTAAGGCTTGTCAATGTCGTGAGAAAATAATAAGAATAATAATAAAAGCTTTTTTGAAAATCATGGATACCTGAGTCAGCTAGCCCAATCCCCTAGGAGTCGTTTAAAAATACAAGATAGATTAATATTTAAAAAGTGATGTTAAAAAATAAAGGAGAATGGATTAATAAAAAAAGGGTTTGATTGTTCATCAAAAGATTTTAGAATGGTTCATTTCCTTTTATTAAGTAGAGAATTTTACTTAAATAAGCGAAATTGATAAAAAGGGATTTTCTTTTTAAATTGAAAGAGCTATGAGCTCTGTGACTTTTAAAATAAATTCTTAAAATAGTAGTCAGGAAGTAATAGTATTCGCTTTTAGTTTAGATTTTAAATTTAAGACAAGTGTACTTGGAAACTATAGGATATGCCAATTTCCTTCTGCCCTGTTTTGTTTAAAACGAAACCTGTAGCCACTATTCAAAACATGAGACATACATAAGGACAACACCAGGCTATATACATTTAATTTTTTGATGACACTTCAGCATCCAACATAGTCAATTAATTAAATATTTAAAAATAAACAAATTTAAAAGCATTTAACATTCATACCCGTGCTGAGGTATCAATTATTCTTGTTGTCCTTTTTTGTTGTTTTGACCCATTATTATATCCTTAATAAGCTCATCTTATCTAGCAAAGTACTTGCGTGGAAATTCATAAATTCAGGTTTGTATGTGTATATTCATATATATAGTTGAATGTGCTAACAAAGTTAAGGGAGAACAGGGACAAAGATCTTCACCTTCACAGGTACTGCTTTGAATTTTAATTACTCTCGATATAGTCTCATGCAGAGTCCCAAAGTAGATCCTTAGAGAGAAGCAAAAGTAATTTATTATTTTAAGCTTTTCGCGACTTGGCTCTGTAATATATGCAAAACATTAATTCTCAGAGGTGGCGGCAGGAGAATACTCGCACAAACATATTATTGCATCAAATTAAAGGTAGTGGGTAAGAAGTGGTACTTCAGAACTCGCTTGAATAAAATGTTGTGTATTACGAAAAACTTTGCAAGAAGAAAGGCATAGCGCACGTGACGGCATTCGTACTATTTCCTGGATTATCCCGGCCAGCCCCTAATGATCTCCTAGACATTTTAGTCACGAAACTCCCATCAAGGAGTTTTATTTCATCGAGTACTGGTTTGGGTTTACGTGGAGGTATTGAAAGGAAACCCAAAGTGTGAGAATGAACAGAGTGAGCGAATAGGTGGGTGGGTGACAATCCATTTATTTTTCGGCTTGAAAGGTTCGTCAGTGGAGCAGCCTGAAATATTGCGAATTGACATTCCTTCGAACCATCTAATCTTAAAATGTAGGTATATATATACACATATATATCCTGATTTTAGGAAGAGGAGTTTCCAATAGAAAAAGCAACAAGACTTACAGAAATTTCCCCTCGAGCGCCCAGCTCTCATCTGGAGTGGTGAACCAAAAGTTTCACTCATTACGTTTTATTAAAGCCAGGAAGATGCTGTCATGAATAGCAAACCTACGCAAACATTACGCCAGCACGCAGTATGCAAACTCAGTTGGAAAATTGAAATTTGCTGATGGAAAACAACAAAATTTCAAGGCGGGCATTATAAAAAGGCAGCAAACATTCAAAAAATCAATCTCAGACTGCTCTCCGAGCCTAAAATCAATTTCCAGCGTAATTGATTACGTGTTGACTGATCCCACAGGATTTCTGAATTCAAGAAGGAACGAAATTGCTCTCGTTTTCATGTCGCTGTCTCTTCATTCTTAACGGAACATAATTTGTTATCCTTTCAAGGAAAGATCTTCTTCGTTTCCTCCTATTTGGTTTTTCTTCGCATTTATTTCCAGGATTTCGGGGCTTCCTTTTTTCACAAGACAAATGAAAGCTTCTATAATTTTTCAGCACTGATTTATATTCCCTTTTCGAAGCAATTAATAAAATTTCATTCGGAGGTCAATTTTTAATTATTTCTGCATGTCCGACTTGTAGCGAAAATTCATTTTTCATCTTGACATTTTGGGTAATTTCTGTGACCACCAATTGACGTAATTATTTCGCGCCCGTTATTTATTTACCATATAAAATTTTCCATCCACTTAATAACAAATTAAATTTTAATTGAATTACGGATTCATGATTTCAATTAAACTACACGTCATGGTATAAACGTACGAGTACATAACTGTTCGCAGCTTTATGCCATTCATATATTTGAAAGGAAATAAGATTTCTGAAAATTGACAATACGTTTTCAGATGATTAAGTATATCAGATATTAAATTGCTTTTATTTTACGTAAGAGTGATGCTTTGTTCTTTGATTTTTCTTTAGATTTGAATGTCGCTATCCGCTAATTATATAACGTCTTTACCAACCGAGGATTTCTCCCACTCGTAGTCCGATTGTTGGCTACTTGATTCAAGCTACTCTAGATTCATTACATAATATATATTTTTAGAAATAAATTAAAAATAAACAGGACATCTACGTTTGAAAATCCATTACAAAAATAAAAGGTGACGTATTACTAATCTGCGTCGATTCAATGACTGGAATACGCTGGTCCGTGCCTGCTGCAAGTGCTTCTCATTTAAAGAGATTACACGATACATTAAAATGACAGATACCAAATCCAAATGTATTTAATCCTGACATTAAAATTTTTACTTTGGAGAGCAAGCCAAGATACACAGCAATTATCCTAAATCACATAACCTATTGATGGAAATTATAATGATGTGAAGACTGCAAGCATTTTATTTTAATGTGGCGTTCTTAAGTCAAGAACAAAATCGATATACCTGAGTTACCTCATGAATTGGGAGAAAAATTATTCTGGATATATCGTAAATTGGCTTTAAAAATTTAAAAGTTTAAAGTCATTCGAATTTCTTCTTTCTTTTTTTCCTTCTTTTTTCTTTTACGCGAAATCATAATACTTGCGACTAGGGTCTGAGAGAGCTACATAGGTCCGGACCAACAAACAAAATGGGGCACCTCCACGTTTAAAAATCATAAAAATAAGTCAGCCAAATAGTCATATAAAGTCCATAGGATTTTAGATAAATTACAGATTTCACACAAGGATTCAAAACGCCTTAATAATCCAGATATAATCGAAAAAATAATATAAAAGAAAATGAAAAGAAAATGTTTGTTCTATAATGCTTTTCGGCATCGTATTGTGTTTTAATTCTGCGTGTTATTTGAATTTTTGCAATCTATCTTGGCTTTGATAGAGTTTTGTTCCATTCCTCACGCACTGTCTGAATTTTTAAAATACGATCATCTACGCTCTTCATCTCAAAGTTGCGTTACGAAATTCACTTAATAAGTGCATTTGGTGTAGTAATGTTAAAATATTAAGCTATATTATTGATAAAATGACAAATTCGAATGTATCCAAATATTGACTAATAAATTACAATTCATTACGCGCATGTTTATTTAAGTTTTAAAAAGTCTGCCTCATCTTCAGCGTATTTTAGTCAAATATTTTTCAACCAGTTTAACTGTATAGAGTTTTGCAGACTATTTTGTTTTCGATCTGGTACGAATTGAAGCATATTTGCAATCTCTCTGTGAACTAAAGAAATTCCAAAAAAACATTTTAAGACTTGTCTGATCTATAGAACGTCATTTCTTAACTAAAAATAGATTATGAGTTCCTTGCTCATTTCGATGTCATTTAGACGTAAGTTTTCTACAAAACTAGGACATGTTGATCAAATTTTCGTTTACTATTGACTTATTATTGACCCCTTTCCAGCGACGTCCTTTTTACGTCAATATTTGAAATTTTAAGACAATCGAGTTTAGTTTCCGTCAAATATAGACTTCGTTTTGACTGGCACTTTTTTAACTGGACGTATGACGTCTCTCAGGATTTCAAGTTTAAATAATGTAATCGGAATTTGATCACAAAATGACCGACCATGCATGTATTATTCAGAACTATATGAAAGAACGTCGTTTAGTGACTCAAAATAGACCCTAGGTTTAACAGCGTTTTTCCGTCTTTTGGGCGTAATCCTAGTTAAAATTTTTCTATTGTTCTTAAACTCTTTTTGATATCTTACTTTTGTCGTCTTTTTGTCGTCATTTTTGTTATTGTTTTGACATGTGTTGTCTATTTCTCGTCACTTTGACTAATAATAGACCCTAGTTATAACAGAGCTTTGCTGTCATTTTGTCGTCAGTTTGTGCTATTGCATAGGCACGCGTTGTCTATTTCTCGTTAGTTTTTGACTGCATTTGAAAGTGGCGCTGCTTGTCGTCTTTTCACGTTATTTCTCGGTTTTTCGTAGCTTCGTGGAAGGACGGGCATTCAAGACTTGTTCAAGCAGCAGTACGGGCAGCAATTGTATGGTGTTTAGTCAAAAGTAAATATCTCCAAAAATGTACTATGCGCTACTTACGAAGTTGTGCGCTTTTAATCGAAATAATATTATTTGGATATATTGTTTTATTTCAATGTTTTTGTTAACGAAAATTCAACGAAAATATTGAAAAATGCTTTTCTCGATAAACAACGTAAAAAATTAATAATTTCTTCGGAATAATAAGAACATAAGAATTTCCCTACCTTTTAGTTTAAGTTCTACCGGAAATATTCGTCGTTCCAGGGTGGAAAAGTGAGTTTTTTCATTAAGCGTTTTTGTCTTTCGACGTGCCAACTAGAGGTCATTTTGTGGTATTATAATGACGTCTCCTGAGAACCTAAATGTACTCATTCAGTTTAATTTTGGAGGTAATTTTGGTGGCTAGTGGTTAGGTGGTATAGTGTCGACAGGTCGACATCAAAAAGATGTCCTTTTGACCACTTTTCAGTTTTAGTACAAAGGACGGTCTATTGTATGTACTATTGACCAGACAATGTTTATTGGGAATTATATATTTGCTGAATTCTTCCAAAATACAATATGGTCTCCTTAGATGTTTCGACACTATCAACTCCAACAAGATTTAAGGTATGGCTTCCGCAGCTGGAAAAAAATGCAATTAACATTTATTTGAAGCATAATGGCTTGCACAGCATTATATTTTCCTGCGATATTAGCACCGCTATCATAAATTAGAAGTCAAGTCAAAAATCTTTTTAATATTTCCAGAATTCTGAAAGCAATTTCCTTTCCTGTCTTGTGTAAAAGATTCAATATTTTTTCTTTCTATTAAAATAGAATAAATGCCTATATCTACATAATACGCATAAATATAACCTAGAGGAAAGGGTTATTCGAAATGCAAACATTATAGGTAGGTACATACCTTTAAAGTAGAAGGCACAAAGAAGAATTCTGCAATGCTATGTAAAAATTCTCATGGTACTTTGCTAAGCAAATTTTTTCTGCAAAAATTTCGTTATTTTAAAATTTATGACAAAAAAAAATACTTTTATTTTAGTTACAGTTACTATGAATTTAGGAGCCCCTCCGTGGGCTTGGGTACCGCGCCATATGGCCCTCATGGGCCTCCTCCTCTTATATCTGGCTCTGCTTGCGACAGCAATAACCGTTTAGTTAGGTTGACATATTCAGGCTGGATATGAAGTTATGATTCTTGATCTTGTGTGCACAGGTACAGCATGCCCTACATGTACCTCGTAGCATGCTACACCGCATGGAGCATTGTATGCGCTATTGCACGAAAAGAAGCTCCATTTTAATGTACCTTTACGTAGTGACACCATCGATCGTTAGCGTTGCTCTTAAGTACTTCATATTTATAAATTCACGATTTTAAGCTATAATCTGATTGCTTTTCATTTATAATGTTTTATAAGGCTGAAATGATGCTTATATGTCAGAATTGAACAAGTACAAAAGCTAGAGTTGGTCTAAGATCAATTCTTATGATAGCCTAGGCCCTAGATGAATGCATGTAATTTCATATGGTCACCCATCTGTGTAGGTTTGATTGTTGAAGTAATTTTTGCGCCTATATTTTTAAAACGGTTCGCCGGATGGTAAAAGTGATTATGACTAATTTAATAAGATTTCATATTCTGAAGAATTTTTCATGCAGTAAAAACGTCAAGCACCAACAGAGGGCTGCCTGATTTAGCCCATTTTTAAATTATATTTACGAATTTTATAAAACCGCCGTGTATAAAATTTCAGCTATCTACGTTGACGTGCTCTCAGGCAGTGTCCAAATATATTGTGAAAAACGAAATTTTTGTATGGCAACCCCACGAAGCAGCTATCCGATTTGTCCCGTTTTCGAACTTAAACTTACTTTTCTTAACCAGTTCCTATGTAATATCTTAGCTCTCTAAGTATACGCGTTTCCGAGCTATGGTAAGAATAGACGGACGGCCAGACGGACGCCCAGAATGACAGACGGACGGCCAGAAGGACAGACGGACGGCCATAAGGACGGAAGGATGGACAGACGGGCATGAAAGCTCAAAAAAATATTCTGCGTGGGGCTCCAATCCATTTTGTTCTACCATTACAATTTCTTTATATTATAAACGGAATGACAAACTTAATAGACTCTCTGATTTCATCATCTAGGGTATAAAAAGCAGGGCTGAATGTGCCAATTTAAAGGTCGCAGTTATTTTCTTTACAAGCAAGAAGCTGTTAGTTTCCTTCTTTAACGCAAATTTAATAATTTTTAAACCCTGAAAGAGACACAAATTAATTGCCGCACTTTAAATTGCTACATGTTTCCTATACTGTTACACCGCGCATATACATATGTGTTATGTAAATATTGTCTGAGTATGCCATTTGCATAGAACTTTTGTTCCATAGTTCTATGGCATTTTACAAGAGCTACGAATAGGTGCAATCAAGGCAAGTAAATATTCATCATTCAACCACATTTGCCACAACACCTCTTAATCAAGATTCCTATGCAGCCACAGATGAATTCATCTCCGGCGCTTCCTCTTCCAAGTGGTTTGAAGCTTTACATGCTCATATGTATGCACATTACATAAGTACGAACCTTTTATTATGGAATCTGTGCAATATCAATTGGAGTACCTATAAGTGCTGACTAATAACATGTGTCCATTGTTCTGGATTTCTGGATTCTGTCGACAATAAACGTTCACATACGCCTGCGGTTGAATTCTTTAATCACAAAAATTGCTCGTTTGGCTAACAATCCATTACAAATGCCGCGGTGTTATCTGACAATTGTGTTGAAGTAGGCCGTATCCAAAAACTCCGAATACCCACAACTGAGGCGTTTCGGTACACGAATTCAATGTACAAAGCAGAGCGTAGGTCACAAAAAGTCACATCCGCGCAAATAGCTCATCACCCAGCATAGCGAATGCAATATTGCCTGGAAAAATAAATTGTAATCAATGTTCCGGAATAGTGTGCTCGATTCAGAGGCACAAAAATGTTGGGGATTCAATGGTGTTGAATAGAAACGGGGTCGATCCACATTACCGAGAATATTAAAGCCTCCCTGCCGGCATGTGGAATACACCCCTGCTTCATTTCCAAGCCATTTAAAATGTGTCTGTCATGTCGAAATTCTTATTTTGCTCAGATTTACAATGTTATTAAATGAATTTTGAGGAAAATGGAGAATTGTACCATCACCAGAACACGGATCATTTGTTAACATTATTTGGAGGGAGGAAACAGGACAATCCCATAATTGGTGGAAGGACTGATGAGTGGTGCCATCAAACATGCCTATTAAATTAAAATTTTTGTGCTCGTTTCAAGTTATTGTCGCTAAATTTCTGCGGTGTTGGTATGCCCTCAGGCGGGGAAGATAACAATATATATAGAGCTATAGTTATGCAATAGTATAAGTAAGTCTTCTTGAATGTTATTTATTTGCATACCTTCGTCCCGCATCTGTCGACCACAAAGAATTTGCTATATGTGTATGATATGAATGAGGTAACAAGGACGAGTGAAAAGCGTCTTTAAGAAACGAGCAAATTAGGAGGATTAAGAAAATTATACACTCTTCTGTAAATAGGTAGGAAATGTTCTACAAAGGCATCTTCTGCTATAACATTTGTAGACACATAATTGCCTAAAACATATTTGCTATTTGTATATGTTAAAATTTCGGTATGGAATTAGGTATCTGCATAGATATTTAAAATAAAACCGTTTTTCAACTTCATGTAAATGATGATTATATTTTTAAAAGTACAAAGGTAAGAATGTTCTTAATAATTATAGGAATATAATTCATGGAGTTAGATATGTAATTAATATCTAAAATAGATTTTAGCTTTAGCAAATAAAAGTTCAGTTTCTTTATAGTCGGATTTTTTACTCAGTATTCGTTTGATTCGCTCATATTTTAATTATTTTTTTTATCGAACTTGAGGTTCATCGCATTGAACATTTTTAATTGCATTTTTCAAGAAAGCAAATTCTTTTTATAATGGAGTCAAAATCCTGTAAAAGCCAGTGTAATCTGCAGCGATTAAATTATGGATTCTATTATGCTAAGACTTAGGATAATTATGAGTTTCGGGAATATTATTTGCATTTAAAGGTAAAAACAGCTCCAAAAACTAGGAAGAAAATGAGCATTTTTCAATGTTTTGAGAAATGTTCATTTACTAATAATATTTTGGCAAAGATCTTTATTTCAATCAATGAAATGCTTTATTCAATGTTATACAATAAGATGAACTTTTAAATATGTATACGAAAATAGAAAATGGTGAGCATTAAATCAAAAAGGAAAAAAATATATAGCATTTGCAGATTTATTTAAACCAAGAGCAAATAAGTTTAACCCAAGAGCAAATAACAATAACCCAAGCACAAATAAGTTTAACCCAAGCACAAATAAGTTTAACCCAAAAGCAAATAAATGTAAGCCTAAATTCGCAATAAGATATTTTAATTCAAAAGCTTTCAATTTCAATTCAAATCAACATTTTATTATTTCATTTTGTCATTATAAACAACTTCTTCAAAAATTGACACCCTTATGTGACCATGAAAATGTTCACCTTCTATTAGCCGTGGAAGGTACCCGGTACCCTCACATAATTTGTACTCAAATTAGTATATACGGGACAGGCAATAAGTAATAAAACGGAGGTAAAATGACAAGGTAATAAAATATCAGTAAGGAAAATGTTTCAAATGATCCATTTTCGTAAATAAATGAGTAAGGGCGGAATTTTCAGATTTTACTCTCATAAAATGTTCCCACGCTTTTGTGAAAACAGATTTTTCTGCAATGTATGCTCTAACATGAATTCATCTCGTTTTTTTGAGGGTGGGAAATTAAATTTAACTTCTGGTTTTGTAATAAAATGACATGCCTCAAAGCTCAGAAGTATTATTCGAGTGTAAAATTTTAGCAGAGATGATGGTGCTGGTCCAAGCCGTGTACTAATAGGCGAAAGATAAGAAACCAGCTAGATATGAGAGGAAATACTCGCCGGTAAATTACTGTTATTTTCGTGAATATTTAGTGCGCTGATGTGACTCACTGATTAATTGTAATCTTTAAAAATTAATATTATTAAATTTTCATAGGTTTCATATGGTGAGACTCAACCAAGATCTCATAACATCGTTCGACAGAGAGGTAAAAATGTATCTACCTAAATATATCGTACGAATAATTAGAGAATTTGTTACCTGCCTAACAACTATTTATTATTCTTTCAGGTGGTGTTGCAAGAGACTGTAAATCTTTAACACCTTTGGACAAATTCAACAAAATATTTTCGCCGGAAATGCGGTCGATAATAATCCGAGAGACAAATGGTAAGGCCAGGCAAATTCTTGTCGAATGGAATGTCTGCCATCCAGGCCCCGAACCTAAAACTTGGCAGCCTCTGACGGAGACAGAGCTAGATCCGTACATTGGAATCCTAATAAGTTCTGGTGTTCATCATTCGAATGGAGAACATGTGAACGAGATGTGGAAATCAGACGCTTTGTCATTGTATCTAAGTGCTCTGAGCCGAAATCGTTTTCAAGCCATCTCTCGGAATATTCGTTTCGACAACATAAACACGCGAGCTGAAAGACTCAAAACTAATAAAGCTGCTCCAATTTTGGATATCTGGAGCATGTTAAATGGTAATTTAGCAAATGCCTACAACCCGTATGACAATTTAACAGTTCAAGAGCAGCTATTACCGTACAGAGGACGTACAAGATTTACGCAATATATTCCGAATAAGCCGGCGAAGTATGGAATTAAGGTCTTTTGGGTTTGCGATTCTAGATATTCATTTCCATGCAAAGGAATAATTCATACTGGTAAAGAAACCGAAACCAGTGCCTGCCAAGTTTACGTTGGGCAAAATACCGTAATCGAATTAGTGAAACACTTCCGAGGAACAGGTCGGAATATCACAACTCACAACTTTTTCACCTCACTGCCACTGGCGAAAATTTTACGTACAATGGGAATGACTGTCGTGGGAATAATTAGAAAAATTAAAGCCTACATTCCGAACCAGCCACAAGCATTAAGGCAGCGAGAGGTTTTATCATCAATTTATGCCTTTCACCCAGAAGCGACCTTAGTAAGTTACGAGCCGAAGAAAAACAGGGCAGTATTGTTGCTTTCAAGCATGCATTCCCAACCGGAAGTACGTGAGAACGATTCGAAAAAAACCTGAAATAATACACTTTTATAATGATACAAAGTCAGGAGTGGACACGATGGACCAGTTGCTAAGGAAATTCACCACCAAACGTAGAACAAATAGATGGACATTAGCATTTTTGTTTTCAACATAATAGATGTGGCATGTTTAGCAACCTATATTATATATTCGGAAAATTTTCCCATCGTGACGCAACGAACAGAATGCCGCCGTTTATTCCTCAAGGACTTGGGAAAGATTTTATGCCTGTCGTCAGTCTTGAACAGGTCAAAAATTCCAAACGTAATACATCATTATTACGTTCGAACTGCAATGGAAACAGTCCTGGGAAATAGGATTACGCCATCCCTGGCACAGGCAAAGGAATTGCAGAATTGATGCACCAGGTAGGACTAATCAAACAAGTGTATGTCATCGATGCCTTGCAGGCGATAGGAGGCGCCGCAAGACTAGAAAATGTTGGACTAATTGTAAAAAACCTATATTCAGTCAGCATATAAAAAACGTGCCAACTGCCTGTGTTGACTACGGCGTTGCCACATTGGACAGTTCAATAAATTAAATTTTATGTTATTAGATATTTTTCAAATAAATCATTAGTTTTTGATGATTTATTGCGTTTCATTTCATACGAAAAGTACGGAGATATTCATAAGGTACCGGGTACCTCATTTGGGTGATAGAAGTATAGTTTTCAAAAATGAAAAAAAAAACATATATTTCGAAAGCTCGATTTATATTGACAATAGTCGGAAATTCTTCAGAAGTGTTTTTTAGGAGTTCTCACTGATACACAGACCTCTGGGAGCGACGTGACAAGAAATATATCATTTTAAGTCCGAAAAAGGTACCGGGTACCCGGTATGCTCAAACAAGGGTTAATATGAAAAATATTATAAAAGACGAGATAGATAAAATTTCTGAACAAATGGTCAGTGCAAAGGCTACCCTTTCATTGCATTAGGGATGAGTTAAACCATATTCATTACGTAATTGGTGCAGTCAGTCGCTGTACAGACTACAGACTATCTTCAATAACTATAAGATTGTTATGCTCTCTAATTACATCACCTAAAACTGAACGCGAGTAGGCCTTCATTTTATAGAACGATTGATCCATAGGGTTGAGCATAGAAGAATATGGAGGCAAGACCTTTAGAGCAAAATTCGTCCATGCTGCGCTCGATCTTAGGGTAATTTTAACTTTCTCCTTAGTTTTCTTTGAATTTCGATTGTTTACGGTTTTCATCTCTTTCTTACCTCTAACTCCACATCTTGGGCAGCTTGGGTTGCAATTCATCAGAACTGCATGTGCTGAAATCTCTGTCACTGCTCATGTTAATGAATTAAAGAAAATCTTAAAGAAAGCTACTTTAAATCTGTAATCGACACTCTTGCTTAAAACAAACTGCGCACTGTGATGAGTGATGGAATCTGCACAAACTAATTGAAAAATGCATCACTACATTTCTTAGCGATAAGGTTTTACTGTTATTTATTCTGACAATTTTTGGGTTCGTGATGCTTTATTGTGGTACTGGGCCTACAGATATAGGATGCTGCGCTGCTGAATGACGGAACACAGTTCCACTGAATCAAAGATACAGTCAGCTGGTTGACAGAAACTTGTGTTTATGGTTGCTGTTCATTACGTTGTGATGAGTGGGACGCAGATCTATTCTTTAGCGTATACAGATACGTTGTAGTAGAATATTTCCAGTGGGGTCCGGCTTCATTGGATGAAAACCTTCGTTGACGTTCTTGTCCTTGACGTAGGATACAGACCCTACTGGTACGTAGGATGCAGATCCTACTTAGGAAACAGATTTGCATGAGATGTGTCACACTTGTGAGGGCCTCTTAATTGAATCTATTTTTCAAGTCCTGATGTTTGGTGAGGGCCTCTTAATTGAATCTATTCCTTAAGTACTGATGGCTTTCTCCTGACAGGTGTCATCGAAACTGTGATGGAAAGGGCTTGAAATTAGTCCAGAATTATATTAATAATATAGAATGAGATGTTGAACAAACAGCGGTACTAGTAAAAATGGCTGGTTGCTGTTCAATATATGTAATATTAATATTTTTATTAAAATGCTTCTTTTTTCTTTTAAAAGAGCTTTAATTTAAAAACAGATATATAACTCTGGTAGAAACAATATCAGGAACAATATTTAATCCAGCAATAAATACACGCTTATTAGTCTAGCCTTCTAAAACTGACTGACTTTTTAAAATTAAAACAAAAACATTTTTCCATACAAGACTACTACGTATTATGCAAATATTACCTCGCCAACAACACGCAAAGTAGCCGCTCAACTGGTTTCACAAACCTACAAATGTTGTTGCGGTAGTTTTTCCGAATTGCCAATCGGCGAGCAAACTCGGTGCGCGTCGGCGTTGCATTACAGATAAGCGTCAAAGCGGGACCGACGTCGCCACATTATCATCGGCGAATTTTGCTCTAAAATGTTTCCCAATGTTTGATGCTTGTCAGGGGCGGATTTGATCACTTGGCCGCCCTAGACCTATGGAAGATTGCCGCCCCCCTACTCCCTGTAAAACACGAAAAATTGAATGATCTATATCCAGTGAAGGGACCCCAGGCTAGAATTAGCGGAGTAGGCTGCCTCATAAATCGGAGTAGATTTGAAAAAAATGGAGTAGAATTAAAAATAACACTTTCCAACGAATTATTTTATTTAAAAAAACGAAAAAGTATAAAAATGTAATGAAATACCCACAACTACAAGAAAAAATCAAAAATCATTCAAACATTTCACCGCCCCTAAATCTGCCGCCCTAGGCCCGGGCCTACTCGGCCTATAGGGAAATCCGCCCCTGATGCTTATTATGGTTTTTGATGACAAAATGAAATAATAAAATGTTGATTTGAATTGAAATTGAAAAATTTTCTATTAAAATGTCTTATTGAGAATTTAGAATAAATTTATTTTCTCTTTGGTTAAACTTATTTGCTCTTGGGTTAAACTTATTTGCTCTTGGGTTAAACTTATTTGCTCTCGGTTTAAATAAATCTGCGAATACTATAGCTATCTTACAACTATATGGCTTACAATTATCAAAATAATATAAAGATGAGAAGAGAAGAATAAGAAAAAAATGATATCAATTGAATTAATTTTCTTAAAATTGTTGTCAGGAGCGGACCTACCTCATGCATTCGCGACCTCAATTAATCCCAGCGGATACTGTGTACTGAATTAATTTCTCCCAAAAATTTTTCGATGAGCCAATCGTTCTAATGTTATTGGGACGAGAGTTCCATTTACGTTCAATGTGGATAAAGTAAGAGTGTTGCCCAAATAGTGTCCGGAATCGGGGTCTAAGTAGGTTGAACTGCCGGTGTGGTTGCAAGAAACCAAGATATTCGAATAAGTATATTGGTGAACGTTATTTATTAGACAATGTAGTAAATTTAGGGCAGTCATATCACGGTAATCATTTGATGAACATCCTAGAACTGAGGGAATATATTGTGAAACATGATCAAAACGACGTAGGCCATAAGCAAAGCGTACAAAATCGTTGTATCCTACATTCAGCTAACGATTACAAGTTGCGTTCAGGGAAGAGAAGATACTGCTGCAGTAAATCAAATGGGGGAGAAGCAGAGCCTTGATCAGGTTTAGCCGCAGACCGACTGAAAATAACCTCCCTGAAAGCCATAACCTGCAGAGGCCACCATAGATTTTGCTGACTATACTACAAACGCAGCAGGTTACTTTGCTGTTAAGGACAACTCCATGGCGGGTAACCTTTTCGGAGAAAGGAAATATGTCATTATTCAGCCCCACTATAAAAGGCTAAGCAAGTCGACTCTGTCGGATTGAGCAAGAGTCGGTTAGATTCCGCCTAAGCGAATATTCTAGTTAGATCGCTAATAATGCGAGCAATACACTACTCCTGTAATCCAATAGGTTTAGACGTCACCAGCCTATATATGTAAATTTGTATTCATTACAACAAGCGGAAGATCGTTTATAAACAAAGTGAAGAGTAAAGGACCCATAGTAGAACCTTGTAAAATTCCAGAATATTTAGCAATTATCCTTTTCAGAAATGACTTAGTTTTGGAAAAGAAACTTTGGGAAAGCATACTTCTGAATAATCGTCTTTCCGTTTGGGAAATAGAATTAGGTAAACTGCAATCTCCCAAGATTTTGATATTATCAGGGTTAGTGCCGGTTTTTCCGTCCTTATAGTTACTGGAAAAATTGGTTTTTGTGTTAAGTTAAAAGATAACTCTTATTAACTAACTAAAGTTGTCCGTTCATAGAACAGGATTCTCTTTTAAGTTTATAAAGGTTTTTTTATTGTTTTTTATTTTTTTATTTTCTCTTATTTTTGTTTTATTTATTTTTTTTTAATTTTTAATTTAACCATTTTTCTTTAAAAAAAGACATGCTGGGATTTGAGCGCGTTACTGAGAGAGTTTGGTTTTTTCTTAAGCTTATATAAGACTAATGGCCAGTTTCACAGTCCATTTTAAAGCATCATTCCAAGTTTAAGCGTAGTTTAAACCAAATCGGGTTTGTGAACTAAATTAGTTATCGCCACCATTGTGAGCAGTTTTTCTATCAATCAATCTGTTAATTGGCAAAAGTAAACAGATCAGAAAGTAAGAAATAAAATATATGTAGTTATAATTGCTAATTTTAAATATGCCAACATTCAAAAAGATGAAAATTTTAGCATAAGTGAAGTTGAGCTATTGCTTTCCCTAGTTTATAAAAAAAAAAAGATATATAATAGAACGTAAGAAAACGGAGAAGAATAGATTCGACGACAAAGTTCCTTACTTAAACGGAACCAAGCACAAAAATCAACGTCGTCCCACTCATTAAAATAATTTGGCCGATTTCTAATTACTCTCAGTCGTCGACAGAGTTGTAAATTTAACTAAAAAAAATCTTCTTCATCGCTAGAAATGTCTAAATCTAGTCCATGCTAAATTGGTTTCTTCATACAAAAAAACAATGCTACCGTCAAAATAAAATGTCACACTTTTCAAATACTTTTATCTTGAGTTTAAACCGAGCAATGGCACGGTTTATACTTTAGCTTAAACCGGGGTTGAAACCAAACTGTGAAACTCATTCGCCGAGTTTAAACTAAATATTTGATTTAAATTCAGACTGTGAAACTGGCCATAACTCTTCTGTTTGATATTATTCAGTTGCCATATGCATATTTGAATTAGATTTAAATATACATAAATTCGTTTAATTGACTGTTCGTTGATAAAGCTCTTGTACGGATCCCTAAATGTACAAGCCTGACTTGCTCTTAACCGAAGTTCTTGTATAAAAATAAAAACCTACCAGGACCTGAGTCAAAACTTTAAATTAGCCAAAGTCAACATTGCTCTAAACATAAGTATAATTCCCCATTATACCCCCGAAATGTAAGGAACTTTCAAATCGCTATCAGTGGTTTCAGTCAGCATAAATATTGGTACTACACTTACTGTTACATTGACAGAGTGCTCAGAATTAAAATAAATAAAAACAAATATTTTCGCCAAGTATTCAAAAATTTCTTAGCGTAGCCATAATATTCGGTAGTAATTCTGTAGCCAAACTTTGCCCAAAGTACCCATTTGCTATGATTGTAGTCAAAGTTAATGCTGCTGTTTCCACATTGATTTTATTAAATCGTAAGCTATTTAGCATTAACCCAAAATTTATGAAACAAATTTTCTCAATTAATTTACCATCGCTCTATTTTGTTTAGCACTGCAAAGTTTCGACCAAGTTTTGACTGATCTTAATCTGGCTTTTTTAAGTAAGGTAATGGAAAACTGTTCTACAATAAGGCCTGTAGTATTTTGAAGAATGAAATCTATTTTCGGGTTATGAGTTTTGTTTCCGACCTTAGCATTATTGCGTAATAACTCTGAATTTGAGACGACATTCGTGAGACGATGTGCCGTGGTATTTGTACTTCTTCTAAAGTGCTTGATGTAGTGGCGATGTGTATAATGCGCGGATTTATCGCTATATGCCGTTTTGTCTGCCAGAGTATTTGGCTCAAGATTTATGTCTGTGGTTTCGTATATATAATTTTGATGACTTTCTGTTAATATGGATTTTTGTTTAAATCCTGACGTAAGTTATACACATTTTCATGCGTCCTTATTGCCGCCTGCAGGTACTTTACCAGCAACCAAAGTGTGTGCTGTTTTTACCGATGAATTATCATTCCATGCTGCCCTTATAATATCACGATTTTTTTAAATTTATGTCTTCGCGTCCTTTATTATAGGAAGGCAGGCAGACTTCCGAATCAATTATCAAGGAAATTAAGAAAGTATGATATGATGGATTACTTTGTTTATGAAACGACGTAGTTACAGATTTCGCCGATAATTGATCTACAAATTGGGAGGCTTACAGAACAGAAATCTAGTGTACAAACGTTAGCTTTCTTCATCAATTATTTTTCAAGCCTGATTTACTTATTTTACTTACATAGATAAAAAAAATTACAGCAAATATTTTGATGAAGAACTAAAATTATACTATTGCTCATACTATGCAAATTCGTTTTATCAAAGAACATATATCTTAACAAGAAGCTTCACCTGGCTTCTAAAAATGCACAAGTTGTATGCTTATTTGTTGATGCACTCGGGAGGTAACAGGTTTGAGGCTGAGAGAATGCTGCTATGTTCTCTTTGTCTTCGCCACCCCATAGCTTTAGTAGAACTGAAACTTGGTTCCAAATTTTCTAATTTCCAGATATCCGGGTACCCGGATCTGCAAACTATCCAATTCCTGAAATCCGGATCCAGATCCAAACTATCCGGATCTGGATTCAAACTATCCGGATCTGGATTCAAACTATCCGGATCTGGATCCGAATTATCCGGATCTGGATTCGAACTATCCGTATCCAGATCTAGGTCCGAACTATTTGGATCCAGACAAAGCAAGAAATGTTCAAAGTTTCATCCAGATTGCAGTTCGGATCTGGATAGTACGGATTCGGATGCCCGGATTTGAGCAACCGGATCCTAAGTATTTCGGATAATCCGGATAGGAAATTATCGGGATACTCTCAGCTCTAAGCTGTACATGTACGCACGGTAATACCTGTCATGCATATAGTTTCATGTTTCATTTTGCTGCCTTACTGCTTATGGGTGATCGGCCATCAATTTCTATCCCATCCGCTCATGTTTCTAGTCCCCCTCTTGCAATGCAATGCAATGTTAATGATAATTCTCTCAACAAAGTATTCTTGTTGAGATCGGTTTCCTAGAGAAGAGCTAAAACAATTAAAGAGAACGTGTAATGCAATGCATGGGCATGATGCATAGTGCACGCACTGGCTCTGTTGCTGGTGCTTTGAGGAGATAACTCTCCAGCACTCGCCACCGTGGACAGTGGCGGGTCGTGAAAAGGCAGAGAATTTTCGTATAATTTGTGAGCGCGTGTCGTAATATCACCACAGGCCACTGGATGGTGAGTAGCGGGTTGTCAAAAAGCAGAGAGTTTTCGTAAAATTTTTGAGAGCGGGTCGTAATAATACGACCCGCCATATAAATCTATTCAATATACGCGACGCGTATTCTTTCTCTTAGATTTTCTTTGATTTTACTTAACAAAACTTTACTTGCAAAATTGTAAAGATTCCTTCCGGAGAAGAACCTTTTAAATCCATCTCACTGAATAAATCTTTTCTGCCTTTTTTTTAATTTTCATTTATAATCGTAACGAAATTCTAATAGGCTCAGCTAACTTCAGAACAAAAATCTGTAGAGATTATCAGTGCGCTGGAATAGCTGTAGCATATCCGGTATAAGTAAGTGCTGCAATTAATAATTTATGCTATACAACACAACTACATTATAATAGCCTCCAGCGAAAAATGTTTAATTAAATCTATTAGACAAGGTGGTATACATTCCATGTGCTACCAGCGATGTGAATAAGAGAAGCAGGTTCCTTATATACGGATAATACTACCCTGAAACAGCCTTCTTCAAGTCGACCGTTGTCTACCACCCCCACTCTGCTCAGATTGCTTCTAATGAAGTGTACCTCCGTCAGAGGATATAAACTCAGACTTGGAAGAGCCGTGATTCAGAGATGATGGACAAAGAATATGAGAAGTATAACGAACATCCTGAAAGTGTAATTACTTGATGCTGAAAATTATTCCTCGCAAAGAAGGATCTCCATTTAATTTCCTCTTTTTTTTTTATGTTTTCCATGTTACGTTTCCACTTAGTTTCATCAGGATGCCTGTTCATATTGGCCCCAAAATGGAACGATGTGGGTGTAATGGGATAATTGCGCTGACGTTCATTATTTAATAATATCAGGGACTGCAATATCTGTAGTTACTACAACATGTATGTAGCTCTGTAGATGTAATTATGTCATTACTTTTGAAATTTTTGTGTTTAAATTTCGAATCTGTTCGAATTGAAGAGAATATCTCTTGTTCTCAACAGAGATGAGATTATCAGGCGAAATTTTGAATAGACGGAGATAAGAATTTTGTAGTAAAAATTGGATAATATGAACTTAGAATATTCACTAAATCGTGAGTGTTAATATTGAATTGGTTTCCCTTTACCATTCAGTTAATAAAAAAAATTAGAACACTCACAATTTTTCTACACTTATATATATAATTATGACCTTAAAGTTATACATATTCATGACTATCAGAACCAGCTTAACATAAGCTCGCTGCATGGACACGTTTAATAAGTAAACGTCTCAATAATACATGCGTTTCATCATTTAGTCGGTGTTAGTACTAGTATGTTACACTAAACATAGACCGAACACCGGATAAAATGACATGCAACATAGAACAAGACAATTTAAAAAAGTTAATTAAAACAAAATTAAATATTAAAAAGGCGTTTTTTTAAAACATGCTTAGGGACGTCAACAAAAAAATTCTCAGCCATATTATTGCAGTAATACACATGCGATTAATAGGTTCATCCATGCTAAAGTTAGACCTTGAGGAGTTAACATGCAACAGAGGTAGCCTTCTCAAATTGTGGCTACTATCACGGAAAGAGATTTTGTTACGTAACAATAGAGAATCAATATTCGCGTTTAAGAGTTGATGCACAAATGTTACATTGGCAACCAAGCGACGTTTCTCAAGTGAGTTCATATTCAAAAGCTTCAAGCGATCGTCGTAGGGTGGAAAAATTAAAGAATTATTCCAGGGTAGATGCCTGAGAGCAAATCGTAGGAAGTTCCGCTGAACAGACTCGATATGGTCGATGTGTGTACCGTAAAATGGAGACCAGACCTGGCTGGCATACTCAAGAAGTGGTCTCACAAAGCAAGTGTGCAATGTTATGGTAGGATTTGAAAACTCTCGGCACCAACATTTTATAAAGCCCAGCATAGAACTACTCTTTGAAACTATGGAGTTTATATGGGAGATAAAATTCAATCTGTGGTCACATTTGACACCCAAGTCGCAGACAGAGTCCACATAGCGAACCGAGGAATCCGAGAACTCATAATCATAAGTGATTGGTTTCTGATTCCTGCGGAAAGTCATAACCTCACATTTGTTGATATTGAGTACCAAATTATTGCTCTTGCACCAATTGTAAAATTTTTCACAATCGTTAACAGATTTAATCTGAGCGAAAAGCTTAATATCGTCAGCATAAGTCAAGACCTTACAGTACCTCACAATAGAGACAACGTCGTCAATATACAAAATAAAGAACAACGGGCCCAAGTGGCTCCCTTGAGGTACGCCAGATGAAGCCTTCAAGACTCTAGGGATTTAATGGCGGAATAAGATTTGGTATGTTCCGTCCATTTTAGATATATGGGGGAAAACCCATGCTTTTCCATTTAAAGAGTATTACGGAGTGAGATAACTTGTCGAATGCCTTATAAAAATCTGTATAAATACAATGTATCTGGTAACCTTTTGCAAACCCGCAAATGGTATCCGAGACAAATTGCAACAAATTAGTGGTGGTAGACCTGCCCGAAATAAACCCATGCTGGTTCGAAGAGAGCAAATTCTTACAGGAAGATGATAGTTGAGAGTAAATGATAGATTCGAATAATTTGGGCATGCAAGATAATTTTGCAATAGGTCTGTAGTTAGAAATTTCATTTTTACTACCTTTGTTGTGGATAGGTATGATAAAGGAGTTTTTCCATAGCTGCGGGAAACAACCACTATCGAGCGATTTTTGGAACATAATTCTCAGCGTAGCTACCAGGGCGTGGCAGCATGACTTAAAAAAGGCTAGAGGGATCCCATCAGGACCAGTTGTGAAGTCATTTGGAAGCCCATTAATATGATCCAGTATATACTCTTCTGAAATTGAAGGGATAGTGAATGAAACGTTATGGGAATCATTCATATGACTGAAGTTGCCAATTTGAGGTTGAAAATTTGATGAGGCAAAGGCATTGTCAAAAAATGAAGCTAACATATCGCAAATTTCAGAAGAATCATCAATAGCAGAATCCTTGTACCTCATGGTATTGGGGTAGTTGTCCGTTTTTTTCTTCATATTAATAAACTTAAAAAACATCCGTGGGTCACTAAATAATTTCGTACGCATGCTCTGAACATACTCATCATAAAGTGCAGAAGAAAGTTCTCTAAACTTATTATAAGATATGAGGAAGGTGCTGTGACTTATAATGTCCTTGTCTCTCATATAACTTTTTCATAGTTTATTCTTCCTATTTTTAAGACGTTTAAGTTCTTTATTGAACCATGGCGGTGATGTTTTATTCAACCGCTGACGCTCGCGGGGAATACAAGAAGAAAATAAATCGAAAAGAATTATGTAAAACTTAGAAACGTCTTCATCAACACTATTGCAAGACAGAAATGTGTAGAAATCAATAGAGGTAAGTCTACTGGAAAGTTCTGAAAAGTCAGCCTTTCTAAAATTGAAAAAGTATTGCGCTTCGTCACAATATGTGAGGTTTTCGGTTATATAGCAATGTGTAATTTGAAGAGGGGGTTGGTATTTGTCAAAAGTAGACATTATAACTGGGCTAGGTTCAACTAATAAGTTACCCGCGTCAGTAGAAAATACCAGGTCTAACTGCCTACCCATGTCACTGTTAACATTACTGATTTGGCTGAGACCAAGAGATGAAATAGTGTCAAGGAAACGTAATTCCCTTGTTGTCAAGTTATTAAGTGGAAGATAGTCATCGTCGTCATCATTAAGTACCCATTGTATATTGGGTAGGTTAAAATCACCAATAAGTAGTAATTCGTCAAGAGGTTCTATCTTACCATGGATAAAATTAGATGTTAAAATGAGTAGGTCATAAATATTCTGACCTTTGTCGTCGACGATATTTATAGAGTCTGCAGGAATATAGCAACAAAGTATGTATAAGTCATATTTTAAGAGAGACATCTTAAGAACTATAAGTTCAATGTCGAGAGTGTTGGAGAAACTGGGGAGCTCAACTTGGTTGCAATTTAAGTGGTTCTTACAGGCGAGGAGTACGCCACCGCCACGAGCTTCAGAATCAGTATACCTATCTCTTCTAAGAATTTGATAAGAATTGTCAAAGATTTCAGCATCGCGAAAACCATGATGCAGCCAAGTTTCAGTGAAAGCAACTATATCAAAACAATTTGACAACAGAGGACTTAAAGATTTCTGCAGTTTTTCTCCGAATCCCCCTTACGTTTTGTTAGTAAAGGGAAAGCGATTTGAGTTTTTTGAGATATCGCTGCTAATTTTAGCTGTACTTCTATGTTGGTGTCCAGAAGGTACGAACAATTTAGTAAAAGCGCCAGAGGGCCAAAAAGTGGGATCCAATAACTTATCCTGCTCATCCGCGGACACAGTTAGAACAAAAGGTGCAACAGGTTTAGAGGATTTACTAATTTTTCGACAAGAAATACCATCTGTTGCAATATTCTTGGACTTCAAATACTTCAATATGTCCTCGCACATCGTTTCTGGAGAGAAACGGGTGACAAAAACATTCGAAGGTTTTGGTACCGTTCTCAAAGAGGCACCAATGCCATTTCCTGGAAGGGACACAGATGAAGTACTGTGGAACGCTCCCTCACTTCAGCTACAGAAGCAGATGTAACGAGAGCCAGATCACAGCTTGCTCTGGATTGAACAGAGTCCTGATTTGAAAGAATCGCCTCATTGGGGCTATGTTGGCGTCTTCGGCAGTTCCTCTGCTTTTTGGCTGGTTTACTACTACGTGCATTAGGTACCGGAGGTTAGAGTCTACTCCTTGCTGCAGGAGAGGTGATGGTTGAGCGTCATATAGAGTCATATAGAGATATATATTTACAATCATAGTTGATTGAAGCAATTTCTAATTATTTAATGTTTAAATTTAACTTCACCAAAATCTTAGCTTTGATTTTATTTGTATTTTATGTATTTTATTTCATGCTTTCAGAGAAAACCTCGTAGATCTACGAAAGTACAAAATCCATTAAAATTTTAAGAGAAGTGACTGATGGATTCATTTCAAACTGGCGGCAAATGTAAATATGGCAACCATTTAGAGGATGCCCGAAAATAGCTTTGACGAACATAATACTAGAAACCTTCCTAAAAGACCTTCAAACCAACTGGCATCTGACTTCATATGAAGGAGGACCGGCATGCCAATTAGGCCCGCGCAAAGTGAAAGATCTTTGTATAGGATCATTACGTTATATACATATGTAAAGTAGTGTAAGGACACCAAGCTATGGAATAATACTCTAGTATGGAGTGAACTAATGAAATATGTAAAGCTTTTGAAGGGTAAAAATACTGCAATAAAAGTCAAGCATTTAAACGCCTTACCAGTGACATAATGGACATGCAAGGAGCAATTTAACATGTTCTCAAAAACAACACCAAGAGCTCTTACTATGCCTATATGTATAAAATAATATTATTGCGAAATCTCCATATTTCCCCCGCAATGAAGAAAAAAAAGGCCTACTGAAGTCTTATGCATTGGCTATGACGCCCATGACGAAAACAAAGCAGTTCGTCCGAGCGGGGACCCAAGAAACCCAAGAGATGGCGCGGATGCACCCAAATTCGGCGAATTCCATCCCCAATCTATGTGGTAGCACAGGCCCGAAGAGAGAAGACCCCAGATGACAAGAAGAAAAGGAAAAGAGACTGATTCGAGACAGTATGCAAGAGAGGAGTCCTCAAGATAGTCAAGTAGTGAAGTTTTCTGATGTAGATTGGAATTATTTTATGACGTTTCTTTTGTAAAGTTTTCTCTCTATTGGTTATTTCTGTAAGATTCACTGAATTATTGTAAATAATTGGATTAAAGTGGATAAAACAAAAATGGTGTGAAACAACTTGCCCCATAGAAACTATGAAAGATACAGCATCTGTCCGAGAAACGGGACCAGTTACCCAGAGGAATTTCGGATACCGCTTGTCAAACTAGGGGCTGGATTTTTGATTTATTTTCTTTGTGAGATTTTATTTACTTACATTTCCTATAGTTTTATTGAATTTTACAATCATTATTAAATTCTAAAATGACATCTAATACGAAAATTGACATTAGTTACACACAGCTGCTGGGAAAACTCTTTGTTTTATAGATCACGCATCGGACTCTAAAATTGTTATAAGTTATTCTATCTAATCTCTACATTTCAGCATTTACACGCATTGAATTTTAAAACTGCGTTGAATTCCCAAAATTATTATAAGCTGTACTATAACTTCCGCATTACAGTCGCAGTACCCATGGAATTCTAAAATCGCTTCACAGTCCAGCATTTATACAAGCAATTCACCTTAAACATCACTCTGCAATACTTGTCCAGGTACAAGGAAGAATGTTATAGAACACGCATTGAATTCTGAAACTTTACCAAGTGGTGAGCATTGAGTTCTAGAATTACGTTGGAACCTAGAATTGACACAAACTACACTCTTTAATCATGGCGTGAATTTCTTCGCCTCAACAGACTCTGTACACTATTCTAAGAGAGCTTCTATGGATCGTACACCAGATCCTAGAATCAATTGACCGCCGTGTCTCGTCTGGTCCATTGCCGTCCAAACATAAGAGAGGTTTCGGCCCACGGCACTTCACACTCGGCCAATGAAAGGGTTCGCTCCACTCACGAGCTGAACGCTGAAAGTACTACCAACACATTCGCTGTTGTTCAATTGAAATCCTCGAATCTCAATTAACGTGTACAGTTCTACAATTATCAGAGCAATTAATCATGGCTTTCTTTTTGATAGCGGCTCGGCTCTAGTCCTATCATTCAAGGGTTTAACGGAGATTGAACGACACCGATATTTTTCTTATCGACAACAATAGACATCGTACCCACCAAACGAGACTATTGTAAAAGAAAAAGAATGGTCTTGTTAACGGCATACTTACCTACAAATGGTCATCTAGAGGAGCTCCAGTTCAGATTACCTTTCGAGTTATATAGTCCGACCCCACGAGACTCTGAGATTGT
Source organism: Dioctria linearis (assembly GCA_963930735.1). Lineage (NCBI taxonomy): Eukaryota > Metazoa > Arthropoda > Insecta > Diptera > Asilidae > Dioctria > Dioctria linearis. The sequence continues at coordinate 298,004,357 of OZ005741.1, forward strand.
TGCCACGTCTTCCTGTGGTAGGACAAGCTTTTCTTTTCCTGCCAGAGTCTCTGTAGAGCTGAGTTCTTTGTTTCTTTGCAGAATACCGGAAACGGTCATAAACGACTCCCAATGAAATACTTCACATAGGCTACCTAGGGGGGATCTCCCGAGCTCGACTTCCTGTGCGATTAAGACCAGTGGAATCCGGCGTTGACTTACGAGAACCGAGTCCACTTTCGTAGGCACATTCTAATCCTACTCTAACAGCGAGATTCAAAAAAATTCTATACAGGTTCGACACATCTGTTTTCGCTTCTGTGCTAGCTACTTGCTGTTCGTTCTACTCGCTGCCGCGGTTTCAATTTGACAAACGCGCAGAGGTCGACAAATTCCAAGGGCTGACAGCATACAATATCAGCTGATCGGTTCGTTCCAACAGGAACAGTAGAACCTGTCATTCCTACCTCCATACACCGAAACTTTTAGCGGAGACTCGAACTGAATATCTCGCGCCAAGCTTGGGACTGCTCTTGGTTCAACTTCACCTTATGCCTGTGGTAGAAACTAGAAAGCTATCGAGTACATAAGTGACAGACAGGTGGGGCACGTGGCAATAGTTTATTAGTTTTTTGAAGGAGAATAATTTAAATGAATGAAACCCCAAGGCATGCAGTTTCCTTACATTAACAAAATCAGTGTAGATGAGGTCAACTTGAGCACCATATTCAATTGCATTAATTCAAATATTTTTTAAATAACAGCAAAATGGTTGCTGAAGACATATCATTCACGTAGCCGTGCTGGTAGGAGCACACCAGTTCTTTTACGTGAAAATACATCCATTTGATGCTTTCAAAACACTTAGAAATTTCCATTGTCTGGAGCTTTACTTTCACTTTTTCTACCGCCTGCGTTATCCTTTAAATTAACTGTTCTTTGCTCGATATTTCAACGGAGTAAATTTTTCGATTTAAAGTAGGTCAAAAGTTAACTTCCCATGCAAGCAAATTGATCAAACAATGTCAGTAGTACCAGGCAGCAGACCAGAAAGTTTTGCTGTCGATTCAGCATGATTTTAAAGTCTTGTTGAGATAACTCTTTACGATGAGAATCGATTCCGGCCGAGGTTGCTCCAAATGAAAGGTAAAGTTTATTGTCCCGAGTTAACAGCACCAAGGATCTGGAGGTTATTCTTGATTCCGGGCTCTCATTTGAAAACCTTGTTTCAAATATTGTCAATATCAGTGTTAGCCTCTGCTTTGGGCTGTGTTAAGAGGTGCTCCCGGGAGCTTAATGTTCATTTTGTAACCAAGACACTCTATTTCGATTTTGTTATGCCGATCTTGGAGTATGCCAGTCCTGTTTCGGCACCATTTTATTCTATTATTTCTATTCAATTTATATCTATTAATCGGATTGAGGCTGTTCAACGCAGATTTATTAAATTTGTTCTTCGTGGCATTCCTTGGAACGATCCTGTAGCCTTGCCTCCTTTTGCTGATAGACTCAAGTTGCTCAACATCGACACTCTTGGGTGGAGGCGGGACATTCCTAGGATCCTTTTTATTTTTGATTGCTTGCATAGTACAATTAAATCCCCTGAGCTCCTTGGGCTTCTAAATATCTCTGCTCTTTGTCGTTCCTTGAGAAACCATGACTCTTTTTGTTTGCCGTTATGTAATACAAATTACAGTTTAAATGAGCCTATTACATCTATGTCTCGATTTTCTCTCTTGAAAACAATAAAATAACTTTTAAAACGCAATGACATAATTGTTATCAAAGGCTTGGATTTGTGTTTATACCTTCTCGTATGCGCTGAGAGATTGTGCAAAACCACTTCAAGTTGATAACAGGAAAATAAATTAAGGTGCAACGCAGGAAAAATAAGTGATCACGACCGAACATGAAATAACAATCAAAAACACACGGCCCCCTTGTTGTCCATCGAATATTTGGTGGCAAACTGGATAGCTCTTTGGACTTGGAATGGTTATTATTTCTACCTAGTAGGTATAGTTATGAATATTATTTCTTTGGTAAAGTTTACATAGGTACTTGCTTTCCACTTCGGTTCCTATACATGTCAGGAACTAGGATATTTATTTAATACGTATGTTCAGATCATATGTACATAATCCGCGAGATGTGAGCTAGTAGCTATCACATTCCCTAAATATATCGGTATAACACGTTTAGTGTTGTGGACTTTTAACCACTCTTCTAATCCATAGGCTTCAAAGAGGGAAATTCCTGTTTGATATAAAATTCATCTTAATTTCGGTAACTTCCTTGTTATAAGTTCAAGTGTAGACCGCATTTTATGTGGACGATAAAATTCTAAAACAGAATTCAAACAGCAAATGGACATTCGAACGTAAATAAAAGTTTCCTAGCTATAATTTTGCCTGTGGGAAGCCTCCAACTGCTAACTTAAATCTAACTTTGTATCCAGGATAAGAGTTCGTTGACAAAATCCAGCAATTAAGAAACTTTACCACAAATAAATATAAATTTGTGCAGGGGTGGTACACGCTAACTCGTTCATAATGGCGCCCTTCTTTCGTATTCGTAATATAAATAGCATCTGCTCATTCTTGGGGGTGTGTTCATCACAAAATAACCTTGAGCTTATTGCATGGAGCAAGGAAGCCCCCCAGTTTCTCAACATAAATTTCATAAGTTAATATAAATATATGTTCCAAAGGAGAATGCTGTATTATGCTCATTCGATGCCATTAATATTGGGCTCTCTACGCGCCCTCCACTCCACCACCGCTTCCACATTTGATTGTTAAATGTAAAAAAATTCCCGGTAGTAACTTGTAATGACTAGAAACGCAATCGAGAAGGAAAAATTCCTGCAAAATGAATTTATTTGTCCGTTGAGCCGTCCAGAAAACAAACGCTCCTAAACAATTCAGGAACAATAAACTACCGTTGGTATGTAGGTAAGTAGGTATGTGTCATTTGGTCGTATCACATCCCCGCCAACAGTTATGTATGTGGTGCCAAGGAATATTCGCCAAAACTTTCCGAATTGTATGAAGTTGGTTGGTAGGGCAGAGAAAAGGAATTCTGTTATCATTCTTATCTCGTGACCGAAGTTGAGGATGTTTCCAGAAGGAACGGCAATACAACCAGAGTTCGACCTTATTTATTGCTCTGGAGAGCTATGTTTCTACAAGCTATTCTGTAATGGAATAGTAGCGAGGTGTCCCAAAAGTATTTTAAGCATTACCTTGTAAGGTCATTAGGTTTCTTAATGGCCAAGCTTTTCGGAAGTAAAGGTACTTAAGGAATGATGAAAAAGTACGAAACAAACCTAAATCAGAGTCCAAGTCAAGGAAATAAATTTTTTGTTTTCTTATGTCTTTTTTTTAAAGACGTTGTGGTGTTTTTATGGTGGTCTAGGTTGTTTAAAGAAATTTTAAAGTAGTTTTGAAAACAAGGAGACAAGAAAAAAGTGGACATTTGTTTGGTATAGTTTAAATCTGAGTTGTCTCATAAAGTTTCTTTTTTCAACTCATTGATGCCGTAATTTGATAAAGCAGTACCCGTTTTCCTCATTAAATCATTAAGTCTAGATATAATAAATATTTTGCCTCGTTGTGATTTTTTTGGAAACCGTATTGAGTTTAAAGCACGCCATATCAAACAACACAACAAACCTATTCTTTAGGGAAAAGAGTGCAATAGTTTTTGTGGTGGAGAACCATTTTAGAATTGTTTTATGCTATAATAATTAAGTTTTTCTGTGTCTGTTATTTCGATTTGTTCTAGGGAATATATTTTCTGTCGATGCCAATATAATGAAATTTTAATACTTGCGGAGTATATTAGGTGAGAAACGTTAAATTTGAATGAAATCTCAGGCGTGTCGTTACTCTGAACTTGTTAATTCCATTGTATTCTGAGTTCAAACATATCTGACTAAAGAATGCATTGAACTGCATCACATCATTAGAGCATCTTGATTTGGCGCCTTGGAAAATTATGAAGCATGTCGTGTACTATGGTTAATGTTGTCCCATCGCTCTCTAAAGCCTCTCGATCTTGTCAACCATATTTCAAAAGACCATTTTCGCATCTATACAGGCTTTTCTGTGCAGGCTTGTAACGAACCTGAATATAGCGAGACCTTTGTAGAACTATTTGTGAGGATTGTCTATCGCTTATAATTCATAGTTACTTTTTAAGAGTATAAGTAAGGCAATAGAGATTCACTAGAGATTCAACCCACCTTAATAACCTATACAAGATTCTAGAAGTTGAACTGGGAAAAAAGATCGGGAGAGCTAGAGCAACGGAATCCATTACTCAGAACGTGTGCAACGGAAATGCTAACCTGCAGCTAGTGCGTGAACAATGGGATCAAGGGGTAGTACACAAGCAACGTAATCCCCTCGATAGTACGTGTATAACCAAAACCCTCGAGAATACTTCTCAATCCATGACACATGTGTGGGTTGGGAGATCGTTCTCTAAAATGTTCTATATTGATACTTATGGAAAAGTGCCAAACATTGGCTTTATATTTGCTATAGAGCCTAAACTGCTATCCATACAGGAAAATAGTCTTCTATTAATTTACAGCTTGGTTCCTTACCTTTCCAAAGGCTACACTTGCTATATACCTTACTTAACAAAATAATAAAATAGTTTTGATTACAAAGTAACTTACCATTTTACGCTCAATACATCTCAGCTGAGTGATAATTGCATGTGTGTATGTGAAGCCGGAGTCCGAATCTGTAGGCAGCTACATTCGATATCATCAGCCCACGGGATGCCATGACACAGCTGAGAGTTTTGTTTGAGGAATCGTACTCATTGGGTTCAGATAAATTTTTTTAAATAATTTTGTTAGCACAGGTATACAATTTTTTTCAGTTCGGAAGAAAAGAAAGCAAGCTTAAGATTATCGGAACACCATTTTTCTATATGAATAGTAGTTTAGGGCGGTTGATCTATTCAAATTAAGAACACTGCAAATATTTTAGAATGTTAGGACCACGTTGGGGCTCTCATGTGGTAGTGAGGGAGTCTGTTTCATGGCTTGTGAGGGTTTTGGTACAGCGGAAGGTCCTCCCGTCATACCGGTCAATGAGATTTAAGCAGACTAAGAACTCAAACACTAACACATACACGGTTTACATTTATAATGAGGTCGCAAGCAATAAAGTAGTAAATTTAATTCAAGCTGGCTATTGTCGTTTGAACTCCTTACTCTGCCTAGAGTCAAATTCCGATGTAGTGATACTAACTGAAACCAATGGTGCCCGAGAAAAATACCCTCCGACCGAGCAAACGTCGTCACACACTTTTAGGCCAGTGGCGCTATTAAATTGCGTATTCATACCCATATATGATCATGGCTCTGCCGACATATTATCTGCTCACGAATCTGAGCTCATCATAATTTGATTTGAATTTCAAAGTTCATGTGCTTTTAATGTGTTGCTTCCAATTATACCTCATCCTGCTATTTGGCCTTGCAATTCTATTATTCGCTAATTCATCCTAATGTCGCGATCAAGACTGTCAATTACTAAAAAACCAAGTCCTTGGGGCAGTTTCGGGTACTAAGTCTATTTAATGAAACCTGAACCGTTGTTATTGGTTCCTTTGACTGTTGTTTTGATGAAATCTGTTTTACTTAGACAAGGCTTTGTATTGTGCCTGTAACGTGCCTGTTGGTGGTCGGGATGTCCTTTGTGGTCTTCTTGTTATTCCGTATTCTATCTATCTTGAATTTTAATGTTTTATAGTGCGATCACCACACAAATAAGTTTATATAGCTATAATTTGTATTCCATTGAGTTATCTTACTCTCGTGTATGAACTGATCTGTTCTTGGAAAAATCATTATTTCGAATGTTGCCCTTGCTTCGGGCGGCTTTTATTGTCTAGGTATATTGGTGGTTTTGTCTTTTGTATGTGATATCTATTCATCTGAACTTACGCAATGCTATATGATGACAGAAAGGGTATTTTTTAAAGTGGTAAACTAAAACATGGTTCGGAAACGAAAAGAGTCAAATGAGTAGTCTGTAAGAACTCGTTTAGACCAGAACGACATAAAATTGTAAACCTTACGTGATCTGGTGACTACACCCAAAAACGAAGTGAATCTGCTGAAAAGTGTACATACAAGGTATTCTGTCGAGGTGGTAACAAATTTTAAAGAGTTGCAGTAGGTATAGCATATTTGAGTTTCTTCATTATATTTCTCCATCCCTAGATTGTGTAAGTAGATCTACTCGCAGCTAAGATCAAGATTGTTTCTTTTTAAATACCATTTAGAGTTAATGATTGAGAAACGTTGTCAATAGTCTCAGTAATGCATTTCAATTATTGTAATTTATGATGCATGCAAGTTTTGTTGCAGAAAATTTTTGCCTATACTCTAGCAAGACATACTGTCAATTAATGATGTTGGATTTTTCCAGAAGGTATCAAATGAACTATGTTTTTTATGAGATCCAGATCATCTCTTGGTATGGCAGTTTTCAGAGCTTTGAGAGATTTAAGACTATCAAAATAAATGACTTTTTAACGAAAAACATTTTCAGCAATAAAATCCCCAGCTTTTCAATTACATGTGAACTTTCCCAATCGAAATTGTACGAGAGCTGGTACTGATATGAATCAAATAAAAATAAAACAGTCATCTAGTGAGCTGTCTGATCTGAGTTATAGCCCAAAAGGTGTCATAAGGTTAAAAAGGGGCTATTTTTTCAGTTCTTAATTTTTTTTTACTATCTCGGCGGGGTGTCCTCTGTATACGACAATGCGAATCCAATGAAATAATATATAAACGAAAATCATACAGATTCTGGTCTGGATTTTATGGGAGTAAATAAAAATTAACAATTATTTTAATATCAGGAGACTTAAAAAATGGATGAACAATTAAATGTTAATAAAGAAATTTTTAGAAATAATTTAATTAATTTATAAAATAAGAAATAATTTTTGAGATTTATAATTTTTAAACAGCTGATGTAGACAACATGAACATAGTTTGAGGCATTTCCTATAGACCATGATGGAACCAATTTTAAAACAATATCCTTTCCAGTAATTACCCCCATGGAAGAAATGTTTCAATTCTGTGAAATTTAATGTTTTTCATCCAACAAAATGTGAAAATACGTAACACATTTATTCCTTAAGGTTGGTGTTGTACAAGCTACTAGCTTGCAACAACAAATGAAGGGGGAGCCGGGTCAATAACTAAAACAGATTAATCAACAATCAACAAAACAGTCCATCATAGGGAAAATGACCAAACACTTAACGAAAACAAAACAAATGTATATATTTTAACTTATTTTGTACTTAAAATTAATTTGTTGATTGCGCTATAACGATATAGTTTGAATTGAATTGTAGTGTGAACTTTAATGTAATTAATATAAATAAACAAGTAGGGTAAAATCCCAGTTCCGAGCCCGGCTTAACGAATTTTTGAACTTTTTTCAATTCTGATATTAAAACTTTTTACCTTGTAAAGCTTTTATAAATTTTGTGTCTCTCTTAATACAAATTCAAGTTAGTTCTAAAAGTAAATCAGTACACAAAAGTATGAATGTTGAAAACTATTAAGTAAATTAACGCTGGAGCTCCAAATTCCAGTTTCGAGCCCCCATTTCTCCAGTTACGAGCCTTGTAAATTTTTCAGATCCGAGCCTCCATCAAATGGGAATTATACCATTGAAAATAAAATAAAATAAAATAAATGTTTCAAACATAATATCACTGAGGAAATAAAGCTTTTATCCATTTAAAAAAGAGAAACATATTGCATTTATAAACAGTTGAATACTTAAAAAAAATTTTGCAAATCAAGGGTGTGAAATTTGAACACTATTTTGGCACACATCTAATATGCACAGCTCTGTTGCAATTGAAGCAGCTACTTTCGAGAGTCGGGGGCCTATTCTTGAATTTAGAATGGTTTTTACGAATTCGTTATATAACGAATCGAATACCCCGTTCGTATTCTTGAACCTCATCATTATAAAGTCGAAGTTGTGAAAAAGTTTTTCAACATAACGAGTGTGGTAAGATTCAATCTGTCAATTTACAAATTGAATATTGTCAGCTGTTTCATGTTTTAAAATATAATTTGTAAAAAATGACTAGCTTCAGTGAATTGTCATAATTGTTTGCGTCTGAAATCGTTAAAGAATCTATGGACTATCAATTACGTCGATTGTTAATCAATTTCTGCACCCTTAATTCAACGCTAAATAGAAAAATGTTGCAGGAGGATCTCCACCAGTGCAATGCAAACGTTTTTTTCTGGCGCCGCAGATTTTCCATTTACCACACATTTTAAATCCTGCCAAATCTGGAAATTTTCTATTAGCTTTAAATCGAATATAATATCATAAAAAAGACTTTTCTAGTTCTTTTGCGCTCCGGGTATGGAAATTAATACTGATTTTATTTTGCCACAATTCCGTGGCATCTTTTGAACTGAAAGAGTTATCATATTTACCAAATTTCAGTTTCGGGTGTTACTCTAAAAACTCAATTAGTTTAGCTTTTTGAGAATATGAAATTTTCGCACATCTTTTATCTCCCATTATCACCCGTAAAGTAGCAGCTGATTCACTCTTCGTTTGGCATAACGAATGGTTGAACCCACTCTTTAAATAACGAAGGGTTTGCGTTCGGTATATAACGAGTGCTGATTTCAAGAATACCACATGTGTCGATTCCGAATGGTTTTGACAGTATAACGAATACGGAATGTGCCTTCGTTATTCCAGAATAGGACCCTCGGTTCGTTTATATGACGAGCACATTCAAAGGAAAGCCCAATTTTAAAGGTACATGAATTCTTGTCCATCGGAAACAACACACGAACATGGGATTCATGATCCTTTGCTACTTTTAAAGTAGCGGAATCGGTTTTATCATCTTCTTTTCCATGTTGTGTATTAGTTATTTTTTTATATAAATTTTCTGTAAAATGCATTTTCTGGATGTACCGTTTTGTTCTCGTTTCTTTTACTGTTTTTATTTTTGGTGCATTTTCTTTTCTAACCCTTCCACTTTTTCGTTTACCTACAGTGACTTTCATTTTTGCACGTTCGATTTCACGAACATGTTTTTCCTATGGTATTTGTATAGCATTCTCTTGTTTTAGTTTCTTACTTTCCGCCACTGACATGTATAACATAGACTGCTTGATCTTTGGCAGGGGTGTGAAAACTATGTTAATTTCAAGTTTCGTTTTCGATTTAACATTCCTATTACAAACTCAACAAAATATATTCACAATTATTATTTTTATTGGAAGCTTATCTCTTATAAAATAGAATTAAGTAATTTTTGTCTGCCTATCCCTCAAAGTAGCTATGGGGGACAGAGAAAAAATTACAAAACCACTGAACTGAAGCTGGACTAGGGTGGATTTAGTATAGAATTTATTATATGAAGTTCAGTGGAATCCAGTCGTTTAACCAAAAAGAGGCAACTATAGAAAAGTGATCCCATGATAACGTAAGCGATTTCAGTGATATCAGCGGTTTATATTGCACATGTCAGTGTTTTCCGCCATTAATTTTTCTTCAGTTCTTTTGTTCACAATCTTAGCATTTTCCGCTTTTTGAAATGATGTTGAAGAGATAATGAAACTTTGCCTTCTACATTCTTTGTACCTAAACGAGTGGGTGCTTGTGGAACATGCAAAAAATCTATTATTTAAAACAGCACTTCTTCAGCTATAGGTACGTGGTTAATCTCGTATTTGTAAAATTCGAAAATGAAACGATTTTTTTAATTAACTTCCCGCGAAAAATCAGCATTGCCATCCGTATTTGAGAGTAATTCTGAAAAGATATTTTCCTTGCCGTTTTCTGTTGTTGATGGATGTTCTCTTCGTTATCATATTCGAAAAGAAAATAAGTCCTGCTTTTTTGAGATATTTTCATCAATCGGCTGAAAAATACTTTTTAGTAAATGCAAAACTAGTTTTGTCTTTACTTTTTTACCACCATTATCGCTTCTTGTAAATATTTCAAATATTCTATGTAATAATAGAAAATCTTCTGAGTATGTAGAGGTCGAATTTTAAAAATCCTTGAGATTTTGTAATTTATTGTTTCCAATGATGTTCTTAAAATCTTCATAGTTGAGATTATTGTGCGACTCTTTTTCAGATGGATCGAATACGTTCTGCATAGTTTGTGATTCCCCGCCTAAGCATTTTGAATAATCCCCTAAGTTAGGGTCGAATAGATGAAGACCACAAGCACTGAATCCATTCGATATTGCTTCTTTTTCTTATGCTGCTGTCAACTACACTCTTAAAATGTTTGAAAAGTGTGCTTTTGTACGCTTCTTTTCAATATTGCTTCTTCTCCAAGTTTGAACTTCTTTTTGCCAGCCGGTTTTTAAAGGCTTAAAATAGATACATCAGCTGGCTGTAACACTCTTGTCGCATTGGGATAGAGACAAATTAATCTGATTTCCAATTTGTAGTTTAGATAATTTATAAGTTAAGAGGGTGCGATGACGGTCTACGAACATGATTACAGGAAATTTTATATAATTTTTGACAAGATCAGCAGAGAAGACGTTCTGAATATAGTTAAAAAACCTCAGAAGTCATCCATCCGCTATCCGACTTATTGAATGAATTCTATCGTTCGGCAGTCTCATGTATGGATATATAATTGTTGGTGTTATTACAAGCCCATCAGCGGCAAATGTAAAAATAACTGTTAAATTTTCATACCCTCTATCTATTTCGTAGATATATTTCGTTTCTCCGGAGGTTAAAAAATGAGAAGCCCATACATGAAGTTGCGTTCGAGAGATATTTTAACTTAGCTTTTCCCTAATACTTTTCCACCTTTAGGACACATTTGAAAGTGCGTTTCGTCACCGTTGAATACTCTACTAGCCCTTATCTTTCAGATATGTTTCAATTTGCTGAAACCATTTTCGAAGATCTGTCCCCGACATCCATTATGACTTTTGGAGTTCTGGTGGATAAGCTTGTGTGCCTCCGAAGAAAACACTCGTACAACTTCTTGCCTGGTATGTTTTCTACGAAGAGTGTTTTTCTAGAGCAAGTAACCAAAAATTTTTTGACTCACCACGGAGAACTGCTAAAAGTTTTCGGCAAAATATAGATTTAGATCATCATAAAGCATACACACCACTTGAAGACCTTCCTATAAATATGGTAGACAATTTTGTGATAGGTGAGTTAACTGAAATACTTGTGATATTTTTTAAATGTTCTTAGGTGATTCTTTACATTTAGTCGACCTTGGCATAATGAAGAAATTGTTAACTGGATGGTCGTGCGGAAGTTTTAATTTTAGGACGAAATGGTCTCCGTCTGATTAAAAGCTATATCGAACTTTTTACTTCAATGCAGAATGCCAAGTAAAATACAACGAGCAATAAGATCTCTTGACTGTCTTTCATTATGGAAAGGATTAGAATTTCGAACTTTCTTATTTTATATCGGGCGAGTAGTTTTAAAACATTTTTTGAGCCCAGACGTATTCAAACATTTTATATTATTTTTCTGCGCAGTTAAGAGTATTCAATTTTTCTATTAGCTGCTGAGAAAATGTTACAAGTAGTTATTGAACAATACATTGAAATATACGGTAATGACTCCATCGGAAGCAATGTTCACAATTTATTAGATGAGGTTAAACACTTCGGATCATTTCCAACATTCAGTGCATATCCATTTCAAAATATGCTTTATAAGATAAAATATTTGTTACGGACTGGAAATAATCAATTACCAAAAGTAGATGGACGGATAATTGAACTAAATTCAGCTCGTATTGATAAGGAAACATCAAAGGAATTGTATCCAATTAAAAAAAAAAAAATCAGCCAAGTGCGAGTCGGACTCGCGCACGAAAGGTTTCGCACCATCGAACAAAATTTAACACTATGTCCTTTTTTATTTATTTATTTTTCCAAATGGGAGTAGGCGTCATTTGAAAAAAAATGCCTACTTATAATAATAATAATAATGAATGAGAATAAAACGAGGCAAAAAACGCCGAAAAAATTACGTTTCTTGTATGGAGGCACCCTTTAATTTTTAATTTTATTTTATTTTTATTATTTGTTGTTATATCGCCAATAGAAATACACAGTCTGTGAAAATTTCAACTTTGTATCTATTACGGTTCATAAGATAAAAGGAAGTCCTAGTAATAGGGTTCCCGTTGTTACCCTTTGGGTACGGAACCCTAAAAATGACATTAGTCTTGACAAAACTAATTTAAAAAACTAGCAGAAAACGTTTTTCTCAAAAATAATATTAATAGATGGTTTAAAATTACCTCGAGCAAATAACAACAAATGGTTTTTGACGAGAAATGGTGAAATAGTGGGAATGAAATATGCAGGGATATTTCAAGAAAATGTTTACATTTACAATTCGAGTTTAAAGCTAAAGAAAAATGTGTTGGAAAAACCGATAAAGTCCTCGCATTTAAATATATTTACATAGAATTGTGAAGAAAATTCTCCGAAGTTAAATGCATTGCACATTATCAAATGTAAATTGGCATCTCTGAAAGATATCGATAACCAAAATGTTTTTATACCTCTGACTCATACTTTAGATTTATGCAATGTGTATAAATGAATATAATAATAACAACCACAACAAAACTTTCTTTAAATCTTTATTAACACATACATCTGGATTATGGTTCAAAACACCTAATCCGTTTACAGTGTACCTATAACATTTGAAAATTCAATTCAATAAAAATACAAAAAGCAAAAAAAAAATTATGGCAATTCCCGTTGCGGTGTTTTTATTAAGAATTATTTTAAACAGAATTGGATTTCGTTTCTTCGGTTACAAAATAATCTTCAGTACTCACTGTACTTTCCGTTTCAGTGCACAAAGTCCTAGTCCACATGTTTCTAGGAATACTTTTTTGGTTTATACTAATTCTGAAGTTCCTTCTAATGCTGATGATGATGTTTGCGTTTGCAGGGTACATTTGCTAAAATAAGAATTTTCTTAATTTGTGTTTTAAAATTGTATTTTACATTTTTGTATAAAATAAGCAAACAAAAAAACTTAGAGAAAGACTTATTTTCTACGGAATGCTTTCTCTTTATAGGCTTGGATTGCTATGACCAAATAACAGACTTGGAACTAGGAATGGGTAATTGGGACATTTTAATGGAACAGTTCCAACATGTTCCAAGTATCAGTTACTAGTTCCAATTTTGGTACAAATAATAAAAGAAGATTGTTTTTAGATTAGGGTCCACAAAAGATGTGTTAAAAAAATTACAACAACTTTGTATATTACGATTTTATTCTTCGGTGAAGTATTATTTGCCCAAAAACATAATATTATACATTTTAAATTTATTTAAGAAATCAACGCTCCAGATAATAAAATTGCAATACGGAAACTGAACCGATAATGTAGCTTTTAGTTTTTTTACGACGGATACCTACAGAAAAATGTAAAATATAAATTATAGAAATATGACCGTAAATAAAACCAGGGACCGAAAATAAGTGGTGTTTTGAAAATTTTAAACAAAAATACACCAAGAGATGTCTGTGAAACCTGTTCCGATTTGTGTAAAGCTTTTGAAAACTTAACTTTTTTTAAAAAAGAAGCTAAAAAACCTAAGCTGGAATGGCTTATTATTTTTTCTGGCAAAAATAGAAAGCCAGCTTGACTTTTTATATTTTCGAGCTGGAAGTAACAGGTTTTAAAGTCGGAAGTATAAAAAGCCAAGCTGGCTTCTTATTTTCAGGGACCGAACCAGTTATATACTTTTACGCAAGAGGCTTAATTTACTTTTTATTCCTGGCCGCTAATAGTTTTGAAGCTAGAAAAGCAAGCGCAACGGCTTGATTCCTTTTTTTGCGTAAAAATATAAAAAGCGAGCTCGGTTTTTTATTTTTTCCAGCCAAGCTGGTTTTTTATTTCTACCAGAAAAAATAATAAACCTTTCCAGCTTAGTTTTTTTAGCTTTAAAAAACTATTATCGGTCAGGAATAACAAGTAAAGTATTCTTTTTTCGTAAAAGGTCATAACTGGTTTGGTCCCTGGATAAAACACATTTTCATCCATACATTTTCCTAATATTTCAAAATAATTTAAATTCATTTCTATACAGTTGCAATTAAAAAATATGTTATACCTACATACATAAGTTGAATTTAATGTAGCCTAAGTCAACTGTATTGTTTATATTTATCTAGTCATATGTTGCACTGTTGCATGATGATAGTTCTGTTTTGGCTTCCTACGATACATTTCAGTCACTAGCCAAGCCACCCTACCATATGATATCTCGTAATCTTAACATCCTGTTGCATAAAGCTAAAATCCCTTCTGTAGTGTGACTGTGAGAATGTATAGGCTACATCTGTCATAGATTTATTTGGAATTTATAAACTACATACTTAATTGGAAAATATGAGACTTGGTATTGGTACTGTCACAGCTACTCTGAAAGAGCAATATGAAACAATTTGTTATTGGTACTGTCACAGCTTTTCTGCAAAAGTTGGAACAGGTACAGATAGGGACAGGGCTGTACCTGTTCCAAAGTAACAGGTTGTTCCAATTTTACCCATCTCTACTTGGAACGGTAATTACAGGATTTTTTTCCAAACTAACAAGAATTTAGTTGTATATAGAGCTATTTGGCTAAATTGTAATAAACTGCAGCATTTTCGGTGGCCATCCAGCCTTTTAGCTGTATTGATAGACAGACAGCAACGCATCCAATTAGCTATGGTGGCGATTATTGCTGTGTTGAACTAAAACACTTCAACTAGATTGCTGTAGTTCCAACTCGTAAGCATTTTTTCTTTCCAAAACGATCATTTTGTCTCTAAAAACAACAAAAATGCTGAAATAACAACTATTTAATTGTGCACATACAGTATGCTACAGATATATAGCTGTAAACATAAAACGCCTAAGTCGCAGTCGTGTCATTCTATTTAGGCATCTAATCAGAGTTAATCAGCTACAATTAAGTTTTAGTTTATATGTAGTAATAGACCACGAAACAATCAATTAGATATCCTATCTCGTTTACTGTGGTTAAGTACATTGCTATAGTAAGATGGCTGTAATTTAAACTATGCAGCTGTAATCGTCTTTCAGCAATATTTTGTCAAAAATAGCGCTCCCCCTTTTGTAAACACAAAATGTCAAACTTTTAAACTTTTCCACCAATACGGCCAAATGCAAAATAACAATACATTATGATATTTTAAAATATACGGGTAAAGTTAAAACAATTTATATGACATTTTTGTTTAAAAAAAACAACAACAAAACACTTGCTCCGATTCCACAATAATTTATTTTTTACAAAAATGGAGTAAAAACCTACGCGTTTCGTCTTATTAGGACAACATCAGGGCTTGTACTAAACCTAAATCTGGGTCAACTAAGCTGAGCTAGTTACATACATACATACTACGCTGACCAAGTTATGTACATATATTAACCACTACATGAATACACACAAACGTTACAAAAATAATAAGTTAACAGAGCCAGACACGAACAAGAGATCACAGATGAGTTGTATATAATTTGTGGACTAATGTTATAACTTAACTAGGTTAGGATTTAAAAGGGGGCTTCTATTATAAAAATCAATCTGGTCATTCAGCAAAGTATAACCGTCGGCATTAGCCTTTCTGATTTCAAATATTTCATACCTGTCCAATACTGGGCCTCCATTAATATTATGTAAAAGGCTTATATTTTGGGTAGTACACTTATGTCCGGTAGATTTTAAATGTTTGGCAAGACCTGAAGTCGGATTATTTGTGTTGGATAAATTTATATGTTCTCTGAATCTTAGTTTTAGAGATCTTTTTGTTTTGCCTATGTAAAACCCCGAGCAATCGTTACAGCTTACTTTATAGACTCCGCTCCTGTCCATTGTAGATTTCTTTAACCCCAATTTAATATTAATTAATAATTTTTTTGTGGTAAATTTATTAAAGAAAGCTGGATTAATCTGCTTATTTGCTAGTGGTTTTTTTAATTTTTCGGAAATATTGGGTAAATAAGGAATTTTTCTCCATTTCTTTGAACTAAGTTCATTAGACTTAGGTATTGGAAAAATAGAGTTCAGGATACCACTTTTTTGTTTTTTGTTAAGCAAATTGTAAATTAATTTTGGTTCGTATCCGTTCCTTATAGCAATGTCTTTAATGATGTTTAATTCCTTGTAAAAACTGTAGTTGTTCAGTGGAACAGAGAGAAGTCTATTTATAAAAGAATGGAAGGCTGCCAATTTAGTAGTCCAAGGGTGGCAAGAATGGCTTGGTATAACCGCGTCCGAGTAAGTAGCTTTACGAAAAATGTCAAAAGTTAAAAGATTATCAGAATTAATAGTAATAGTCAAATCTAAAAAGTTGATGCTCTTATTCCCTAATTCTACAGTAAATGTTATACTGTCGTCAATTTTATTTAAAAAGGTATTTAAAAAGGTCATTAATTGCCTCTCTGTGACATTCCAAATACAAAATATGTCATCTACATATCGGTACCACGTCAATATATCCTTAACCAGATTATTCTTACTACTAAATAACTTCTTTTCAAAGTAATCCATATAAAATTCGGCACAAAAAGGGGAAAAAGAAGAACCCATTGCAAGTCCATCCTTTTGTATATAAATTTTATCATTAAAACTAAAATAATTTTGTCTGACACATATGTCAACAAAATTAATAAGCTGGAGGGATCGCTCGCGGTTTCGCACTTCAGATATAATTTTTTCATTTAAATTATCTATTAACTTTTCAATAGAAATAGAAGGGAATAAACTACATTCGTCGAAAGAAACTAATTTCGCGTTACTAGGAACTTTTAGGTGTTTTATTTTGTTAATTAAATCAATTGAGTTCTTGACAGAATCTTTGGGCGTAAAATTGATAAGCTGTGGAACAATTTCGCTAAGTTTTTTACCCAAAAGTTGGGACGGAGCGTTAAACGAAGACGAAACAGGTCGAACCGGAGTATTGTTTTTATGTAGCTTAGGTAGACCGTATAAAGTAGGTATGGAGGGATTACTGTTCTTTAAAAAATATTTATCTTTAGATTCAAAAATTAAATTTGAGTTATTTACTGCACTTATGACAAGACGATTATACTTTGTTGTAGGGTCGTGGTCCAGCTCTTCTATGTTCATATTGGTTAAACAGTCTTGCATTTTATCTAAATAAACGTCTCTACTTAAAATTGTTATAGAATTGCCTTTGTCAGCTTTAGTTAAAATCAAATTATTTGCTTTCGATTTTTTTCTAATACTGATAACCGTTTTTTCATTCTGTATATTATTTACTAAACTATTTTTTCCTGATTCTATTATCTCAGCACAATCGATTTTTTTTTTTAAACAAAAATGCCTAATAGAAACATATTCTACCAAGTTCTGTCTCAAAAATCGATAAATGTAATTTATATGACCCTATTTTGTAGAAATAAACAAATTAATATTTCTAAAAATTTTTATACCTCTTTATTTATGACTTATTTATGAGGCGCGTTGCTATTTTTCAAAGCTATTACATGCCTATCAATGATTAAATTTTAATGGTTAACACTTTAACGCCAAATAAGGCGCTTGAAATATTAAAAGAAATTTGCATTAAAAATTAGTTTGGCTATAATGTATATTATTCTTAACAAGACGCTTCTTTTACTTAATTCAAATCAATTATTATTGAAATATACTAAAAATACCAGAAAGAAAACCAACATATAACTAAATAATCGTACAATAGATGTAAACAAATAACTGAATTAGCTAAATGATCCAAATGAAATAACAAAATTGTTATTTAAAAAGACATTTTCTAGCAATTACCAAATGGCTTTTATGTACTTATTAAATGGTTTAAAAAGGTACAGCTAATTTAGTTGCAATAAGTTTTCCGAATCTATTTAACATGATAATATCAAGGTTGGTAAAAGGTTTCCAAAACATTGTAACTCACTCACTTTTAGCTGGGGCAACCAAAGCGTAATGTATACTACAATATCTAAAAAAGCTGAAAAACAGTGCGCCACTTTGCTGGCTAAATGTTTTCAAAGTGTTGTCAAGTTGTTATGACGGAGCTCCATTCCAACTAAAAAGACAAGGCAAGCACGAGGTTATCAAATCCCAAATACAGCAAGCTGTGCTACGTGGGAAGTATTGGCTTTTGAATAATAATATTCGTCTGCTTGTAGTCCTGACTGTAATCCTATTGAGAGCCCTAGGGGGATTCTCGCTAGCAAGGTGTATGCAAATGCACGTTAGTTAAATAGTTCCTTAAATACAGGTATTCGCACGTGTTGGTCCGAAATTGGCTTAGATTAAGAGAAGAAAACTCCCAGGAATAATGCCATTTTCAAGGAAACTTTCCGGGAAGTTTTCAAACTTGCTCGGAACTTTGGGAGTTTTCGTCAGATTCTGTGCATTTTTTATGAGTTCAGTGTTTTTAAACAAATAACTATAGAGCAAAACCGCCACGTGAATATTGTCTGGAAAAGTCTAAGGAGGCGAAGAGCGAAAAAGATTGCTGTATTTTTTGTATGCAATGTCGTGACAGTTCTGTCAGTCTTCATAGCTCTGGCGAACAATACATTAGTCGTGCATATTCAATATTTCGCGTCTGATTGCTACAATTTTCGGTCCTTAACGATGCCACGAAGATCGCAAAAATCTGGGACTATTACGATTTAATTAACATAGATGGCATAAAGGTAGTTAAGTGTAGGTATTGCAGAAAAACATTTTTGCAACTGAACGCAACTAAACTAAAAAAACCACTTTTTAAGTGTTTGAAAGCAATATCCCAACGAAATCAAACGTTCGTTTCAAGATCATCCTCCACAAACAATATTATACCCAATAGCTTCAACATCTCAAGGTCAAATAGAAAGGAATGATCGGCTAGAAGTTTCTTTTGCTGCTCCTACCCTTTCAGTTCAATCAGCGGGATCTGCAAGCTCTTTTAATCCATTTCAAGATGAATCTCTTCAAAGTACTGGAAATATGAGTGCAGAACAAAAAGCTGAAATTGATATGAATTTTGCGAGGGCTATATATGGAACTGGCGTACCTACCTCTCAATCTGTTGGAGTCAAAACTGTGGCAGAAAGCGTTAACTTCACTCCGATCTGACTACACTGCTCCTACGAGATATATGATTAGTAATAAATTCCTGGATGCCGAATATGAGCGCATTAAAAGAGAGACAGCCCAAATAGTGAACAGCTCGGAAGCACTTGGGATCGTTATGGACGGCTGGAGTGACAGATGCGGCAGAGGGATAATAAATTGGATTATAACAACGCCGAAGCCGCTCTTTTACAAGTGCGTTCATCCTGGTACGAACCGGGAGACAGCAGCTTACATGTTTCAAGAGGTGAAAGCAGTAGTGGATGAAATTGGACCAACAAACTTTGTAGCGGTTATAACTAATAACACAAGCAGTATGAAGGCTATGTGGAGATTAGTAGAGATTGAGTATCCTCATATCACTGCGATAGGTTGTGCTTCACATACACTTAATCTGCTGTTGAAAGATGTTTTAAAACTTGACAAGTTCAGTAGTGCCGAGAAAATAATGGTTGCCATCATTAAATATATTAGAAAGCGGCATGTAGAACTAGCATACTTCAAAAAATGCAACATGAAAAGTATGGAAAAGATAGGAAATTTCTTAAGCTACCCAGATGGGGTGGCTGCGTTATTACGATGGAGTCATATTTGTGCAACAAAGAAGCCCTTGAAGCCACTGATATATACCACGAACTGAGATTTGACCGGGAAATGAAGCAACAAATCCTTTCAGAAGACATTTGGTTAAAAGTTGAATCACTTCATAAAGTTTTGAAGCCAATTTTTATAGCTACAACCAAACTCGAAGGCGATAAAGCGACATTATCAGAAGTTCCCAAGATGTTTTGAACACGTCACTGAAAACATAAGAAATCCTTATCTGCTGCTGAGGACATTCCAACGATGAGAAAAATATTATTTTTAGTGCAATTGAAAAGAGGCGTCAATTTGTTGAGAAACCAATTCACTACGCTGCTAATATTGTAGACCCTAAATCCAGAGGAACAAAATTATCAGCTGATAAAATTGCAGCAGGATTAGAATTTATACACACCTATGCTCAATTGAAGCAAATGGATGCACATAAAGTTAATGTGTAACCTAGCTCAATACCGAGTAAAGGGCGATTACTTTTCACAAAATGGTATTTGGGCTGTTGTCGGTTAATTAGAGCCGAGGACATGGTGGAAAGGCTTCTGTGACTCCCAGGTGATACAAATTCTATTCAGCTGCTAGTGAAAGAAACTATTCACTATTTGGAAATACACAAACTTTGAACAGAAATCGTCTACACAACTGATAGGTTGCAAAAACTGATCGCAATAAGGGCCAGTTTACGAATTATTGTCGGACAGCTGTCACGCTCAGTTTCAAGATTCGGAAGAAGACTCAACATTCATCGTTTCTGATGACGATGGAGACGAATCCTGAAGAGAGAGACCATTAGCGTATAAGTCTAATTTATGAATTTCATTTTAAAAGTCATTGCTATTATTATTAATTAAAGATCCACTGATAAAAAAAAGGGTTACTTTATTTATAATTATATTTTGGAAACTTTCCTCATAAAAATGGCAATATTCCCAGGAAGATTGGGAAAATTCCGGAATACTTTCGGAATATTCCGGATTTTTCAACTCTACTTGGATTGTGTAAAAAATCTAAAAATTCAATGCCCAACCGAATTTTTAGTGTCATTCTAAGTAAAGGAGGCCACAATAAAAATTAAATAAAAACAAATTGCTAAATACACGAACTAATTAATTTGTTTTACTTAAAAATGACCATTACGTTCATACCATAACCATAAATTAGAATTTTCTTTAAAATACATAAAATGAAAAATATTTTGCTAAAAATGTATAGAAAACGTAATATATCTCTTTTAAAAGTATTGTTTTTTTATTTCAACAAATATCTAAAAAAATGTAGTTCGCTCATACTACTTTGCATTGCGCTAAATTAAAAGAACACTTCAATTGTTTCCTTCCCCTTGACCATTAATACCAACCTACAAAGCTAGGCAGTTCAATGAACTTTATTTAAAAAGAGCGACATTTTCTCTTCATTGTTAACAAAATCTGATTAAAACATTTTATAATTTTTATTATTTGAGAATAAAAATTCTGAACATTTTTCCACTGAGAATTTTAATTGGTTGCTTCCATTTTGCGAGCTCTTCATTTTCGATTGTGTAGCATATTTGCGTTCAGCAAAAATGTGATTCGGACGTGTGATCACTTTGCAGCAGTTAAAGTTTAAAAACTAAAAAGGTCCAGACTTTCAAATATACACCGGTTTTAAGTAGGCTGTCTTATTGGCTCTTCAGTTTGATTAGATAATTTAACACAATAAAAATTTACAAATTTTTTTAAAAGTAAAAAAACGCCAACAGCAAACATCAACTCAAAAAATTTATAAACTGATTATACGCCGAAATAATAAAGCTTTTCAAAAGTAATTATCAAAGATAAAACGTAGCTAAATAACCGGAAAGAGTAATTGTGGGAGATTTTTACGATTAACGTCTACGTGGTTGTCAATCAGCTTTGCTATCGAAAAATATATCCGCGGTAATTGAAATTTCCGCGAAGCGTATATAATACGATTGACCTGAAGACAAGCTATGTGCTAAGCTAAAGTTGTGAAGATCTTGTTACTCGGTCAGTGGTCGGCACTTCTTCATCACCTTTAATAGTGGAGTGACCGACCAATGAATCTGTGACAGAAAACCGGATTGTAAATAAATAAAAGAAAAGTTGAGAGCTAAAATAACATCATGCTTAAGATTTTTTCTTCATTAAGTTAAGGATGAATGCTCGGTTACTCTCCGCTGTTACAATCAATTTAATTTTGTAAATATCTATGTAAAAAGATAAATATGCGTGTAGATTTGTAAACGAAAAAGCGTGCATAATTAAGGAAAATAGGAACGAAAAAGCACTAGACATGGGATAAACAATAAGTCAGTCCGATCATTATAGCGGAAGTGGATTATATAAATGGAGTGAATTCTTGATGCTTCCCGCTTGCAGTAAATTAATTGGATCAAGTTTTTATAGCCCGAAATGAGAAGGTATAGAAATACAGTTCTGTCTAGTTTTGGGTACTCAAAAAAAAAAAAAAGTTTTGGGTTCGTGCATGACTTTCATAAAAGAAAGGTTTCTAGGTAAAAACTGAATTTTTTAATGGAAATTTTGTGCAACTAAGCAAATGTAGAGGTTCTTAGATTTTAACCAAAAAGTGCTGACCGATTTCACCGTTTATTAATTGACGGTTCTTCATTTCACACGCGAATAGATAGAACTAGGTTCTAGAACGTTCTTCAGTTAAAGTTTAATAAAGTGTGGCAGTATCAGATTGAGGTTTTTTTTAAAATTTAAGAAATATGAGACCCTTACTAAGATAGCGAGGCTCCCGAGAGTATAAGATCTGATTCAAGAGGAATAATTCTTTGCGATTCATATGAGAGTATAGTATTTTGGTACCTTACCAAAACTCGACAAGTCGTATATGATTTGATTAACTTGAGGTGCATAGAAAAATACGCATTCATAATCCTTTCAGAAATCATGTCTACTCAATGTAAAAACGACATGGATCGTACCAAATCAATATGGCATCGAGCACACACCAAGATATTTGGAATTTATTTTAAGTTGCATTATTTAGCCTGACGTTCCCGCATCACATAATAGGAGTGTGTGTATTGTGACTTATTTGCAGTACTGTTGAGACCATTGGACACAACCCATTAAAGAAATTTCGCCCTCGTTTATTAGTGTTAAACATACCTCGGTCCTTTTATCTGCAGACCTGGAAATCTTCTGCGTATACATAGTCACGTAGAGCAGAACGTTAATAATTGCACAATTTTTAATAAATTAATGATTATTTCCCTCCAGTTTAAATTCTGCATTAAATTAGGATCAAAATCATAATACACTTCAATTTAATGCGAAATTTTTAATTAGCTTTAATTGGCTAGAGAAAACGATATTTAGCAAATCAAAAACATTTATTTCGATATTAACGGAATCTTTTACAAATCAATATTGCCACTAAACTTGTTCTAAACATTTGGGGCACAGCTTGGATACATAGTTTTTCTTTTCCTATTCCTCTCTCACCTCTATAGATTTACTCATAATAATACTAATAAAAATAGATTTATTCTTAAACCTGTAATTATTCGTTAGTTTAGTTTGGCTAAGCTGAGTTAAGTTAGTTTTTAGTAAATTAATGTATTTCCCAAAATTTAATGTGGCACGATTATTTCAATAATTATGTACAATTCCAAATAACTTTGTACGTTTAAGATCTTGTTATCTTTGTACTACTAAAGAAATCTATTCTATTCGTTTCTATTCTAATGAATAGAATTTTATGTTGGGATCATAATCCTGAGTTTATTCTTATTAAATATTAGTAGAAGCTACTTTGAAAAGGAATTCTTTAATTTGACTTGTTAATTATGAATGGGAATTCCCAAAAAAACTGGGAAATCCTTCAAATATTCATTCGTAAAAAGTGTCTAGATGGCACATTTAACACATTAGATGACATCATAGGGTAAACTAAGTTTGTCGTTGCGTTTGTAATGGACAAAAATATTGCTAGTAAAGGGCTTGGATACCCATGGATAATATTAAAAGATATTTTGATTTTTAAATGGCTGTCCGTCCTCACGACAACTCGAGAAAGTGTTCACTTAAAACTGAAATTTTGCACACGGGCTTCTTAAGAAAAACAGTAAATTTAAGTTCGAAAATGGGACAAATCAGGCAACTCCTTCGTAGGGTTGCCATATAAAAAAATTGTCTTTTACTATATATTTAGACAGTGCTTGATAATGCGTCGACTTAGGGAACTGATTTTCGCACACAGATTTAAAAAAAAAATTCAAATTTGAGTTCGAAAATGAGACGAATAGGGTAACTCCTTCCTATGGTTGCCATACAAAAATGTCGTTTTTCACTATATTTGAACACTGGCTGAGAACGCTTCGACGTAGAGAGCAGAAATTTTTTACAGTGTATTTTAATAAAAAGTGTAAACACAATTTGAAATATGGGCTAAATCGGGCAACCCTTTTTTCGTGTTGCAATATGTAACTTTTTTTTTACGTATGCTGTAAAGCGGAAATCGGGCAATCCCTTTTTGGTTTTGCCATATAAAACTTTTTTGTTTTACGTATACTGTAAAAGCTGTTAGTCATAGATGTTTTCACTGTATTGAAAAGTTCTTCAGTATATGTAATCCTATGAAGTTGGTTATACCGTTTTTTTTGTCTGACGAACTGTACTAAAAATATTGCGAAAAACCACTTGAAAATCAATGTTGCACAGATGGGTGGCAATACGAAATTACATACGGGCAGTCATTTAAAGTATCATAAGAATTGGTCTTATTGTTAGTCTAATGCTAGCATTTTTACTTGTTTAATTACGAGCGCGGCTCTCGAAATTTTCTGCAAAAGTTATCAAATTGGGGAATTTTCTGTATATTTATTCGTTTTAAAAATACCCCCTCTATTACAATCTACACACTTTTCCATCTTGTGTAATGAGTCCTGGAAATATGGATCCAGTAATCTGACGGCGCCGCATAAAAGGCTTGTTTGTAAGCTAAAACTACTGCGTTTGCACCCCTGACATATAATAAAAATGAACTGGGCCATTTATTTGCCTCTTTCAAACTAAATATGTACACTGAACTGTAACCAATTTTGGAAACAGTACGGTTGTATTAAATGAAATGCATTGGAACTGACATAAAAATTCAGACAAATATTTTGCTTTTATGCGTCTATCTCCTTCAAGCTCAATTAAGTTTGACATGAAATCTGCAGAGGTGCGCATTTTTCAGTAATATTAAAAATTACTTTTTGTGTTAATTAAAACAGGGCTGAAAATAACCTTCCCAAAAAATCCGTCATTTTAAGTAAGCCGATCAAAAACATAAGGCCAGCTGGAAACCTATCAGCTGTAAATTCATCTAAACAATGTTTGTTTCATACTCTTTTATAATACTATTTTATAACACCTTTTGTGTTTCCAATCTGCAAATAATAATACAATTTAACAATTGTACGAAATAAAAAGTTTTCACAGCCTGTTCAAAATTTGTGCCATTTTTGAAGCAGCAAGAACTCTCAATCCATTTATATTATATGTCAGTGGTTTGCACTATCAAAATGCAAATCACGAAGTTTAAAAGTTAAAAATTCATTTGGTTCGGGTGCCGTTTGTACAATATAGGACCGTGTGTTGATCTCCAAGTGGAACGGTGCATATTTATCCAAATTGGTAGAAAAAACAACAATAATTTTCTTAACAACCGTGATTCACTTTGTTTGGTATTTCTTCATCAGTCGGGAAAAACCATTGAGTTGGTGGAATTTACTCTCTGGCTCAATGGCATCCATGCTCAATGCATTCACAAAATTAACAAGTGAAAAAGCTAGAATTGGTCTAAGACCAATTCTTATGATACCCTAGATGAATGTCCGTATGAAATTTCGTATGGGTACCCATTTGAGCAATTTTGATTTTTGCAGTGGTTTTTCGCATATATTTCTAGAACGGTTCGTCGGACAGAAAAAATAATTTTAACCAATTTTATAGGATTTCATATTCTGAAGAAGTTTTTAGTACAATAAAAATGTCTTGGACTGATCGTTTTCACAGTATACATAAAAAACCTAATTTTTTATATGGCAACACCAAGAATGGGTTACCCGATTTAGTCCATTTTTGAAATTTTGTTTGCTAGTACAATGAAAACACCACGTACCAAATTAAATTTCAGCTCTCTAGGGCGACTCGTTATCAGGCAGTGTTCAAATATATAACGGAAAACGAAATTTTTGTATGGCAACCCCACGAAGGAGTTGCCCGATTTGTCTCATTTTCGAACTTAATTTTACTTTTTTTTCTAAAGTCTGTGTACAAAATTTCAGCTCTCTAAGTGTACGCGTTCTCGAGTTATCGTGCGCACGGACGGACGGACGGACGGACGGACGGACGGACGGACATTCAAAAATCAAAATAACTTTTAATATTATGCGTGGGTGTCCAATCCATTTTGCTCTACCATCATTATTTCGAGGTGTTACAAACGGAATGACAAACTTAGTATACCCCTTTAGATTTCATCTAGAGTATAAAAAAAGATTAAAAAGATTCCAAATATTAGGATCATCATTATGTAACGATATACCAGAAAGATAATTATGTGCCATGCACTAGAGCATACTTTGACTCAATTTGATATGATCTCAATTTAAAACATTATAAAAATAGTAGGAAAAAGCACAAAGTGGGGGTTGATATTGCCAAGGAGTTGAATTCATGTAGGGTTAGCTTAAGACTTCACTTGGCCACTGGGACCCTGTGGACACCACGACCACAGCTGATTTATTGTGTCCTTCCTTAGAGGCTAAGTCTAGCCTAGAATGCACGTTGGAAGTGTTAAGCGAAGTGGGGTTATAGAGAAAAGTACAAAAATGTTGTTGGATTTTGAAAATTTCTTCCGTTGGTTTTGATTAAGAGGGCTCTAAATGTCGAGTGTAATGTTCTCATTTGCGGTTTCTAAAAAAATATGAAGAGCGTATGGGGCTTTTTTAATAGTTTTTTCAGGCGGTGTTGCAGTAGGATCGATAAAAATTCGCCACTTTGCGCTAAAATTCCAAACGCGTTTTCAATTATCTACTTATAAAGCTGTGTGAATTTAAGTATTGTACTGTTCATTCTAAGGTTCTTGTCGAGCATACCTTGCTGCGATAGGACGCATTAAGTACAATTTCAAGGGGGATCTTTAATCGACAATCAAGGTATGAGGTGTTCTTTTAAATTGATCAGGCAAACATTTGGTGGTATTCTTCGAACAAACCGTATTCCAATTTCATCTATATAGCCGAAACATTTAAAACACCTGCTATTTATATTCGATACCAACGATGGTCAGTAAGACAAGCTTTTTTAAATTGAAAAAATAAGTCGAACCAGTATAAGTCGAGGTAGTACACATTGAATTGACACATAAACATAATCGTAGCATCCCAGCATCGATACAAACCAATACAATTGGGAAACTCTAATTTGTCCCATGTCCAAGTTTTTCCCAAATGCCTTTATTTGGTTCAGGCAAATGCATGTAACTATCACCGAGAACTATCTCTTTCGCGGCGGTGTGAATGGCCCTATAAGGCACACTTAAAATTAAATTAAAACATAATTTGTAATTTTTTATGTTGTAATAGCGCATATAAAATTTTAATTTTAATTCAAGTGGGACCCACCCTCAATTACAGGAGTACTAAAACAGAAATTAAATCAAATTTTAATTAAATGGCTTGGTGAATATGGCCCTAAGTCTGAGAAAGCTAAAGCAACTTACTTAAATTGCTCTAATAAAGTATATAGAAGTTAACGGATTATTCAAAACTAATTTCTGCGTTTAATTTAAAACAACAAACATTTTTTTTTTGATAAATATGGAAATCATTTTTCGAAAAACACTGACGTGCTTTATAAATATTTATATGTAAAAAATAATAATTTTAAAAGTTTTTAATATTATCCTTTGGCTTACCATTTAGAAACTTACATTTGATTTAAATGTTCTTTAATCGATCTGAAATTAAGAATTATGCATTTAATTGGGTGGTTTTTACAGTAACTATAGAAAAAAATAAATTACGGTATCATAAAATTCTTTCTTAATATATGGCATCCCTCTTTTGTTAAATAAATATTGCGCATATTACGTTTATCGATTTTGAAGTTGGTTTGACTTAAAATTTTGACTCTGAGGACTACTTTTCTGGACCTCAAATAACCATATAACCGAAATTTTCCACTTTGACCGAAAAAATCCATGTTAAGGTAAATCTATGTTTAAATGCAATGATAATTTTTTCTTATAAAAATATTTCGATATGGAGCATTTAAGAAAATTCAACAATTCAAAGCATTTTTAACATATTCATTAATGGTGAAATATACTACATGCTTCCGTTGACTTTCAAGGCATAAATACGTAATTTCAACTTTGAGGGAATTCGCTAAACATGCCCGTTTAGTCTAATTTGCCATGAGATTAACTTTGTTGAGAAATCGTACTTTGATCGTAAACACAATCGAATATTTACGTTATCCTGCCTTGAATTTGGGAATTTGACTGCGAAGTTGAGTAAAATTTAGGTAAAATGTAAGAAAATTTACCTTACATTTAGGAAATTTTGCATTTTATTTCCCTGTTTTTCTTCAACCTTTTAGGTAAATTGTAATATTAATTGGGATTGGTATGTAGTTAATCAGGATTTCCTACAATGAAAGGAAAAAACGGAACTCTTATAACATGAAAAAAGAAAGAAAAAAAAACTTCCCCTTTTTTATCGAAATCGCCGTGACGTAGGAATTTGATGAAATTTGGCAGAATATTAGGTGTTTGTGGCGCGCAGATCCATTTTTCGAAAGTCAAAGATCAATATTTTTTTTTAATTTTTAATCGGGGTGGATTGGGTTTCCTCCCTTTTATATCGTGTAGGGTATCGTTTAAAAGTGCTACGTTAAGAGATTAAAAAATAGTCTCAATTTGTTATGAATGTGCTGTGAATATATGTATATTCCAAAATGTGCGAAAAAACGCCCTTTGCTCCTCCCTTCCACTGATCTTTTAGGTTTCTAAAGCTAAAATCTTGATATTATCAGGTTTACTAGGTATTGAGTCCTAGATTACAGCAAAACTGCAACTTTCATCACCAGTCTCAGAGTTGGAAAAAAATATTTTTTATGCTAGCTTAAAAGACAACTCTTATTAATAAAAGTAACTGATATAAAACTTCTTTTGTATTCTTTTTTTTGTCATAGGAAAATTTAAATTAGATTTAAATAAACTGAAATTCAGCCGATCGACAGTTTATTGATAAACTGCTGGTACGGAATACTAAATGCGGGAGCCCGTTTTGCTCTTAACCGAAATTTTTTCTTTCTTAGAATTTATATGCGCTTCAACAACATGCGATACAGACTTTGCGGTCTGTTTGTATATATTTTTTTTTATGCGTATAACAATGTAAAGGGGCAAGAACCCCAGAGGAGAGGTATTTCCTATTATATTTCTTTCTACATTAAGTGTGTTACGTTCTTTGGCAGAAACATGTCAATTACATAAATACGAAACGAGCCAAAAGCGAGAAAGTGTTCTACTCATATTTAACGATCGAAAAGGACTCATTCCCATTTCGCACTGAATAAAGTTTAAAAAGGCATGCTGAATATAAAGCCCACTTAACCCATATTGAAGTCGAGATGTCAAAGACATAATGAATTGAAGAGAATTATTTCATGAAGTGTTGGTATATTTGAAATGCAAGCTTTAGTTTTATTTTTATTTTTTTATTTTTAAGGAATGTTTTTATTTTACTTGCACTTATAAGAACAATTTAACAATTCTTAGGTCAATATTCATTAAATTGATCAGGTGAATGTTTTTCACGAGCTCCATTATCCTTAAATTACAGATGAATGTGCGATTGGCGTAATGATATGGTTTCTTCACTCTGCAGCAATTTTATTAGCATTCATTTCGATTAATGTGGCCAACCATTGTAAAATTCTGAAATAAAAGTAGACGAAGAAGTAATTAAGACTTCTGGCCTGATAAATATCTAGATCGTAAAATAGTATAAGAGCATAAGATTTAAAAATGAGGAAAAAAGAAACATTACCACAATCCTAACGTTTTACCATTTGAAGGGCTCCTACGTATGTACAGGGTTTTCCAATAAGAGGTGTTATTTTGATATTCAAAGACAAATGCCATTTTTTGAGATAAATGATCGGACCTTTAATTCATTATAAAGAGAAAGGTAAGCCGTTAATAACGGAAAATAACATCAGCCAAATGACCACCACGACCACGCCTGCAGGACCATATCCTTTTCATGAAATTTTCCATAACCAAATCGCAAAGTGGCTGCCCTATATCCTCGATAGCCTTACGAATTCCATCTTTGAGGTCTTCAATCGACGCTGGGCTGTTGACGTAGACCTTCTATTTCACGTGGCCCCAAAGGAAGAAGTCGCAAGATGTTAAGTCACAAGATCTCGGTGGCCAATTGTGATCACCTCTTCGAGAGATAACACGGTCCGGAAACTTTTCCCGTAAAAGATCAATGGTTTCGTTGCTTGTATGGCACGTAGCGCCGTCTTGTTGAAAGTAAACGTTGTCCAGATCAATGCCATCCAATTCCGGCCATAAAAAATTATTAATCATCTGTCGATAGCGCAATCCATTCACCGTAACTGTTGCTCCAGCCTCATTTTCGAAAAAGTAAGGTCCAAAGACCCCGCGGGACCATAAGCCGCACCAAACAGTCACACGTTGAGGATAGAGAGGCTTTTCAACAATAACTCTTGGGTTTTCCGAGCCCCAGATGTGACAATTTTGCTTGTTGACGTAGCCATCGAGATGGAAATGGGCCTCATCACTCAAGATGAGCTTTCGATGGAATTCCGGATCATTTTCATGCATTTTAAGGACCCAATCAGGAAAGACTCGACGTTGTTGATGATCGACCGGCTTGAGTTCTTGTGTTAACTGAACTTTATAAGCTCTTTATGCAAAATACGGTGTAATGACGTTTGTGGAATGCCTAATTCCAAAGAACGACGAGGAATGGACAAACCTGGGTTTTCTTCAACACTTTCGGCTACAGCAGCAATATTCTCGGCTGTTCTTGAGCGACGTGCACGGGTTTTATTCTTCACATCACTAACTTGTCCCGGCAGCTCGAATTTTTCTACCAATTTCTGTATTGGGGTCCGACAAGGTGCTTCACGACGACCCAAAAATGTTCGAGTTTTACGAACCGTCTCTGCCGCATTTTCACCATTTTTATAGTGAATTTTAATAATTTCAATGCGTTGTTGAATCATGTATCGTTCCATTTTTATTAATGGCGTAGATTCTACTTGTCAAATGTCAAAAAATGACAGCTCCAAAAGTGACATCTACCGAAATATCGGGCTAATTAAAATAAAACCTCTTATTGGAAAACCCTTTATATGTACATGCGTGAAGGTATACTGTACTATGCTGCCATAAGAACATCTAAACATGCTTATAATTGTTTTCGGGGTTTTTTTTTCTATGATAATATGCTTGCCATTGATCTTACCCACATAATTACGCATGTTCTATAAATTGCAATTTTGCAAACTTATATGGTATGGGCTGTGAGGCTTTATCTAGCCACAAAATCGTCCAACTAGCTTCACGAATTTCTAAATCCATCATTTTAACAGTATCTTGTCTAATTTAAGAGGACCATTCTAGGTATTGGGTAGAAACAGTGGAATTGGCGTGATTATTCCCAAAAACTACAAATGAGACATTTCTTACAATATATATACCTGCCGCAAATAATAGTTGTTGCAGTTGTTGTAATTGTATTGTATTGTAAAATTCCGTGAATCATTCATAAGCAGAACAGTACGAATGTGGAACAGTTTGTTATCATCTGTTTTCCCCCTGAGCTATGAGCCACAAACATTCAAGCGTAATGCGCAACGTCACCCACTTGACTCAACCCAATAATCCTCAATTTCCTACCTCTTATTCCTTTCCTGCCAAAGTTGTGGTATCATAGGGTATCCCCTGAGCTATGGTAACATCATACAAAAAAAAATATACTCGTTTTTTGTCCGAGGATCATATTAATACACCATATAATAAAAATTTCGTTAAACTCAAATTGGAGTATGCTATCCCTGTTTCATATAAATCGATTCAGGCTATTTAGCTGAGATTCGTTCCACTTTCCCTTCGAGGGCTTCATTCGACCAATAATCTTACTCTAGCACAATATGTACCTATGTAGATATTTTTAAACTCTATCGTATCTCTTAGATAGACGAAACACTACTATAGTTGTTTCCGGTTTTTATTGTTTATTATTCTACAACTAAGTATGGCATGCATGAGACAATTTCATCAATGTATTTTCTACTTAACCACCAGTTTGATTGCACTTACCTTTATTTTTCAAAAAGTAACATAAAAAATCGCTTTGGTTAAGATTATTTTTTTTAAACTGTTATTATATATGTATGTATGTACATATGATATTGTAAAACTAATTAGACCTTTGGTGAATTAAAGAAAATAAAAATAAAAATAAAAAACGCCTGGAGATAATAACTGCTTATATAAAATTACTTTTATGTGGAGCTTTGAAGTACAAATTATTCAAGTTAAGCTCAACGCTAGGTTGCATTCCGAGTGTATTGGTATTGGCACTGATGTCTATTTTAATGCACTTTTTAACAATTGAAAGAATTATAGTAAGTACAAAAATAACGTTTTTGATATCTGTGCCTATTTAGCCTTCTTGCACAGCAGAAATTGTTTTAAGCTTCTTTAATCAATTTTCACGATTGGCCCTTCTAATTATCTATATATTTGGACATGCAATCTCTTTTGCACCATTTTGCAACATTTAACAAAAACTAAAAAATTGTACCTTTTTATATGTAACTTAATTTCCTTATATCTCAATTGCTGTTGATAAAGAATTTTGCTAACATTATCTAAGTTCTCAAAGCTAAATATTCTCACTATAATTAAATCTTAACTACTACTTAGACAGCACAGCAAGTGTTTTTATTTCAATGTTGACTTTTAAGTCACTAGCTCATGCATTTATGATCAAAAACATTGCAATATACCTATCTGTATGAAATTATGCTGTTGAAATGAACCAAACATAAATCTATGCTTAAAAAAACAGCAATTATAATGAATGTGTGGATCTATGAAAGACGTTACGCTTTAAGTCCCTTTCTATGATATGCAGGGACGCATTTAGCTCCAAAAGAAACTGGGTTACTTGAGATACCAGAATTGTAACAACACAGCTTGGCACCGTAGTATAAATATGGTTTGAGAGAATTATACGCAATGAACACTTTTGATTATTTTATAAATCCTCCAGTTGTATAATAATTTTTATAAATATAAATCTTTTCTACTGTGATAACCTATAGAGAGCAATGAATATAACAAAATACCTTTTCAAACAACAGAATTTTTCCAAGCATGTTTTCTTTATAAAACAATTAAGACTCAAAGCAAAAATTTAGATGGGCGAATTATCAGCCGTTGGCAACTAAAATTTAGAGTCGGTGTAACATTTAATTTTTTTTTTATTTTAAAGCTTTCTTTCCTATAATGTAACTATGCTTAGTTATATATGTGGGACCCAGCATTAAAGTGCATAAGTAAAACAAATAGAGAAGGAATTCTAACATAAATTAAGTCCCCATAAATATGCCCCCAAATTATATGACATTGACCCACACATCTTACAAAAAAAAAAAAATATTTGCAATTAGAGAAATTTAAAACTATGGCAAAATTTCTACCAAATACCTACCTACAAAGAGCTCATTAACTTATCCAGGTAGAGACGTTGGAATGTTGCTTATAATAAAAGATAATCAAGACGCACGCACGGATAAATTCTCTCAAATAACCGTCTCTGTTAAGTACCCGAAAGTTTTAGTTGTGGTTTGTTTTTTTTTTATCAATAATGGCAGCAATCGCTGTTACTTTTCAGGAAGCATAGATAATTGAAGACAAAAAATAAATTATTTCACGGTTAAAGACACCCAAAGGCAGCACTAATAACTGGATCATAACCGCATTCACTTCATATGATACACTTAAAGTGGCGTATGCCGTCAGTTGAGTCAGGGAGAAGGGCCCCACGATCTTGCAGGCAGTGAAAGTAGATTTTCCAACTTCATGCACTCACTGATCGTTGTCTGGATTCGGGCTGTTTATAGATTGGCGCTAGTGTAAGCACAGAGCAGTTATCTAA
Source organism: Dioctria linearis (assembly GCA_963930735.1). Classification (NCBI taxonomy): domain Eukaryota; kingdom Metazoa; phylum Arthropoda; class Insecta; order Diptera; family Asilidae; genus Dioctria; species Dioctria linearis. Next base: position 298,038,360 of record OZ005741.1, read on the forward strand.
CTTTGCGAAAAGATGGAAGATTAAGGAAAAAAAACTCTTGAGAGTACAATTACTTTTTCCAAGACAGCATCAGCACAGATGCGATTGCTATACTGTCCCGAATTCGATTTCGAAGAAATGGTAAAGTGATCGTCTGGTTCGCTACATTTACGCTGTTCCAAAAAAAAAAAAATTTTTTTTTTTGACTTTTTCTGGCATCTTATGAACGGGCGGAAAACTACTATCTCGTAGCTTGAGTATAAATTGGATTCATTGGCCAGAAAGGGTATCAAACAGCTCATCAGTCTCATTCAGTCAACACTGCTCATTCCTAAGCTAGAGAAAAATGATCGCCTTTGTAAGGATTACGTGTTTTACGTTGCAGGTCTCTTAACTTTAAAGGATATTTCTATTTCAGAAAGCACTACTCGTTGCTAGCCTTGCTGTCAGCTCTTACGCTGGGATTATAGAATCAAGTGGCGGTGATCTAGGCGGGCATGATGGCGGAATTGAATCATATGGTGGCGGTGGAGATATTGGTGGATACGGCGGAGGCGGTGGTGGTGGATATGGAGGCGGCTATGGCGGAAGTTTAAGCGGTGGCTATAGTGGTGGCTACGGAGGCGGATATGGCGGAGGATTTGGTAGCGGATCTGGTGGAGACATTGGTGGATACGAAGATAGTCAAGGTGATATTGGAGGTCATGGATTTGAAGGTGGCTTGAGTAGCGGTTATGGTGGAGGATTCGGTGGTGGATATGGTGGTGGTGGTTTTGAAAGTGACTTTGGAGGTTCCAGTGGATTTGGAGGTGGTGGCGGCTTTGGAGGAGGTGAAGTTCACACCCATGCACAGTCTATTCCCGTTAGTGAACATGTTGAAGTAACAAAACATATCCCATATCCAGTTATCAAAAAAATTCATGTTCCAATCAAGAAGCCAGTAAACATTCCTGTTCCACATCCAGTCGTTGTAACTGTAGCTAAACCATTCCCAATTCATGTGCCAGTATCACAAAATGTTCCAGTTCATGTAACAAAAGAGCTGAGAATTCCAGTTGAACGCGTTGTTCCATATCCTGTAGAGAGGAGAGTTCCGTATCCTGTTGAAAGACACGTACCAATTCCAGTCGTTAAGTATGTGACAGTTAAAGTGCCAAAACCTTTCCCAGTTAAGGTTCCAGTTGTTAAGACCATCATTCACAAAGTCAAATCTGGTGGCGGTGGCGGAGGTGGATGGCACTGATAGGTTCAGCGATGTGCTTTAATTAGGTGTCAATCATTTTCTAACATTGTTTGATGTTGTTGTTAAATTTTTTTAATTGTTATCAATTTTATTAAATGTTTAAAAAAAAAATTTATCTTTTAATATTCACACATTATTATATTACACGAAAACACCTCAGGAACTTAACTTAATTAATGGATAATCGTTTGTTTAACTATATGTTTTGTAATATTGAATATCTTGATTTTAGTTCAGTTAGTTAGATGAGCTACCAGCAAGTGATAATGGGAAATACCTATCAATTTATGGCAGGTGACCGAAGAGAATTACCACCATAAATATTTTCACCTGGTATTATTTGCAGATTAGTAAGAAGTGGCTACCAGTTACTTCGGGTCAAATATCGACGTTATAGAAACCAGTTTGAATTAAAAGTGGCATTTATAATATTTTCTAAACAAAAATTAAGTTCTAAACATTTATTAAAATTTTTACTTTAGGTATATGATTATGTCATTACCAAATTGGCTTAAAAGAAGCTTTCAAGCTTCAACCTTAACGATTCTAAGTTTTAAAGTTTTACAAGGTTATGATCCGAAATTAAAAATTAAATAAATTGCATGCAATTTTTCCATTATTTGATGTTTTCTACAAAATAGAGAAAGTTTAGAGAGTTTGGGTGGATAGATGTAATTATCATAGTAAAAAATCGTCATGGGACTTTCTTAACAAGGCCACTGGGTTTGTTGGACAATAACAAAGAAAGTGCTCAGTTTTATTTCCGATGTTGTGTATATACGATTATTTATCGACCTTAAGTATATTATATATGATTTTATTTTTCTTCATTTTTTTACTGTTTTAAATGTGTAATGAGACGTGGTGTTAAATGGAAAAATTCACATAGTTTTTTATAGGCTGAGCGATGGTAGTCTTGAAATAATAACCGAAAATATTAGTAGACATTTTTAAACATGAAAGTAGAAGGGATTTCCAGTCAAAAATAAATAATATTTCTACTTACATATTTTTCAACAATACTGCGCTCCTAAGAGTTTCTCTGAAATAGGATCTTCCGTGCACTAATCCTTGTGAAATTAAGATGGGTCGTATTAAGATTAATGCAATGAAGGATGCCAATAAGAGACTAAATATGAAATTCATGAAAATTTTCAGCGTCATTTAGGTAGTCAAAAAGTTGTCATATAACTTCCTTTTTCTTTTAAGAAAATCGCTGATTGATTATTTTTCAGAGAACCATACCATCGTAACTATAATACCTTTATGCCTTCTGAAGTTATTATAATAAAAATTCGATTGAGTGCGACTTGAAATCACGCAAAAAGTTGGCATTAAATCCAAGCAAACCTACCTCTATTCTTATAAATAAAAACAAACATTGATCCTTTCAGACTATAATTTCTGTTTTACTTAAAACTATAACTCTGCCATATCGTGAATCGGTTAGAAATTTAGGAATAACAATTTTTTTTAATTTAGATTACTGCAAGTATTTATGTTAGCATAGCTCTCTTCCTCAGTTATTTGGCTACATATCTTCTATCAATCGAAATGATTCTTATCTTATATTCTAGGGTATCTTTCAGACATCTACCTTATCCAAAGTTACTTGAATTTTTGTTTCTACGCTCAGCAAGAATAAATATATATGTAAATATTTGTATGCCTGATTCCAGATCGCAACTTGCCGACTCTTTCTACTTTTTTCAAGTTCCTCGTAAGTGGAACTCATTTTGAGCTATATCTTTTTAACTAAGTGCCTTAGAAAATTTTACAAAAAAAAAAAAAAAATGTTCGGAATCCTTAAAAGTACCATTTTCAGTACAATTAAAACGTCAAGGACTCATCGTTTTTATAGTATACGTAAATTTTTTTATATAGCAACACTAAGAAAGGGTTGCGCGATTTAGTCCATTTTTGAAACTTTACTTACTATTTCTATGAACATACCGTGTAGAAAGATTCAGCTCTCTATTTTGACGCGGTCTCAGGCAGTGTCCAAATATTATAGTGGAAAACGAATTTCTTTGTATAGAAACCCAACGAAGGAGTTGCCTACTTTGCCTCATTTTCAAACTTAATTTTACTTTTCTTTTAAAGTCTGTATACAAAATTGCAGGTCGCTAAGTGTACGCGTTCTAGAGTTATCGTGCACACAGACAGATGGACGGACGGACACGCAAAAATCAAAACAACGTTTAATAATATGCGCGGGTGTCTAATCCAGTTTGTTCTACCATAATTATTTCTATGTGTTACAAATGGAATGACAAACTTAGTGTACCCTTTGAATTTCATCTTGGGTGTAGAAAAATTTCATAACCTTCAAAATATCTGTAGGTCATACAGATCTAAGATTCTTTTCAATTTCAAATTCCTACGTCATATCTGCTGCGTTCCTTTTCTCGGCCTGAATGATTCTGTATGAATCGACAGAATAATTTAGCTCTGTGCACATCTCTTTCATTTGACAGAAGCAAGTATAAATTCATGAAAATTATTTTTTTGTGAAAAACAAAGCTCTTTACCAAGAAAGATAACTTCAACTCAACTATTACCACCTCATAACTTAAAAAATAATTTAAAATCGTTCAGCCTGATTCGGGGAAAAACTTAGGTGCATTAAAAAACATTTAGAGTTCGAATAAAGCGAAGACAGATTAAGACTAAATCGTTCGGCCCTAGAAAAAAAACGGCATAGATTGAAAAAGATTCATTCTGAACGAGAAAAGGCACGCAGCTGTCGTTTTTCGAAAAAAGACAGACAAACAGACGCCAGAGCGATCTTATAAAGTTTCCTTTTGAGGTACGGAACCCTAAAGAACTTTACCTGTACCTGCTCAAAAGCTAGTTCAGCTCTGTCATTTATTTCTACCTTCCATCCGATAAACGTAATAATTTGTATACTGAAAGAGTTTAGAATTTCGAAACTATTCTTAAAGCTATAATCTTCGAAACTTATAAATTTTGTTAGGGAAATTGTTGTGCTTCCAGTTCTAGACAACATTTAAAGTGTCTTTGTCCTACAAAAAAAAAAAAAAAAGTTAAGCCATAATAAAAATATTGTCCATTTATTCTAAAAACTAATTTCTTCGTCATCATTGCAATATTACACAACATTCAAATTAATGCTTTTCACCTTACCTTTCCCTTAAGTTACATTTAAAACCCAATCAGTCCTTTATGGAATAAACAAAAAAACAAAAAACCTGATAAAAGTCAAAATCATTTTATGAGTTTCGTTAGATTTCTTCGATTTTACCACCAGGGCACTTATCGAAACTGCCCTATCTCAGCAGTAAACCAAGTATTGCGATAATATCCCAACCGTGATTTTACTGGATTCATCTGTACCCATATGTCATCAGAAATATTATTTCCAAAGCAATCCTTCAAGTTTTATTATCATTCAATCCAAAGATTTCCATAGAAAGGGTATTCCGGATTACTTAGGATACCATTTGTCACCCGGCTGTACGTCTCCTATATGTATGGTGTATTCAAACCCGTCGCATCCCATTTTAGGATAAAATATACAACAGCAATGATTTTTTTTCCAAAAGAGTGTTATGTCCTTCTCGTCGTATAAATGTTATGTTTCGTTTAGTGACGTAGAGTTGTGGAGATCCAGCCCTTTTTCTGTTCGGTGACCATCATAAGGGGAAAATGAACATGAAGTCCCATTTTGGGGGAAAATTTATGGGTGCTGTAATTTTGTGGGGGATTTTCTGGTAAAAGCATTTGAAAAGGAATTGGAAATAGTACAGTTGTATAATTTCAAAGGTTGCAATATTCCTTTAAGAATAAATTTTTATGTTGGTCATTGGTTTATATTTAAATTTTTTATTTTTATTTGATTTTTTAGCATTACAAAATGTTAGAAAAGCTGTGGTTCCTACTCTTTCCTTTTTGAGAGAACTGAATGCTTATACTCATGTAACAGTTATACTATTAATATATTTTGAATACTTTAAGATCTCACCAATTATAATCATCAAAACTACAAAATTTTATTCATGAGAATATATCGAAATTTAGTCATTCATACGCACAACATTGATAAGAATGATTTTTTTATTATTTAATTGTAAAACTTTCTCATTTCTGTCCTCCCTTGCGTCCTCCCAATTGGCCGAAATACATTTTCCAAAAAGACTCTTTACCGAAAACTACTTAACCAGAAAGAGTTCTTGCAAAAACTTACGGAAACTTAGAGAATTTTTCTCCATTTCTTTGAACTAGATTCATTAGACTTAGATATTGGAAAAATAGAGCTCAGGATACCACTTTTTTGTTTTTTGTTAAGCAACTTGTATATTAATTTTGGTTCGTAACCATCTATTTTTCCAATACCTAAGTCTAATGAACCTAGTTCAAAGAAATGGAGAAAAATTCCTTATTTACCCAATATTTCCGAAAAATTAAAAAAACCTCTAGCAAATAAGAAGATTAATCCAGCCTTCTTTAATAAATTTACCACAAAAAACTTATTAACTAATAATAAATTGGGGTTAAAGAAATCTACAATGGACAGGAGGGGAGTCTATAAAGTAAGCTGTAACGATTGCTCGGGGTTTTACATAGGCAAAACAAAAAGATCTCTAAAACTAAGATTCAGAGAACATATAAATTTATCCAACACAAATAATCCGACTTCAGGTCTTGCCAAACATTTAAAATCTACCGGACAAAAAGTGTACTACCCAAAATATAAGCCTTTTACATAATATTAATGGAGGCCCAGTATTGGATAGGTATGAAATATTTGAAATCAGAAAGGCTAATGACGACGGTTATACTTTGCTGAATGACCAGATTGATTTTTATAATAGAAGCCCCCTTTTAAATCCTAACCTAGTTAAGTTATAACATTAGTCCACAAATTATATACAACTCATCTGTGATCTCTTGTTCGTGTCTGGCTCTGTTAACTTATTATTTTTGTAACGTTTGTGTGTATTCATATAGCGGTTAGTGTATGTACATAACTTGGTAAGCTTAGTATGTATGTATGTAACTAGCTCAGCTTAGTTGACCCAGATTTAGGTTTAGTGCAAGCCCTGATGATGTCCTAATAAGACGAAACGCGTAGGTTTTTACTCAATTTTTGTAAAAAATAAAAATAAATTATTGTGGAATCGGGGCAAGTGTTTTGTTGTTGTTTTTTTAAACAAAAATGCTTCGTCCAATTATTGCTAGTATAAATTTACCATCTTACAAGATCGCCAAATTACTTGCCAAGAAGTTCACATCTCTACCAAAAACACCCGGGTAGTACGTTCAAAATACCCTTGAATTTGTAGAAATGATAAAAGACCTCACAATGAAGGAAGATTAGTATATGGTCTCTTTTGATGTTCAATCCCTCTATCCGAACGATCTGCTACCTGCAGTACTAGAGGTTCTTAGTAATTGGCTAGACAACTGTGACATATCTGACAAAAAAGCATTTTCCATAGTGCAGCAGCCTTTTGTATGAAGCAAAACCAATTTAATTATCAAAATGAATAGTATAGACAGACAATGGGAGCAAACATGGTAAATCCACTTTTTTGTTTTATAGCTAACGCTATTCTAGGAAATCTTGAAACTAAACTACACAATGAGGATAAACTGCCAATAGTTTGGATAAGGTATGTGGACGACATTTTCTCTATAGTGAAGAAATCGCAAATATCGAATCTACTAGCAATTCTAAATAACCAACATCAATCCATCAAGTTTGCAGTTGATACGGAGCGAGATGGAAAACTACCTTTCCTAGACACAATCCTGACAAGAAACCAAAATAAAATACAAATAGGAATATGTCGGAATTGCAGCATTAAATAGTATGGTGTATCGAATTTTGAAAATACCATTATTACAGATACAAGACTTCATGAAATAACTAAAAACAATAAAAGATGTTGCTATCACTGTAAAAAATATTAGGACTATTCCCTAAAATGTAGGGAATACCCCCAAAAATTTATGGGGAAAAAACCTACATTTTAGGGTATATTCCCTAAAATCTAGCGAATATTTCCTAAATTTTCATTAAAATGTAGGGAATAGTCCCTACATTTTAGGAAATATTCCTTACATTTTAGGGAATATTCCGTAATCTTATCGAAAAATACCTAAGCTTTTTGGCAACAAATTGTGCAAATTTTTTACTGTGTAGTATAAATCGATGAAGAGAGAGCGTAATTGAAAAATACTGCAAAAACACCCAAAACGAATTAAAAATAAAGAAAGAACGACCTTCTAACAACAGCAGAAACCTATTAGAAATAGAGCAACATTTGGATATAATCCAGCTATCACCAACCAATTAACAAATATTTTCGACAAATACCATATACGTTTAGTATACAACAATAATATTAAACTAACAGCCATACTGGGGAACACTAAAGACAATACAGAGAAATCCGGCATTTAATCGATTACTTGTGGGGATTGCGTTAAGTATATGTATGTAGGTCAAACGAAAAAAAAAATAATAACGAGATATACAGAACATATTTAGCAGCTAAAATCCGTTCAACCAATATCAGCTGTAGCCTTGCATATGATCACAGAACACCACTAACACATCAACATTAACAACCTGGATCTAAAAAAGTCAGTACAAAATCAATACAAATTGGATGCATGGGAGAGCTTGTACATGATGAAATTCAACAACAAATTAATTAACATTTACCAGCGACTAATAGCTTCATCCCTTTTTAGCTTTATAAAGTCAGTAGGAATAAATTAAACAATTTTTACGTTTGTAAGTGTAAGTTATTTGTAATTGCAATCACAGATTAGAACTTAGCTTCATTTAAAGTCTTCTTTTTCTTTACATATATAACTTAATTTATTTACCAACTTTGATGACAGTAATTATATTTGCCAATACTAATGAACTTGTACTTAAGAATCACATACCACTGTGTTAGTTTCACTTTAAGTATAATAGGAAGCTAGAAAATGGACGACTAGGTCCGAAATGCATTTAGCATAATTTCTTCTAGTAATATTTTTTAAAACTGTGTAATTGAGCAATTAAAGGCGGTTTTTATTGAAAAAAAAAACGTAATTTCTCGTTTATATTCTTTAATGTAAAAACAAGCGTTTTTAAAAAAAATGTTTCGCACAAAGGATATTTGGTAAATAGATCCTCAACAAAAATATATTTATCAAGATCATTTTGGTTTATTATTCTGCTAATAATATGAAATTACTTTTTCGTAGAGAAGCGAAATTTTGAATGTCGAATAATAGGAAAGTAGTTCCCATTAATACATGAATTCCATGGAAGCTTGCTGATACAAAAAGTTGATCCATAAACTGTGCATTGGCAATAGAAAATGTTGTACCTAAATATTCATAAGCTTGTAAGGTAATGAAGTAAATGTATAAAAGAACAGTAAAAAATAGTCCTTGGGTAGTTTGTGAAAGATTATTTTCTATTAGGCACAGAGGATTGTTACATGGGCAACAATCACTCCGTAACGCACCCAGGATTTGGCTTTGGGGGGGGGGGGGGGGGGGGACCATATGTGTCCAAAGTCGTAATGAGTCGGAAAAATAGGGCTCTAAAGTCGCGTCCTGCACTCATCTGACCACTTAAGGACTGCTATTGTAGATTAAAAGGTTTTATTTTATTTTATCGGACTTTGTAATAATATACAGCCCACATTTTATACGTAATTTGTAAATTATGTTCAAAAAACTGACATTCTGGAGGGGGACCGGTCCCGTTCGTCCCCCCTCTCGGTGTGCCCCTGTTAAACTGATGATAGTAAAATAGTGGCATTAAGTGTAGATACTTATAAAGCATTAAGTGGATTGATACCTATTGGAGGTCATTTAATTCCCAATTCAATATTAGGAGATAATCATATGTGAAAAAAGCTTAAAAAATAAATTTCGCTAAATTGCCATTAGTATAAATGCCATATCTGAGCGGATATATAGTAATGATAATTAAATGTATGCGAAGGAATGGAACTTAGCAATTTTGAAGAGTGCAAAAATATATCGTACTAAGTTATCCAATTTTTCTATTGACCTATCAGAAAGTATTATTTTCCCAGAAATATAAATTGTACCTATCCAGCAGGCCAAGTTACACCTTTTATTATTTATATTTCTGAGTCAGCCATAAAACATTCTAATAGTTCCTTCTCGTTCTTACCACCTCTAATAGAGACATATCATTATCCCACTCTCCAGTTTTAAGTACAAATTACGTGCAATGCTGCAATGCTGGTAGGTAAATATGTTCCTTCTGAAAAAGTTGATCGTAACACGTAGCTCATGATGATCCTAGGGTTCGAGATTAAGATAATTTGAAGACAATGTGTCTCCTTTGAATTTTATCAATTAATTATGCACACTTTTAAAAACGCAGCAAATGCATAAGGGAAATATTATGAAAGAAAGTTTCATTTCTAGTTTTGAAATTAAAGTGAACAGATAGAAAAATATTTTGCGAATGTTGTTTGTATAAAGTGAATAAAAAATTGTATATATTAGCGAAATGTTACCGTTTCGTTACAAGTTACCTTTTGTTAAAAAAAATTATTTATTTTTCGGATGGCTCTGGAGGTCAATAAGAAATAAGATGACCTGGTACAATATATCATATGAAGACAGAGTTCAATCTGGAGGTAGAATGGCACCTTTTTACAATTTGACATGGGAAAGGACCTTGCAATGTTTTGGGAGGAGTTCTGGAAAAAATTGGTAAAAGCTAGCTTGCAAAATAGTGAATTTCAAACATTGAAATATATGTACGATTGGGCTTTTTCACAAAAATATTAAAAGTAAATTATTTTCCCGTTTCAACAAAAGATGAAACTGATATTGGAGGAAAAAATCAAAAGTACCACAATTTTATGACAATAGTGTTAGTGTTAATTTTGAAGAATACTCGTTTTGTAATAAAATAAATTTATAAATTTCATGAAATAATTAAACATTTTTATATTAGTTTCTTAAACGCATATTTCATTAACAAAAAAAAAACATTTTTTGTCGGAGGAAATTCTACAATTTCGTATGAAATTTTACACAGGCACTAATAAAAAAATTTTTTAACTCCTAAACTAAGAGTTGAACATTCGCAAAATTTTGATTTATTAATATTATAGCGTTTAAAAAAAGTATTTCTTAGGGAGAGGTTTTTTCTTCGGGAGTGTGTCAAAACTACAAAATTTATAAAAATTGTTTTTTTTTTTCAAATTTTAATATTTTGTTTTTTATCTTCTTTCAGTTTATTTGGAATGCTCCTTTCATTTAAAATATCGCACAAATGAATCGAATAACCCGATCCCAAGTAATCAGTAAATTAAAAAGCACGTCCACAGTGAAAACATTAAAATTTGAGTCATCACTCAAGTCCTGAGGTCGGAAGACTAAAAAGAAAATACGAGCCGAATATTTTTTAATACTAAATTAATTCTGAAAGTTTCATTAAAATCGGAGGAGGTCGGGTCCAATAATTGAAAATTGTGTTCGCTTTGTTAAGGAATTGCTGTTTTATTATAAGGAGGTTCGAAAATTATGATAAGAAATTACTACTACTGTTTTTGTTCAAGGAAATTAAAATTATTTTGGCATTGGAATGAATTTAAACGAAGAAAATCAATATTGAAATAAAGACAAAGAGAATATTCCATAATAAATGTATTTTTTCATTATAATTTATCTAAAGAACAATGTGTAATTGGGAAAAATACTTACAACTAATATAGAGTGAAAATATTGCAAAATAAATATTAAGTTAGTAGTATACGTAAAAAATAAATGACAATTTAATATTATAAAGCCTAAGGTCCAAGTTTGGATCTTATTTAAAGGTAAATGAGAAACCGAGAAAATCCTGAAGAATTACGAAAGCAAAATACTGCTGCCGAAGAAACTCCAAATTAAGCTTATAGTAGAATATTTGATGGCAGTTTAAGTCGCCTTCAGAAAAAAGAAAAAAAAAACATAATGGGCCAAAAAACTTTATTAATTTTTTCTAACATGGTTGTAAATCATGATGCATTAATTAATTATGTATTTCAAAATTGTTATTATGTAATTTAATTTATATTTTATTTGAAAAACCAAAAAGAAACCGTAAACTCACACCTTAGGCCTTCTGTTGAGAAGGAATAGAAAGTTTTAATATGACCAAGGGAACTGTTTCATCATCCTCATAAATTTTGTTAAGTTCATACGTAGGAAGCATATACCAAGAGGTTAACTGTTAATGTTAATTAATTAATTATTTAGTAGAACACTTGCAGTATTTAGCAATGTAAACACGTTATAATCATTTGTTTGCAATTTTATTAGTTTTTAAATTTGTAAATTTGAATTACTTTTCTGGGTTTCATTCTTGGCAGAAGCTTCAATTAACTCCTAACTGCATAGTGGTCAGACAACACTTTTGCTGTATACAAATTCACGTGCATTTCTTGTATGTATCTTTAAAAAACTTTTCCTTTTTTTGAAAACCATTGCTTTCCGTGCGATCGTCTTAGTGACTTTTCTTCCATAATTAGCAAACGTTCTCATTATTAGTTTACACGTGTTGTTAAGAAATACTCAAAGTTTTGAATATCCTTATTAGTCGCCAAGCATGGCATATAGAAAGCAAGCTTTAAAAAAGACACACTGAGAAAAAAATCACTGCTAAATACAATCAAAAATCAAGATTACACTAACCAAATGCTAGGCTTGTTTTGAGTCTATCGAACTTTTGGTTATAACAAACAAATTTGGAACGCTTGCTTAAAGCTGCTGATTGCTGTCACTCCTTTCAAAATTATCTTTCGTTTAATGTGTCCTCAATTTCGTCTTTCATCACTTCAGATATTTCCATAATACTTTTATCGATCAACCTATTTCTACTGTATTTGTATTATGTTATGCAAGAGCAAGGCTGACAGCTTCCACAAATCTAGTTCATCTGATAATATACACTATCCGCCATGTTCAGAATTCTCATAAACTTGAAGTTAAAAGTGTGGACATGCTATAAAAAGTAGAGAAAGAGTGGTACAAGTTTTCCAACTTGTCGCAAGTAAGCATTTGGAGCAACGAGGGTCATAGGAAGTGAAAAGAGTCTCTAATTGCGCAAGTAACTTGTCGAGTTTGAATGGTTCTAAAGTTTGAATAAATGTTCAATCAAATTACAGTTTATATTAATTGGTATAGTATATGCAATCTATAGGGCATATTCGATAATTTACTACACTACTACATTCAATTACAGTTAAATATTTAATCAAAGGCATGATATGGCCTATATAATTGACTTATGTTCTTAATAGTCAATTGTATGGGATCCCAATTTACTACGAAGTTTTTGGTGAAATAGTTTAAATTATGGTGAAGATCCGAAATTACCCAGCGATAATAAAAAAATAGATATTCTTTTATAAGAAATAAATACTAAATAATAAAATATTCTTCTTTCGAACTAGGAATTCTTTATTACGTAACTGTTATATAAAGTTTAATAGTTTTCATAAAATACATATTTACCACCTACTAATAAAAATCGAAATAAACATTACAAAAGAAAAATTCATTCATTCAATGTAAGAAAATAGTTAGCAAAACATTATTTTACATATTTTAAATTTTTACAAAGTAATAATATTACTAAATTCATGCAGATGTACATATAACTAATAAGTTTAATTTCTTAAAGATTACATATTTCCATGTCATATACATACATGTTATATGCATGTCTATTTCGTAAATAAAAAAGTATTTAAGTTACACTACTAGATCTAACACTTCATTAATATTTATGGCATTTTTTAAATCACTAATAAGGGTAGCAAAAATCAGACTGTCATCGCAATATTTAGTTTTAAACATCATGAAAGAACCTTTGAATAAAATTCCAAACCAAAATGCTTTCTTTCGGTTATGAAATATGAAGAACTTGAAATAACTGGAACCACCAAATTAACGCGTTTAAAAAAGTTTCAAATTTAAATTTTATGTAATTTAGTACTACAATGAATTCGTTATACAACACTAACTATAAATAGTTGCAATTTTAAATTATTTCATGAACATAAAGTTTTCATTTCCTGAATTTTTGTGATAATTTCATTAGGGGTTTCTACAGTTATCATCAGGCTTTCTTGTGAATCCTTAATACTGTATTTTATTGTCGATGCCCTTTGCGTGCAGCAGTTGGACGTAAGTTACATTTTTAAAGTCTGGAAAAATCATAAGTTATTTTCTTTTTTTTAGTAATATTTTGTGGAGGGTCTTGTCTCATAATGTCGTCTAATAACGGCTTGATTCGTTTATCTTTAATATTTTTTTTTTGAAAATGGATGCGATGTACTTAGTAAGTAAATCCTAATTAATGTAGAAAGACTTTTCAGGGTATATTTTGTGAAAATCTATATCGATCTGGAAACTCAAGCAACAGTTTAACCAATAATTTTGTTATATTCCTGTTAGTTAAATGTTATTGACAAAGCATTTTGTTATTCTCAACTTGAAAAACAAAGTTAAAAATGACATATTCATTTTTGTTCAATCAAACTAGCCCGAAGTTGGACTTGGTTAAAAGAGTTTCTTATTTCGGTTGATCCAAGTTAATTTTGGTTGAATGGAACTAGTTTTTTGGTTAAAAAAAATAGTCAAGCCAGTTTTGTTAAATTTATCCGTGTTGAGTACAGAAACCCGATTTTCTTGAAACAGCTGTTGAATTTCCCATATGTCAGCGTGATATTTTTAGGAACGAATCTCATAATTCTTTTACATAGATGTGGCTAGTTTGGAAGAAAACCTGATTTTTAGTTTCGCTTTGTTATGTTTTTTATGGTTGACAGCTGCATTAAAGATCAGTCCTAAAAAAAACACAAATTCATAAATAATTCATAGATAGTTCAAAAGTTTTAAGACTAAATATCACATTTAATTCAAAATTCAAAAATAAAAACTTAAATCTACTAATACTATTTAAAATTCAACAAATTAAAAATCTAAGAAAAGAATACTAATATTAAGCCCAAGCGATTCTATTTTATTGCTAGAAATAGGAAGAAGAATTTATCATTAATTTCGTTAAAATCAATTTAATTAATATTGCCAATCCGTTTGATAAAAACCAGAATTAAACTTTTGTATAGAAGGATTTAAATCCAGAATTAAGCTCCTGTGCTAACGGAAACAGAATTACATTTCTGTATATATGATGGGAAAACCTCAGACTGGACTCTCGGAGGAACATGCTTCAGATTAAACTCTGAACCAGGAACGGTGATTTCTACAGTCAGTTAAGTTCAGTGCCTTTGCACGATTTTCGTCTTACGATTGGCATAGTTTCCCCCGATGATCACATTACTGTCCTCTTTGTTCCTTGGGGCTCATCTATAGCCTTCAATTCAGGTTTATGTCTTCTCTAGTCTTCTTGTTGATATTTGTTCTTTATCTTCCTTGCAACTTTCCGTTTTTCTGTCGTCTTTTTCTTTACGGATGTTGGGCCATATCAGCCGTACTGGATGTCATTCTCTCATTGGAGTTAGTTGTTAGTGCTACGGCGGGGGGAAGGAGATAGGAAGGATAGGATGTGCATCGTTGGAACGTGGAAAAGATGTGACTACGTGCGGTAGTAATCACCTTTGCGGTCGTAAAAACGTCCTGCCAGTTGTTATAAGTGAGTGTGAGTGTTTAGAGATTTTGTCGACTGGTTTTTACGCTAGTTCGAATAAGTACTCCTTTATTGGAGTGATCCTGATTGCTTCGTAGACTAACCTGTTTGAGAAGAGTTTAGTTAGCTTTTCTTTAGCATGGCGATTGAACCGCAACAGTGCGTCGAAATTAACACCCAAATACTTGGCATACTTGGCGGTTCGTCGCCCTTTTATTCAGGGATGTAAAGTACTCAAATTTTAACTCAACTCATCGCTCAACTCAAGCAGTGAGTCCGATCAACAGTTGAGCGGTGGTTCATCGCTCACTGGTTGCGTAGAATTGAGCGGACTCAATGTTGATCCGACTGAGTTCTTGAGTGCACTTGAGAGAACTCAAGTCTTGAGCGGACTCAAGTCTTGAATGGACGCAAGTCTTGAGCGGACTCACTGCTTGACGGATGCATCATTTCACAATTTCACAATCTCAATCAGATAAGAAAATCTAAAAAAAAAAAGTTATTCATTATTTTATATTATATTAATTTAACATTTGTTAATTTTCATAGCCATACATTTCTCTTTCTCTCAATATAATGTACAAATTCAAAAACTTGTAAAACCTGTAAGGAAAATACCATACTTGAAAATGTTATAATTCAATTCAAAGACACTGTACTTTTATTTTTCCGTAGAATCAGCGTCTTACTTTATAATTTTTCCATTGATATGTATGTAGTATCACTTGCATTTCAAAATTGTCGTCATTTAGACGACCTCTATTAGGAGTTAACGTTAGTTTTCCTATGCAAAATAATCTTTCTACCACAGCACCGCTAAGCAATGGTGTGTTGTATTCGGGTAAAAAGAGTTTTTATCACCGAAAACGTTTGTTTTCAAATCTGCTCGAGGTTTTGTCCAGGAAAAAATTATACTCCAAGAACAATTTCTGACCCTCCATTGAATTTTGGTCATCTCTACAATCTGAATCCCAAAATGGCGTAGCGTAGAAGAAATGTTGGCTAAGAAAATTATCAAAAGCTAAATTAATTAATATAATGAATGACTTGTTTTTATTAAAATTTCAGTTTCAGTTTCAATTTTAATAAAATCAGTTTCTCCTAAGTTAGTTAGAACATGATTTGAGTCCGTTCAACTCAAATAATGAGTCCACTCAAGCCGCTCAAGTATTGAGTACGTTCAAGCAGTGAGTCCGTTCATGATTGAGTCCGCTAAGTCCGCTCAAGTTTCGCGCGATCAAATACCGCTCAAATGTTGAGTGGACTCAGTGATTGAGCGGACTCAAGTCCTGAGTTGAGCGATGAGTTGATATGACAAATGAGCTCAGCTCATTTACAACCCTGCTTTTATTCGTAGCTTAGCCTGCACTGTTCTCTTTTGGTGAAGTTCGTTCCACTCAATCAATTTCAGTAGTGAGAGTGAACTGCTGATTGGAAATGTCAAGTTGTTGACATGGAGTCATACAGCTGTACGTGGGGTTTGGAAAGATTTTTTTTGTTTATTATATTTTCATTTGCGATAATGATAATTTTTATATTTTTCATGTGATTAATATCGTTCGATGGATATTGGGACGTCGCTGGAGGAAAAGGACGAAATATTGGGACGTGTCGCTGGATCAAAAGGACGAATCAGATAAGTACTTTTTATTGGTTATTTTAAGGTTTTAGATTCTTTGTGTTTTTTTATTCTTCTTTTATATTTTAGAAAGTGTTAACATGAAGGGATCATCGTGGGTAACTTAATATATCAATGGACCAAACAGTGTGGGATGTCACTTTCTTCTACTAAAATTCAGAGATTATTGCGATGGCAAGCTTATGACAGCCTTCGAATAAATCTTGATGAAGAATCTTGGAACATTTGCCACTATGTGATGGAGTTCTGTTTATGTATTCGTTGTGCTCATGGAATATGAAGTAGTAATTATGAAAAAGTTTTGAAGGGGGGTTTGGCGAAATTATTTAAAAGAAAGCAAAACCGTGAGCTGCCAGTGATACATTGAAGAATTGAGTTTCTATCACGTTGATAAGATCTTTATACAATATTTCGCTTCCTTTAGTTATATGTTCTTAGTGAGGAAGATTATCGTAGGATATTGATTACCCTGTAAATTCACGGTATTGAAATTAGTGCAATATTAAGGGTAGGTAGTGCTTGTACATACATCTTCGAGTTGTTAGCTAATTTACTGTGAGTTGTCCAAAAAACATCTGAGATTAGGCTATAGTTGGGCAAGGGGCGATAATTTGTTATCAACATTAATTACGAATTGAATTACGAGTCCAAGTGAGTTCTTAGAGAATTGGTGAGATATGAATCAATCAAAATTAGTTTTTAGTGAAATCAAAAAACAACCTTCATGTTCGCTATTTTCTTCCATCGCTAGATGATTCTCTTCATGAAAACTTCATACCTAATATATCTTTTATCACGTAGGATAAATATTGCAGATGCTTGCGATTCAGAACTCTAAACAAGTTAAATAAAACTTCTCCTTGTCTTAACATATTATGCTATGTGGTCATCTCAATTTATGTATGTTCTTGCAAAAGCAAACGCTAAGAAAACCGGGCATATTTAAATGATGAGATAGCATTTCATCACCCCTAAGTTAAGTCTATATATAGGTTGTTGTCTATTTTGTATACTAACTCATCAAGCAGCCAAAAGTTAATCAATTAAAGAGAAATTTGTTGAAACAGCAAAGCTCAAACATCGTTCTTCAGATTTCCCAAAGGACGGAATTATTCATACGTGGGAAGGGGGAATGCATTGTGCTCCTGTTTACGAGCTACAAACTTGTTAAAATCTCCCTCGTTTCCAACCCTTTGCATAGCTTGCCGACTTGTTGTGTTTTTGATTTTATTTTACTTTTACACAATGGAATGATTTTTGCTAGGAGGGTTGCCGAAGTACCTCAAAGTGTTTTCTTACCGCACCGTAGAAAACCCCTTGTCGAGTGCCGCTTTGTGTCGATAAATTGCTACGCGAGCGCGATTTAATGGAAAATTTCAACAAAACTCCCACTAATTGAGACATTGAGTTTGGAAGGAAGTCCCTTTTGTGTTTTCGGATTCGAAAGAAATATTTTTATGGTGATAATTATGTATGTACAGAAATTCAGTTAAATTGTTTATTTACCATTTTAGATTCTGTTGTACTTTGACTTTTAGAATGCATGCAATTCTATGAGCTCATGGGGTGACGTTAGAGTCATACAAAGCATATGAAATGCTTCCTGTTCATCTGAAGGTAGAATCCAAAATATCACAGGTTGGATAATAATAATTAATGGCACTGCTCTTACGGAATTCATCTAGGGGTAGAAATAATTCAGCAGCTTTCAAAACAAAAATAAGAAATTTAATGCTGCCACCTTTGGGAAGAAGCAGCCAAGGGTAACTTGAAAATAAAATGTTTAAATTAATTTATCGCACTAATCGGCCCGCTTACAAATATCCTGATTAAGAAACTTATTAAGATCGCAAAAGTCTCAGCAGTGGGCTCAGTCACGCATGGGTTTCACAGTCCCAGTTCTCATTCATTTTAATAATTTTACTCCCTCTTGATATCAATATTTTTGCCCAGAGTCTTGAGACATTACCTACCGGATCTCAGCCCAGGTTAATGACGTCATTCACAATTCTTATCACGTACCAACAGTAAGGTGTTAGCGGAACACTCACCGGCGTTAAAAAGAAACTGGTTCAGGATTCGACCCCCACTTGAAGTGTGTTGCTTGGAACAAGAAAGCTAAAGAAATTTCTCCGGCTTCGCGCTGTTGAAGTTGGAGCCTTGGAGGCTGTTAGAGCTTTAGATTCGTATTTCTATATAGTCTTATAGTTGAGAGAACCCTAGAGCAGTTAGCCCCCTACCCGCTGTGGCTGCTTGTAGCTGAACGGTGGCAGTGAGGAGTGGTTGTTCAGTGAGAGTGGTTGTTGGCACTTTCCACAGCCGCGTGTTATATTTCAGTTTCAGTGTTCCCATTAAGGTAATGATTGTTTATGTTTAAGACAAGAGTAAAGAGTTCTTCGGGTTGAGAAAGTCCTCGGGCTTTGTTGGTAGGCGGGCTGGATCGTTCCCAATTCTCAAGCAAATGGCCCATAAGAATATATCGAGATAATGGATTGCAACTGACGGCAATAAAGTCCTGCCTCGCTGTGTATTTCAAATTCCCTCTGTTGTATGTGATGTCTTTCCTGGTTTTCGGGAATTGGAGAATTCGTTTTCTGCTACATGAATTTTTTAGTGCAGAAATTCTTTTCATAGGGTGAAGAGATTAGGGCTGATGAACAGGAATAAATTTTGGTTATGGTAGATGAGCTTTACTCGTAGAGGTAAATTGTAAAATAAAGTAGTCAACGGGATGGTAATATCTTTTTCTGTAGAGGAAACTGTAATGGTGTAATTCTACCTGTGGTTCATATACATACATATACTTAAGAAATAGCTCCCTGAGCAAAGATTAGAAATTATTATGGGTTGTTAACGTGAAGCAGCTTGTAAGGTACTTAAGTGTTTTAAAATAGTAATTGCAAAGTAGTTAGTAATTAAGAGCGGATAATATTTAGAATATTGTTCTTATGGGTTTCGGTGGAAAAGTATATCATCGCACAGTATTTCCTACTTGTCGTCAGTGATGAATTAAATATGTTTTGCGTTTTCGAGCGGAGTAGTTCATGACTGGAGCTGCATACAAACTCTCAACGATGCTAATGTTAATTAGGTAAAAAGTTGACAATGAGCAAATCTGGCTGACTAAAGACCATTTAACATATTCCCAAGAGTATCATTAAAGGACCGGTAAAACTTGTAGCAGAAAGCAATATTAAAATAGTGTTTCAAAGTTTCTCCTGTTTAATTCCAATTTGATTATGAGTAATTGCACAGGTCTGTTCTAGTGAGATCACAAATTATGAGGTTGTGTGTAGTCGAATTTGTGGAGATTTTTTTTTCATGTAACTTTCTGCGGCGTGATATTGAAATTCATCGGAATAAATTTTATTTAGACTTATGAAGAGAAAAATGGCGACCAGCCCTTTTTTTATTAATAAGTTCAATAGAATCTTTACTGTATACTGTCATCGCCCTATTACTCAAACTTAAGACTAGTTCTATCAACTTATTTATCAGTTATATTAAGGTAATGGAACATCTCCATGCTGATATTATCCCCCTCTATCTTTAAGTGAAAATTGTCTCTGAAGAAATTATTAACTATTACATAAAATTTAATTGGAGCCTCTTGCTATGTAACTAGCAAAAATTTAAGTTTTTTAAATACAAGCCAAGTTAGATGCAATTTTGCGGTTTTGAAAAGGTTGTGTATAGACATTTTTAGATTTTGTATAATATTTTGTCTTTCAGGTCGATTAGACAAAAAAAACAAGCGTTTAGACAAACTAGAAATAAATTTTGGAAAAAATAAAAAATAAACAATTTTGGGGGGATATACTTAGGATGAATAAACATCAAAATCGTGATCGAAATTGAAAATTTCGAGGTGTATGTAAACCCCTTATCCCCTCATAATATTCTCGGATCAAAATCGTTTTTAACCATAAATACGTAAATATTGAACCAATGAATGATTTGCCTTGCTGAGCCGAAATTGAATTTTATATATATCTTTAATTTAGAGTGCTTGAAAATATGTCAAAATATAATATCACTTTGACAGGTTGATCCAAAGGGAAATTTCAAAATTTTGAACAAAATTCTTTTCTGGTATTTGCCCAGACAAACTATAACAACATTTGGTTGTTCTATCAATACTAGAGACGGGCATATGATGCCGTAGGATAGTAAGAAAATAAGAATGGAAGCAGAAAAAACAGAGTTGACTTAAATTTAATTATCTTCGCTAAGATAAAGCTAAACAATAAACAAAGAAATAATGAGCTCTGTGTCCTAAACTGAAATGATCAGCTATAACAATAAAAGAGAGAAGATAATCACAGTAGGTGTATGTTAAAGTAAGGTTGATAATTCAAGTTGTTATAACAATTTAGAAAAATAACAAAATATGGGATATTCATTTACCTAGGTCTGCTTTAGAACGGATAGAGGCTCCGATTAAACAAAAACCAAAATTTGTAAACTAATTTTAAAAACTCACTGAGCTTATGAATGCCCATGCGAGTGCAATTGATGCAACCTATTTACTATAAAAAGAGACAAGAAGGGAAGCGGCCTCTTCTAGTTTTGAGTTCGATGTCGATGCTGGAAAAAAGCAAAATAAGGAAAAAGAAAAAAATTGGAGTCGTTTATAGTCCAACATCATCCCGAATCAAAGAAAAAGGTCGCGAAGAAATTACTGAATAAGGAGTAAAGACGTTATTGCTCAATGTAGCGGTTCCCTACGTTTAAAATACGCCGAAGGAATAAAAGGCGGGTCATGCCGAATAAAACGCTGCAGCTGTAACACACTAATAAGAGACAAAATGCAAGTTTAGAATAAGATAGACAAGGCAATTAGCTAGGAATAAAAAAAAATAAAAATAAAGAACTAAATAATTACGTAGAGATCAAAATCCTAAATTTACTTCATTTGCAAGAACCCGAGGTCTGAGGTAACGAACGCCTGCATAATATCATAAGACCTTTGTTTGAATATCAAAATTTTGCTCAGAAAATCCAAAAACCTCCCCGAAATAAATCAAGGCAAAAACAGAGTTTCAAGGTTAGCCGCGACATATCAGGGAAGAAATATTACATGTAACAAGCAAAAAAGCTAGAATTGGTCTAAGACCAATTATTATGATACCCTAGATGAATACCCGTATAAAATTTCGCATGGTCACCCATCTGTGCAAGTTTGATTTTTGAAGTGGTTTTTCGCATATATTTATTTCTAGAACGATTTATCGGACATTAAAAATGGTTATACCAATTTCATTGGATTTCATATTCTGAAGAACATTTCAGTACAATAAAAATGTCTAGGAGTGATCGGTTTTACAGTAAAAGTAAAAACCAAAATTGTTATATGGAAACACCAAGAAGGAGTTGCCCAATTTAGTTCATTTTTGAAATTTTATTTGCTTGTAAATGAAAACACCATGTACCAAATATATAGTGAAAATCGAAATTTTCGTATGGCAACCTTATGAGGGAGTTTCCCGATTCGTCCCATTTCAAACTTAATCTTACTTTTTTTTTAAGAGTCCGTGTGCAAAAGTTCAGGTCCCTAAGTGAACGCGCTCTCAAGTTATGGTGAAGATGGACAGACGGACGGACAGACGGACATACAAAAATCAAAATAACTTTTAATATTATCAGAAAAATGGATTGGACACCACATTTTTCTCTACTACCATTATTTCAGTGCGTTGCGAACCGAATGACAATCTTAGTATACTCTATGATTTCATCTAGGGTATAATTACGTCTTCGCTCTGGAATCATTAAGGATTTACCCAGCTAGAACATTGACAGTATTTGACAGAAAGTTATTGGCAAGGTATTCTCTGTACTAACCACGTTCCTCCATTTATGTACTAAATGTCCTGAAATGTAGACGAAAGCACGGTACTGAGAATATAATACTCTCTCTCCTCTCTCTGTCTTTTCTAGAGAAATGCATAAAAATTCGTGGACGAAAATATGGCGCATCATATGGTGCCAAAATTTACTGAGAATACCTTGTATTCTGTGTACCGTACACATAGGATGATCACTGCACTAGATCCCGATCAACGGAGAACTACCCTAATGGTACTTTACAGGTACTAATTTTGAGAGACAGTACTGAAATGTGCACGGTATTTTCATATAAATCCCTCGAAGCTCTAAAAATCGACAATGGTAACATGAAAAAATGTTCTTGCTATGTCCACTTTAATTTCTAGTAAGTATTTAATATTGCTGGCACGGTGCTGGAACAGCATCTATATAATGCAGATTTCTCGAATTAAGTAATGCATAAATGGGGCACCTGTTCAGTACTGAAACAGCTGCAATATTAGGCACATATATTCAGTGTTAATATACAGTTACTGGATATAAATATTTATAAATTCTAACAGAAAACTGAAATTTTCTTGGTTTTTTTTTACGACTGAGTTATGGTACCTCGCATATTATATAAATGTATGTAAGCCTCACCTGGGAATCGAACCGGATCTACCATGTCAACCTCTCAGCTATCGTCATGTTGTTTATGTGTGTTTTATTATATAACTATAAAGTGCTGATCTACTGATGCCATAAGAAATTTTATTGCGAAATTTTCATACTGTGAGTTAATACTAAGGCAGCATTGAAGTGATATTCATTTAAGTAATTTGACATATTAAGATAAGAAGCCATTATTGCCAAGAATGACATAACCAAAATTGTTGGTCAGCTCTCAAATTGATTTCATGCAAAAGTTTTGGACATCATAATATCAAACATGTCAAAACGAAAACCAGTATTAGAAAAACATAAATTTGAAAGTATTTTGCAATCTAATCGCCTAAATTGGAAGCTTCTGTTCTGTTCAAAATAGAAAAATTAACTTAAGGAAAGAAACATCAAGTAATGTTTATAACAAGTATCCAATACTTAAATATATTTCTTATTCTATTAGAAAGCCTATTTGGTTATCTAGTCCAAATGAAAACAGTTATACTGATAACAAAGTTCGGAATGAGGTGATTTTATACGATGCCACGACAGAAATACAATCATATGAAGTATTAAATGTGTGAATAAGACTCCGGCCTTTCCCAACAGATGTTGTATTTAGTATTACTTTCGTGTACTAATAAATATCAACACTTTTATTCGATAGGACTTTACATCAGCTGTCAAACGCACTACGTAAAATTTGGTTGAAGTGTAAGCAACAAGTCTTTTTTACCTCCTAGAAAATGTCGAGTTTTGTTCCAAGTAAACATCATTTGCGGTAAGTGTTATTACACTATTTTATTGCAAAGATGAAAAAACGCTGAATTGAAAGCAGTATTAACAGCGATTATTTCCAAACTCAATCAGAATTGGCTGCAGTTTTAAATGTTGCAGAGAGTTTAAAGCAATGGGAATGGTTCAAAAAGTTTGTTCCATATGAATTGAAAGAAAGACACATCCAACGTCATACCGCACAAGGCTTGAAATAATATTTATATGCACAGGATTTCTTCAGGCAAGGAATACGTAATTTTGTCTGAAAGATGGGTGAAGCCTGTAGCTGCCAATGGAGCATACTTTAATTAAAATTCTCTTTAATTTTCTAAACAAGCAAATGTGTTTTTTTTTTTAAACAAAAAAGGGAGAGTCATATTCACACACCCAAGCGGCCAATGTTACGCTCAACACTAGTCAGTAAAGACAATTCCGAAATTTTTTCTATGAAGTTCAGGACATGGGTCACATCTTGTAACATTAAAATTACTGCCACTGAAAATTTTAATCGATGAAGGTCACCAAAATTCGTCCCAGGATGTAAGCCTTTATTATCAATGCCAGCACTTACAGAAGAAAACACCTCTACACCCATGATTTTCTAAATGCTTCAATAAAAGTATCATTGTCGTTTATTTCCTGTCCGAAAGTCTGAATATAACCTCTAAAAATTTCTCAATTGCAATGATTTCTTTATCGAATTACATATTTCCTTGAACATGTCTGTTATATAATTTACATAGGTTATTAGCTTGGTAATGCACAAAAATATCACGAACTAGTTCATCCTACAAGTCTTTAAAACTGCATGGTGAGTGTAGCTTTTTTATTGCCGTAACTCATTCCTAAATGGTTTCCTGTTATTTTTGAATAGGTACATGAAAAAATTCCACACTTTTCTTTCGCTATATTCACTCTTGGTGGAAACTATTCGTTCCGACTGGTTATTAATTCATGAAACTGCACAGCGTCAATGTCTTTATTGCTCGAGTTAATTAAATTTCGATGGCGCCGGAAGCCATGTGGTGTAAAAGTATTATATTTCTAGTATGACTTTCACTATCTACACCTGCAGCACGCACAAAATCTTTAAACTGATTGATCCAGTTTTTCTACGGTGATGACATATTTTATCTTTGAAAATTTAATTGCTGTAGGGAAATAAAACCTGAGTTTGTCGCTGTGGGTGACACTGTTTTTGTTTCCTCTTTAGAATTCTCATTGCCTAGATCCATTTTTTCTAAAGTAATTTGTTTTTTTTTTTTACGTTTAAGTTTTGAAATATTATCCCACATTTGACACCATCCTATGTATATGAGAGGAAAGATCGTCTTCAGCTAACTATAGTTGTAGTATAACTCTGAGCCGTATAAGGCTAAAAACAACTAGGACAAGCATTCCCAGAGGATGTTTCGTAAGAGACCTTAATTCGAGTGAACGCCCTAGAGCACTTACGATTAATGTCACAAAAGATCTTACAGGTGGCAGTGACTAGATGCGAGGCGGCATTTCTGACCGCATTCTCCATTTTAATAATAATAATTATAACTATAATTGTTGTAGGGCTGTTGTTCTATAATCTTAAGATGGGGTTGGTAATGCCGTTCGATTCGAGTGACACTGAATTGAGTTAGCTGAACAAATTTATGCAAAAAAAAAATACTAAAATAGTATGGAAAAAAATTATAATTTATTGGTACTTTGTTATTTTTGAATGCTCTGCCGAAGTCATTAGAGTTTCATTACAAAATCAGCTGAAAGACCCTAGATAACAAGAATATACTGTGAGAAATCGCGTGACAGCTACATATGAGGTTCATATTTGAAGATCGATTTCGTAGGAGAAAACTTATCTGTTTCACTGATGCTTTATTTTCAGAAAGGTAAAGCATTTCCACTCTTAAGTCTATGCTCTGCCGAAATAATTAATTACTGTACCTAGCAAAATTCCATTCTCGTTTTCAGCATACTGAATGTGCTTGTATAACCCAAAAACTGCACTGAATAACAAGAAGTCCAATTTTCGAGCTAACAAGTCATTTGGATTACACCAAAAAATATTACTACCATCAACTGGAAAAAGGAAAAAAAAACAGGGACTAATAATTACAATTTCATTTTTTCTAACCAAAAAATCATTAGAAAAATTTGTAAGAGGTTTGATGGGAGCACTATGATTCTTATTACCGAATGTTCACAAATTTCCTATAAGGTAAAATATAATAAAAAAAATAAAATAAAATAAATGATCTGTTGCAAGTGAAATATTTATTTTGAATATAAGTAGTACATTAGGTAAGAATAAGATAGTAATAGAGTTTACATGCTGACAATACGAGCATACCGTGCTAGTAATACTATGCCCATGGGCTATTGCCAACTCCGTATGGTGGGCATATTGCTGCACATGAGTAAGTAAGGCTTTATTTTTATTTTTTATCTAATGTTTTACTGCAAATCAATAATTTTTTTCCGCAATCTAAGCTGTAATACCGGATGTATTGAATACAAGCCATTGCAAGACAATAGCTCCTTTTTTGCTTACTTTTTTAATAAAATACTTTCCTCGTAAATATTTGGATGACGTCTTTAAAAGACAATTTTCGTTGACACTACTTGCTTTGCGTCACCTTCTAATCCGATTTACAGTTTATATATTACAGTGGCATGATGGTAATCTATGCGTATGACATTTCCGTCATTTTTCGTGAAATAACCAAACTATTGCCAACATGCACATATTGCACTCACATACCTTACTTTTTAAATTTATGATTTTTAATCGAAATTATAAAAAGTAACTTTCTTTTTGGATTTATATTTTAAAAATAAAATCAAAACCAGATTTTTATTTAAAATATCAAAAATAGAAATCTGAAAATGATTTTAATTTTAAAAATCAACAAAAAATCAAATCTACACCAATTCTTATGATACCTTAGACTAAAGCCCGTATGTAATTTCCATCCACTTTCATCTGTCGTACAATCTTCGGCATATTTCGACCCATATTTTTCACCCGAATAACAGTTTTGTGAAATAAAAATCATTTTACGATTTTGATGTTCGATTTTTAATATAAAAAACATGGTTTGATTTTTATTTTTCATTTTTAAAATATAAATCATTTGCCAATTTTTATTTTTGATTTTTAAAATAATAATCGGTTTTTTAAATTTTATTTTTAATTTCTAGAAAGTGAACCAGAAAATAATTTTTTACATATAAATTTTTTTAAACATTCATAACCGTTACTGGTCTCTTGAAAAAAATACGCTGCGATTTTTTCTTTCTTTGCATGATCTGCTTTAATGAGTGTTGACGAATTCACAGTAGTATTGTCTGCTACATTATCACCAGGCAAACTGTACTTCTAACGAAAACATTAAGGCGTTACCGCCGGTAACGCCACTGTAAATTTTTTGAAAAATCGATTTTGTTTTTATTAGCTTAAAAAATAGTTTAAAACCTCTAGAATAGAAAAAAAAGGTCCCGTGCCAGAAAAAATTGTTTTTCCTTTGAAAATGGAGGTCGCCACCAAGCGCGTCAAACTTGCTCCGAAACGACTAGTTGAAGTTTGAAACACAATTGGAGCTTTTCAGCCAGCTTTATCGCCAGGTTTTTTCGAAAGCTGACTGAAAAAGCCGAATTGAACACAACTGACCTTTTTGACATTTGCAACTTTAACTTGTTTATCGGAAAACTTTTATTTTTTTTATTTTTTCCAAGAAAAAACTATTCTCAAAACTTTAAACCCGTTTTTCTCGAAACGCGGTTTTTCAAAATGACACGCAGCATAACTCGAACAATTTTCATATTTTCGACTTGTAATTTTGACAAGATGTGAATATTAACATTATCTAGAGAATGCCGTATGGGATTTTCAATAACTTTATTTGTTGATTTTTTATTAACAAAAACCTGCCGTTTTTTTTCGTCAAAAATCAAACTTTTTTTCAAACGCGCGCCCAATCTACAAAAATTAATATTTTTAAAAATCCGTACGGCATTCTCTAGCTATAAGCCACTAGATTAATGATTTTTTTTTGTCTATATTCAAATGTGCACCAGTGGTGCTGCGTACCACGGAGCCCTGCCAGGAAAAACATGTCCCGGGAAAATGGCCGCCATTTTCTTTTTTCTCGCTGTCAAAAAATTTATCAATAAAGTTCTCAATATGCCCGATAATACCCGTAAAAGGGTTTTTTCAAGCACCTTTAATTTCGCGAGAAAAAAATTCGTGAAAAAATCTTTTTTTTAGCCGTTACAGTGGCGTTACCCCTTAAGATGAATTTACAGCTGATAGGTTTCCAACGACCGCTTAGTTACATATTGTCCTCGTAGCCAGAATTGTCTTTTCTGTTCTAAGTCTATTTTAATGTATTAATTATATATTTTTCTTTTACTGTAATTCATTTTCCATGTTGCTTATGTGTTATTTATTATTATCTTTAAGAACTATTTATACGCGCCGTAGAAAGAAATAAGGTATTTAAAATATCTATATTTAGAATTTTTTTAAAAAACTTGAACTCATATGTGAATAATATATATAGAGGTCCTGAAGAAGGGCCTCTCTTGGACCCGAAACGTCGAGCAATGTTTTAGAAAATTAAATACTAAACGATCGGTGTATTCCTGAAAATAACCTTTGCAGAAAACATTAGGAGGCAGTGTATTATGAATCAAATGGACAAACTTGGTGGTCATACAGTGTGGGATCTCATGGACGCTTTTACTCAAGTTGTCCGAAACCAAATTATACGACTCGCGACAAACGATGACTTTGCTGAAATGAAAAATCAGTTCGTAGTATTGAAAAATGAAAATTTAGAGCTAAAACAAGCGATATCAGATCTAACTGCACGAGACCTAGAGCTTATGCGTTCATTGGAGTATCTTGAGTTGAAAGATAGGAGAAATAATTTGATCTTCAAAGGCAATGATAACGCAATTAACGAACATTCAGCGGCTACAATTTCTAAGGTATGCAATGATGTTCTGGGTGTAGAAAAACTCTCGGAAATTGTAAGTACTAGTGTGAAAAATTCGAAGAAGCCTTAGGGCTCAACAATTTTTATTCTGAAGGACTATCCGCCGGCTACGCGAAAAAAACGTAATATTTTGTTTAAAATCAGTAACGAGTTGTTAAAATTGAATGAAAATTAGAAGATTTATGTTCGTGGTGATAGATTAGGTATAGACGGAATTTTATTTATTTGGAGAATGGTAAATTGTTGTATGAGGGTGGAGTAGCTTTAGACAAATTAAGTGAACTCTTTTCGAATAAGTGTGCAGTTATGGATATAGTTTAAGGTATGGAAATAATAGTTTAATATCGTCGATACCTTCTCGAGGTATTCTATAACAACCCCTCTTTTGCCAGAAAACTATGTCAATATTTAAAAACAAAATTGTTGTTAGTATTAGTTATAGTCATGGTGATATCAATTCTTCTTTCTGTGTA
This sequence comes from Dioctria linearis, assembly GCA_963930735.1. NCBI lineage: Eukaryota > Metazoa > Arthropoda > Insecta > Diptera > Asilidae > Dioctria > Dioctria linearis. Next base: position 298,067,599 of record OZ005741.1, read on the forward strand.
GATCAGAGCGAAAAATGCAGGGTGTTTCCTCCATGGTGGTCCCTAGAGTGAGGGGTGATAGTGCTCACCTAGACGAACAAAAAATTGGATTAGAGTGGCGACCCCCCTACCCCCCAACACAATTTTTTCTTCGGATAGGTGAGTACTATCACCTCCCGCTCTATAGACCAGAATGGAGGATACACCCTGTATACGCAAAATAAATTTAGTGTTTTGTTGTACAATATAACAGACTTACGAAACAAGTCGCTCTTTCCAAATTTCTTCCAATATGTTATGGGAAACAATATCTTCTGCTTGTATGAAAAATCATGTTGCAGATGAGGATACCTGCAAAAATTGTAAGTATTTTAGCGATTTTTGACTGTATTGGTTTGGCGCTTCTAGATACTCACCCTATTGCCCAATGAGTGGTTGTTGGGTAATAGGAGTCGATAAGAAAATGCTTGGAAATGTAGTCAACTTTCTCTGGATGAATGGTTGTCCAGTTTTAGAGTTATAGCAACAATTAGGGAATTTGCGCTTACTTCCTGCTTATATTAATTGTAATAGCTAGGAATCTGATTTTAAAAGACTTGTATTGTAATTTTAGGAGACTTTAATGTGAGAATCCGTCAAATCCAAAGCTTACCTGAACAACTAGACATCGGTACAGGCCCAACTTTTTGTAGAAACTCTAAAGACTCTGCAGTTAATGTTAGGGGTAAAAAATTTATAGATTTCTGCGATGATTATGGTTTAGCAGTAGGTACTATATGGACGCACGAAAGTGGACTATGATGATGGAGAGTATACGTTTATTGGTATATGTGGTTCCCCTGTAAATGATATTATAGCTTTGTCTTATAATTTGTGTCCATTAGTGCAAGATCTGCACGTCACATCACAGGTATTCACAGATCATTTACCGGTTGTTCTTAACTTGTCATTACCTGACGTATGGTCTACTCTTAGGGAAGATAGACACTTGACTTTGATTCCTAAATTAAACTGTGGAATGCAAACTAATGACATATACAGAAATAACTTAACCTTCTTGTGTAATAACTTGAGCCCGATTGTTGTCGCAGACTCAAACGAAGATTTGGTCGGAGTGATGATGAATGCTTCTATTACTGGAGCTACTGCTAGGCTGTTATTTAGAGAGAAATGATTTGATAATGAGTGTTTTCGAGCAAGGAAAGCTTCCTTTAAGTAGCTTAATATGTACCATCGATGGATGTAATACAGCCTATGCGCGGGGATAATATTCAAAAATAAATAAATATTTTACAATGTTGTGGAAGGCCAACAGAAAGTTGTATTATGAGACGATTAAAGATAAACTTAACTCTGTGGTGAAAGACTCGAAGACCTGGTGAATCTTGGCGAAAGGGTTTACGATAGGCTTGCGTATAGATGTAAATTATCTAACGAGCTATTTTAAAGTTTTTTTGAATCCAGTTACAGAAATTAGACCGATATTTTACGCTGTCCCACTTACTTATACACGATGACTTCTTAGACAATGAGTTCCATTTATCTAAACTGTATGCTGTACTTTATAAAGTTAAGGAAAATAAAGCAGCGGGAATTGATAGAATTCCTTATGAATTCTACAAGAATGCTCCAGAATGCTTTTTAGTAAAGCTGGTAAGCTATTTTAATTATTTTTAACACTCAATGTGAAATACATGATTCCTTTACCACTTATATAATTTGTCCTCTTCATAAAAAAGGTGATATTAATAGAATTGAAAATTACCGCTCACTGGTTTATGAATACATTTTCTTAACGGTTCGCGGCAATGATATATAATAGAGCAATTTTCAGTATTCTTAAAGAGAACAAAATTGGTTTTCGTGGCGGCTATTCGACGACTGACAATATTTTTAATTTAATGAGTGCAGTTAAAGCTAGTCATTCACTCAATATAAAGAAAGTTTACGCCTTCTTCGTGGAGTTCAAGGCAGCATTTGGCACAATAGACCTCGGTGCACTTTTCTATAATTTTTTTAATATTGGAATGTCTAGTAAGTTTGTACGAATGGTTCAAAAGCTGTATGAAGGTACAGTATCTCAGGTTTTTGAATGGAGAGTATTTGTCGACAGGTTTTCATACCAGATCGGGGGCTACACAAGGTTGTATTCTGAGCCCGCTTTTGTTTGCGCTATTTATTAATGACTTGGAGGACTCTATGGAAGTTGGTCTTCCCCTTAATGATATTAACTTAGAAGTGCTAAAATGTGCTGATGACATTGTCATATTGGCTGATGATCCGTGCAAACTACAGCGTGTGATTAATAATCTTCATGAATACCGCAGGTTGTGGAACCTAGTTGTCAACTTAGAGAAGTCTAAGGTCATGATCTTCCAACGCGGAAATGGTGCGAGAAAAACTAATGAATATTGAGTTTATATGGACACAGAGATAGAGTTTGTCACAAAGTATTCTTACTTAGATATTACATTAACACCAAAACTTGCCTTAATCACCAATATTAAGAATAAATTGGAATCTACTAAAGTTGCGATTAATGTGACCTGGAAAAATTTTATTTGAAAAGGCGAAGTTACACCATCTAACAAGATCGCTCTGTTTAACTCTGTCTCAAGGGCAGTACTCTGTTATGGAGCTCAAGTGTAGGGGTTTCTAGATAGCGATATTGTTGAAAGTTTACTAAGATTTTTTATACAGAGATTGCTTCGGTTACCTCAAAATATACCTAGCTATATATTACATCTTGAGTTTGGCTTGTCTCACATTTATATATACACATTGAAGTGCTACTTTGATTATATGTTGAAAGTCTTGTTCCGACTCGCTCCAAATAGGCTTCCCTATCAACTAGCCTGGAGGGCTGTTTGCGATCATGTATGCTTATACCAGTCCTAGCTTGTTCTCATAACGTTGAGCTAAATTAATTGGAACAAACATGACGTCGTGAGAAAAATTTTGTCTGATCTTTTAGAAAAAGAAGAATACAAAATAAAACAAGGAGATATTTATAAAGCAAGGGGTTCTATAAGACATGCGCTGTACAGTAAACTGCAGTACTTGAATGAGAAGAGCTTCTTCCGTGATGAGTATTCAATTAATTATTATTTGTAGGTATTGAGGGGGTCTTATAAATTGGAATGCCAATCCCATTAGGCGTAAGGGCAGCGCAATTGGTTCCCTGTGTAATCTAGACGAGGAGGACAATTTCTTACATTTTGTTGGAACATGTCCCATCCTAGCCGACTTTCATGTTAGGACCATTCGGAAAGAGAAAACTGACAGAAGAAGAAAGTACAGAGGTATTAAACGGGAAAAATTATTGCAATGATATTTATTTAGACGCCATAAGTGCCTGGAGATACCAAAACTTCTTGGTGAAAGAATTTAATAATTAAATTGAATATAATTAATTATACACCTTTTTTTCTGTTTATTTTTTGCTCTAATATATAAAGTGTAAATAGTTAATATTAAATAGGTTTTATGCTAACTTGTAAGGTGCTAATAAGTTGCTAGATAAGTTGCTAATTCCAGCAGGCGGCTTTGGTGCCATTACTGTAGTTTATTTTTATTATTGTTATTTAGTTTGCATGCATGAATTATGAAATAAACATTATTATTAGTATTAATCTTTAATTCATACAGAGATGTAATTCTTTTAACATAATAATTCGCTAGTTTTCGTCACGTAGGCATCTAAAATGTAAAGCTTAGCAGTAAAAAATACATATTGGATCTTAAACAGTTTAAGTCTTTTCATTTTTAAACAAAAATTTTTACTCGTTATAAGTTCAGTTACTAGAAGGGGGATTATATAGTGTGCATTTCTATTTTATAAATAATCAATTGGATGCAGCTTCCGGTCGATTATTTTTTGTAATATCAGAAAAATTATAATAATAATAATCAATGCTTATTTCAAATAACAAAATACATTTATTTATTTAGAGCTTCATCAAAGATCTGATTACTAAGTTTACAAAAAAAAAGGTATACATAACAATAATAATGATGAAAAGTATACATAACAATGATAATAAAAAAAAAAGTAACTATAATTATAATCTGATCTCTTATTTTCCTTTTAGAAAGATGAAAGTCAATGCAATCCAACTGGTCTAAAGAGACGGGACATTTATGTGGGATGGTAACACTTACGCATACCTGCCGAACACACATATTCCCAAGCCAGCTCGTAGAGGAGGAAGGAGCAGTCTGAGAGAGTCTGTCGGGAAAAACGGATGCAGAATAGAGCCGGGTGCGTTTTCTTCACCAAATCGATCAATTACTTTAAACCATAGTAGTTTATGTTTTTTTCTCTAAGTTTAGTTTATCTTTGTGTAAACCCTAAAGCGTGTTATTTGTCAAAGCACCCTCACCCACATTTTGGGGGCTCAACCGCGTCGGTGCTTTTTTTTTGTTTATAACAAAACTGTGACATTTTGCGGATTGCAAAGACATAAAGGATCAAAAGAAACTTAAAAAATAACGTTTTGGTAAATAAATTGTGAAAAATACGAACGAGATCAGTATAACGGTTCACACATTCCCGAGTGCATAACAGGAACGCACATTCCATCAGATTTCAACACATTGCTGAATACACACCATAAAAACACCAAGTGCAGAGAGTTCCCCAGTTTCAACAGATATTCACAATTGAAAACTGAACTCGGCGAAAGTTCACAGTAACACACATAAACTGACAGCTATAAAAATCGACGAAAATTTCTTGTAACAAACAGCCGTGTGCAGGAAGGACTGCACTGCTAATCAGATTTGCGATTGTGTATACTCCAGCGATACATTATAAGAATATCTTAGGATTTGCAACAGAAATAGGGTAGATACAGTACAGCTGAGCAACAAAAGTTTTCAGTGAATAGTAATTACAGAGGGATCCGGAGTATGTAAATAATGTATGATTGTGTACATTTCAGCTGAAACAAAAACAGAAAACCTAACCTGAAAAACTGTCACTGGAAGTAACAAAACTAGATCGATCACTCAATTCACTTCAAAAACTGTCAGATAATTTTTATTCGTATATTTGTTTGGTTCTTCTAATAAAATTGTTGCTTTCAGAAACATAATGCCCGAAACAGATTATAGCAGACTCAGCACCAAACGAATCAAGCGAAAACTGGAAAAAAAGGACTGTCAATCAGTGTGAAACCAACATCTACGTGATTCAGATATAAATGCCGGCAATATGGAAAACAATCCAGAACAGAATAATAGCTCAGAGGACGAATCAAGTTTACCTGATTTAAACTAAACAACACTAGGTAACCGTTATCCAACATCGAGTGCCTTCACATTTCGCGATATTCAGATCTACAGAAACTTGTGTATGCAAAGCAATTCCTTACGGGAACAGCAGCTATTCTAGGCAAACACAAGCTTTACAAAATCTGGATAGAGTTCAAAGGAGAACTCATTAATGCTTTTGACATCAAAGAAAACAATGCAGCGGTTCACAGGCTTCTATTATCAGCAGACAAGCGAGCTGATGAAAGCTTTCTAGCATACTTTCTCCATTTATCCCAACTGGGGGATCGGGGTTCAGTCGACAAAGATTCTCTGATCGAGTACATGATAAGAGGCATTAAGGATAGGCATAGAATAAAGTTATATTATACGGCGCTAATACTTTAGTAGAATTCGAAGAGAAATTGAGACTGTATGAACAGTTTAAAAAATGTAATAGCATACCTGAAAAGCAGGTAACCAAAAATACCAGTAATTCAAAACAAGTAAAACAGAAACGACCTTTTATAAAATGTGAATACTGCTGTAAACCCGGTCATACACAGAATATATGCAGACAAAAGAACTACAAGTGTTACGACTGTGGATTAATGGGCCACAAATCTTCTGATTGTCCAACAAAAATAGCTAAACAGCCAGCAACAACCCAGAAAGAAGCGGCAGTTTGTCAAAATACCCATTCGAAGCCGACAATGCAGAAACGAGTGGTTATGGAAAACATAGTTACAGAAGGACTCTTAGATACTGGAAGTGACTTCAACCTGCTAAAAGAGGATATCTACAGCAGCTTTAGCAGAAACGCGACACTAATCGATTCACTAGTGCCCTTAGTTGGGTTAGGCAAGCAAACAATATGCACGAAAGGATTCGCTAACTTTAAGCTCCTATTGGACGACAATTCGAAACAGTGCTGATGGCAGATGGCAACACTCACGCATACCTGCCGAACACACATATTCCCCAAGCCAGCGGGTTGAGGAGGAAAGAGCAGTCTGAGAGAGTCCGTCGGGAAAAATGGATGAAGAATAGAGCCGCGCGCGTTTTTTTCACCAAATCGGTCAATTACTTTAAACCATAGTAGTTTATGTTTTTTTCTCTAAATTTAGTTTATCTTTGTGTAAACTATAAAGCGTGTTATTTGTCAAAGCACCCTCACCCACATGTGTGAAATTGGCTTGTGCAAATCTTCGTACTAACCTGAGGAACAATGAAGAAGTCGTAGTTCCTTAAGAAGTGCGCAGGAACAAATATATTGAAGGCATTTAAGAGCACAGCGTAATCTATCGCTCCTAGTATACACTGAAACGCAAAAACAACTCTGGAAGCTTTTCACCTATTCTCAAGAGAATCTAATGGAAAGAGTTTAAGTCTGTCAACATATACATAGAGTTAGAATAACAGGGTTAACCCAATGATGTCCACGCAGGGCAAGACTAGCAAATCTCCGCTGCACATCCTTAATGAGATTTATGTATACAGCATAAATGGGGCACCAGACTGGTCTGGTATACCCCAAAATAGGTCTAACGAATGTGCAGTAAAGGATCTTCGTTATGAATGGATCATTAAACCCTTTTTACCATCTCTTTACAAACCGCCGATTAACATATCAGTCGACTTGTACCACCGTACTGTAAACAATTTTTTAGTTTACTATACTATAGTATATTAAATTGAGACCAAGAACATGTTGTGTAGTACGTTCCCCGCATCATGTATGCACGTGACGCCTTCAACCTAATAAACATTATCGTATTTCTGTCCACATGCTTTTTCACGTATTTCCTTTTCAAGTGCTCTAATTATAAATGCAGAAATGCAAACCATGCATTTCCTTATCACTTTGTTTTTCTTAAAAGCATCTCAGATTTCGTCTCGGTGTGGGAATCGTGCTGCCTGACGAAGGACATCAAACAGCCGCTTTCGGTGAGTGTATTTATTGACTTGATTCGCTGCGGTCGAGTTCTTCTTAATAAATAAAATTAGAAAACGAAATTTAAGGTTTTCATCATTAATAATATGAGAAATAGTTTTTAGAAAGTTTTGTTTTATTGTACAAAGGTAACCCAAAGTGCAATCTACTATGCACTTCCTTTGATGAACTCGATAAAGCAATTACATTTATTATAATTGACATGTCAACAGCTGTTTAATTTGGCACTTAATACTTCTTACATACCTAGTTCTTATATTTATCCGTTATTCAGGAAACGATTTCGTTTCGACGACGTCACGTTAACATGCATTGTAGAGGAGGCATAAATCTCCTTCGGAACTGGTTTAAGTTTCATGCTGTAGGTGCAGAGATTCTTAATTGATACGATCTAGCTACAACTGTTCCTTCCTAATTACCTCTTAGACATTTCTTGGACGATGGATTCCAGACTACAGTCGGGAGCTTATTTACCGATATTGATGTTATCACGTCGCGGCGTGTGATCAAGTCGATTCCACTTTTTCCGTTTTATTTTATCGTCGATCTTGTCCTGGTAGACATCCACAATTCGTGAAGTCTGATCTTTGCAGTAAATTTTAAGGATACTATGCAAACACGTATTTACGAAAGTGTGCAGAGTTTAATAGCCTAAATTTGTTCGGGTGTAGTTCCGATAATGTAGCATCTAAAAATTTGTATAATTGTGTTGTAAATATGTAGAGGCGGTCCCCCTAGAAGTGTATGTTATAATTTCCGCAAACATTTAAAATATGACTAAAAGACAAAGTTTTGTCCAAATGTGCGTGCCAAGGGGTGCAAATTTTGTGGGAATTATTTTTTATTGTTTCTACAAAAAGGCAGTCGTTTCTTAATGCAATAAGGCTTTTTGCTGCATTTTTTTTTTATTTGCTCTTATTAATTCTATTTACTCTCTGGCAATAATTTAAGAAAATTTGTACACATTTGTAAACGTGACATATTATTGGATATTTTTGATTTACGAAGTTTCCGAAGATTACAATAAAAAATGTATTTTGGGGTCCCTTTTCAATATTTGTCACGTCACAGATCTTTTTTTTTATGTGGTTGTATTTTGTTTTGATTTAATGAAAAAATAAATACATTTTTTAAGGAACTTGGTGTTCAAGATCTCTTTAGAAGGCCAAATATAAAAAAAAGAAAGAAACAAAAGTTAATCCATAGTCAACTTTTATCTTGTTCACTTTATATTCCTAGCTTAACCCAAACTGCTGTTTTTGTTTTCACTTACTGATGATATTGAAGTTTGATCAACTTCTGTTGCACTATGGCACCTTTACCTCTATAATGGAGACCATGATCTTTTTATCTAAATTGGGAGGACTAATGTAAAACTTTCCATTAAAGTTGATCCAAGCTCTCACTGGTCTAATGTGGCCGAGATATTTGACCTTCCCATTTTCCTGTGAATTTCTTGACATTAAATAAGACTATATGCAAAAACATGACAAGGAAGGTTTCTACTGGACTGGACTCAAGTACATACAAATAAAATTTCTTCTTTCGCTAAATGATAAAAACTATGCAAAATTGTTACGAATTATGTCAACGAGCAAACTTAATTTTTACAAAATAGATGATATCGAACAAAAAAATTGCACGTCTTTATAGCTGAATGAAATTTTAGTATTCCGGTTCTTAAAACTTGAAATTTGATATTATTGGTAATTTGCAAATCAAAATCGGGGTTGATGACATGCGTATTGGAAAAAGGTAAATATGTACTAAAAAAATTTACTAGCTAGCGAATTCCGCGATTTCTAGGCATATTGTGCTCCTAAAACCGGATAATAGAACATTAAATTAAAGTGAATCCTCATGTGCTGAACGTCAAATTTTTGCCTCACAGCTCTAACCCTTCTAATGGCAGTGATTTTATTAATTCAGTACAATCTACAGGTACCTTAACGCCTTTCTATTTCATGAGGGTTTTTACGGATGAAGTTTATGCGGCTTTGTGTAGTATCAAGTCTAGTGGCAAGTATCAAGTCTAATAGGCTTGCTAAAATTGTTGCGCCATATATAGTTTTGCCACGTGCTCACATTTTTATCACCTATTTTTCCATCTCAACCTTCCCTCAAATCTTGAAGTTCTCTAAAGTGATACCTTTACCTAAAAATTCTGGGCGTAATCACTCCGACTTTTGCCCCAGCATTTTACCGTTCCTATCTAAAGTTTCTGAAAAATTAATGTCTTTGCAAATTTCTCATTATTTATGCATCAATAGTCTCCTTTGTGACTCCTAATCTGGTTTTCGTCCTCGTCATAGCTGTACCACTGTCCTTTTGAAGGTAGTCAATGTAATTAGAGAAGCAATAGATTTGGATAAATCAATTCTACTGGTGCTGCCTGACTTCTTCGATTCTGTAGATGACGTAATCCTGTGTAGAAAACTTATTACCAAATTTAAGATTTTCTATAAGCTCAACGAAGCTTATTTTTAGTTATCTAACAGGGCGTTATCAAACAGTGTTTTAAAATGGAAATTACTCTACCTTTCTTAGAATTAAGTCTGGTGTTCCGCAAGGCTCGGTTCTTGGCCCAATTCGTTTTTTTGCATGCTTATTAATGATTTGTTTGACTCTCTTACTCACAGCGAAATGCATCTCTATGTTGATGATGCTCAACTTTGCTTATCGCGACCGTTGGGACTTGTCGAAGATGGAAATAGTTCTATCAATGAAGATCTAAATTCAATATTTCTATGGACGATTGCCAATGGTTTGATGCTGAATCCCGGAAAATCATATATTTTTTTTACTAATGTTTCCTTCTCTTTTTCTTTTCTTTTTATAAATGTATATACATATGTATATATTTTTATTTTCTTGCTTATGTTATATTTAACTTGTACAAGTAAAAAAGATTATATCTTAATTGTATTGGGTGGCGCAAAAGTACTGGCACTATAGAAATTATGATCGATAATATCGATGCTGCGCGCGAAGATGTGGAAGAGTGTACAGAAACATCAACGAGGCGACGTGGCATGCAATTGGGCATTTCCAGGCGGACTTTGCAGCGTATTTTGGTCAAAGACTTCAAGATGTTTCCGTATAAAACTCGGATGACTCATCAGCTGCTGCTTACTGACCACCGAGCTCCTTTAGAGTACAGCCAGCGCATCATAAACCTCAACCTTGAAGTGGATGAGTTTCCAAAATTTGTTATGAGTGACGAAGCAAATTTTCATCTCTCGGGGCACTGGAAATCCGCGCATTATTCAAGAAACACCTTTACACCTACTAAAAGTTACTTTATAGTGAGGCGTGTGTGCTGAAAGAGTGATCGGACCACATTTTTTCGCAGACGCTGAAGCCAGTTATCGCTCTCACTGGCGAGCGCTACAGAACCATGTTATGTGAGTTCTTGATACCAAGTTTGGATGAATTGGGGCTGGAGCACATCTGGTTCCAACAAGACGGCGAAAGCCTTATGAGTTAACGCGAATGATCTTCCCGCCAAAATTCATAACCTGAGTAAGATCTGGTGAATTATGGAAACAAAGAATCACAAAAAGTGGTGAAAGCGATGAAAAAGTATTTGGAAATATTTCAGTGTTTTGAATTTTCTATCTAATGGGAGTAGAAGTGATGTATCATCTCTAGATGAAATCTCCACGGGAGTATACTAAGCTTGTCATTTCCTTTGGAACGCAAAAAAATAATACTGGTAAAATAGATTACATTTGGATACCGCAGATAATAAAATTTCAAACATGGACTAAATCGGGTAACCCTTTCTTGATGTTGCCATACAAAAATTTATGTTTTCTACGTATACCTAATGTAAAAATGATCAGTTGTGGACGTTTTTACTGTACTGAAAAGTTCTTCGGAATATGAAATCCTATGAAATTGGTTGTATGTAATCATTTTTATTGTTCGACGAACTGTTCTAGGGTATCATAAGAATTAGTCTTGAACCAATTTCAGCTTTTTTTTTTTTATTAAGATTTGTTGTATAACGTTAAAAATCGGATCAATTCATATTTGAATTCACTTCACTTACATATTATTATTTCTGCTCTCTACGGAAACTCCAGTAAAAATTATAAAATTGGAAGAACATGTGCACAATCTGTAGAGCACTTCGTAGAGCTGTATCAAAAATATCTCCATGCACTTGACACAATCTCGTGTACACATGTTGTGTATAGAGCTCTGCCAAGATATTTTTTTTTGTAGTAGAGCGCACTGTTTTTACCGTGGACAGGTGTCTTTAGTCATTGGATATTTTACGTCATCAATGAATTCATTTATTTTATCAGCTGAAAATATGTAGATACAGTCGATTTGACTCAACCTTGAAATTAAAAAACTTTTTCCACACTGACACCAATGAAATTCGCTATTAGAATTTTTCTTATAATAATCTTCCTTTTCTCTCCCAGAGAAAAAGTTTATTACGTAAAAATGTTAAGTTTCTTTAGATATGCTTTCATATGTTTTTCAAAATTATTGTTATTCCATTCTATGATAAAAGACTGAATGCAGGTACTCATTTAGTTAGAGTGCACAAAGCATCGTTTAACTTCACAATGTGAATACAAAAACCAAACTTTCTATAAGCTCTACACAAAGCCCAGATTAGTTATTTTGTAGAGTTCTTTCGGTCGACACCTTAATAAGGAATTCAATTATACTTCACATCCGCTTCAATTGCAAAAGTGGCAGTTAACAAAACTCAAAAGCTTGTGGATTGTATAATAAATCCATACAAGAGTTGTACATGACTAAAAAAATTGTTCTAAAAGTGCCCTCCTAAAAATGAACTTTATAGTTAGCATTCGTTTTGCCATGAAACAAACAAGCGAAAAAAAAACAGTCATTGAATATTCACTATCTGGTTTCAAAAACTTCAGCCATGGTCGGCCAAACTGAGCTCTAAGCCTATCAGTTTACTAAATTGAAAAGCGATTCAATTACTCTAATTGAAAGCTGGAGTGCAAAACTAGTACGATATTTGATTGAACCGGCTTTTATTGAGATTGAATGAAACTCACTCCAAACTAACTTAACTCTGCGTAAAATTGCTGAAATTTTATGGGCTTTTGTGCAATTGATTTGTGATTCACGTGCTGTGATTCGTAAGTTTCATTTGGAGTTCTTACTTTTAGGTTCTTTTTTTTTTATACTTGTTTTAAAAAGGCACACGGGATTAATTAATTGACGTTGAGTATCAAATTTAATTCAGGTAATGCATCCAAAGGAAATTGGATAATACAAAGGCCCTAGGATATATTTGAAAATTTCATTCATGGAAGTGCTTGCTCTATAGAATGGCATAAACGATGAGATTTTTCCATATTATGTAGCACAAGCAAGCTTTATTTTTATAAATATAAAAATATCTCCAGGTCTATTAGTCCCATATTTGTCAATAGTCAATTTCTCATATTGATAATATTTTGAGAGTTCGTCAGTATAAGACATCATCAAGAAATGTGTGATGCTTCGTTAGCCAATTAAACATAATTAGAGTGTCTAGAAAAGTGTGATGAGGTTCAGCGCATTTATACTTCTGTAGTAGCATAGATGCTACAAGAACTAGATGTCGCATGCAGTACCAAAAAAGTTTACAAAATTTATATGGCTGGGTGGTCCATTTCGGAATCTGTATACTCTGCTCTAGTATGCCATGAATCAATTCTCATCAATTTTAGAAAGAAATAATTACGAAAATTTTTATTTTAGCAGCACTTAATTAATGTGGTTTGAATCATGGACTTAAGGTGGCAGCAATAGAGTGACACTAATTGCATACAATAAAATCGAAGCCTCCAGTACCCCTTGAGAAGGTTAATTCTAGATGGATAGTAACCTTTTGGCATAAAATAGATAGCTTTTATGAATAGCTTAAAGATGATTGAACCGCAATCAATAATGACGGCCTTTACGGTCAGGTACTGGACAAATTACGTCGAGATTTAAGTTTGGGTGAGTAAATAGAAGATTGCTATCGAGCTTGCCGGTAGTGGACACCATAAGTTTTTAATTTCAACGATATAAAAGTTTTAGTTGACAATTAAACTTTTTAAAGTTAATGTGCCACAATAGATTTTTTATGATGCAATACACAATATTTACTAGAACTATTGTGAATTAACAGGATTTAGTTCATATTATTTAAATAGTTTTGGTAAAACTTTATTAACTTTTTTTTCCTTCGTCACTCCTTTCTTCAATTCGAGGATTTACTTAATTATCTGTTGCAGTCTGTCGGTTATTAGTAAAAGTGCACTATTTTGGGGAATCTCTTGGTCGTTCACCCAGATGTTCTTTCTATATGGTAAAACATTTCATGTGATATTATAAGCTCCACAATTAGTTCTCTCTCTTCCTTATAGGGTCCATTCCAGATGTTGGTGTTACTGTTGATGGTAAGAGTACAATTAAATTATAACTAGGTGTGGGAATATATTGGTAGGCTCTGGTAAATACATGAAAATTACAGAAAGGTAGTCCTATCTGGCCTAACATAGCCTCCGCTTATACTAAACTATATACTATACTAAACGATTTGTTAAAAATAAACTGCCATTGATCCGATCCCAGTTTTAAAATCGACTTGTATGTCGCGTCAAATAATAAAATGGATTCCACCAACTTTCTAAATAGCTAATAGAAATTTGGATAGAACGTATATCAAAGAAAATATATTCGGATTCAAATAGCCGATGTAGACAATAGTGACGGAAAAGAAGGTAATTAAGAAGGTACTGAAGGAAAATGAAATTGTACAAGGACCTATACCTCGAAGAAAAACTGGATGCATGAAAATATCTGTTTTTTTTTCATAGAATGCTAAAATGTTATACTTCCGCAAAGGATCTTGAGAAATTCTAGAGATTTTGTCCAATCAGTTTACAAATTGAAAGCAGAGAGAACAGCGAATGAAATAACTAGCACTAGAAAAAATGTGTTCATAATACGTCTGTTCATCGACGAATAACTGAGATGAAGTATTCACCACTGATAAGTTAACCAGAGAATTTCTAGAGTGCAAACCTGTAGTCATTCACTTTAGAATCTGCACAAGTAGTAATCACAACAGCTATATACCCTAGATAAAAACAAGGACATATAGAACGTATTCCGGACAAACTATTTGTCATAAATCTGAGTCCCAAGAATATCTGAGAATATTTTACTGGGGAAAGCTTTTAAAAAGCACAACATATCTTGTTACTGGAAAATAAATGCAATCAAGAAATTGTTTCGAAACCAAAGAAATCATAGAAAACGTAGCTTAATTTTAAACTTTCATATTACTTTCAATATCTAATTATATCTAAAACCAGCGAATCACTACTGTTTGAACTGTGTATAACGCTGACGAATAGAAGTGAGCTACAGAGTCCCCAAGCCATGAAAATGACGTAACTTGAAAACGAATAATCTCAGCGAAATTCATGATATTGACTAGAAAACTTACCTTAAGTATAAAGGTTCCTGCCTCGCTACTCCCTGGAAATGATCTATCTAAGCTGATTTCCGTAAATAAAAGATTAAAGTAAAATTATCGGAGCAGCAAAAACGTAAGCAACGTATTAAGTTAAAATGATTATGGAACAAATTTTCATCCTGCAGTATGTTGGAAGTAAATTTTTTGCTGTTGGGCTCTTCTGATTTTAAGGTTGTCCTCGGAAGGATTGGAGTTATTAGTCTACCAGTACTCGCAGAAAAATGTTTCGGGCATACCATACTGTAAGTGACTTTCTTAAAAATTTTCGTATGTACAACGATTAGTATGGTAATTATTCCAATCCTAAAATCTTAGCGCTAACAGTTCTTAATATTCAGAAAAAAAACGTAATTTATAAATTCTTGTTCTAAGCCTTAATGCTTGAATTCTTAGATTACACAAGAATTTTGTTTAAAAGGAGAAAAAAAGTCAAAACTGCACAAAAATATATTTTCTTACACACATTTTAAAATATAAATATATTCTAACGAAAATGCATGTGCACCAATACAGTAATAAAAGCATTTCCTTTATTCGTAGTATAAAATTTCTTAATAGCACCAATTTCCGGGTCAAACAGCTCTCAGAAAATGCTAAAAGGATCCATTTGCATACATAATGTATATCCATATATAATATACATACACATAGATGTGCATACTGGTACCATACTGGAATAATGCAGAGCAGTTGACTGCTTCATTCCTACTTATCGAAATACGTTCAATAGAATTGAAGTCAACAACGATTTGTCCCCAGGATTGATATAATGATAGGTAGAGTACAATTCTCCTTGAAATAGGCGAGATTCCTCCGAAGGCACAACGACCTGCACTACTGTATCTGTAACTAAAGCTATGATAAAGCTAAAGTCCCACCCCATCCCATCCCATCGTAATCCACCCGATATATAGACTATATCAAGAGAAATATTCCATGCGAGTGTTCAATTAGTGTTTGTAGATCTGATGATAATCCTGCCATTCTGCAGCTTTTGAGAATAGCTTTGTGTAGGACCCGTTCAAAATACTTGGCTGCACTGCAACGCAAGGATGCATAAGAACAGGCATTCTCACATCCCTGAACAAGTTCCATGAAAATATCTATGCGAGATAAAGCAGGCAATGCACTTAAAATCGTTCTTATTATTGGCCTTGTTTAGTTCCATTGTGGTGCATTCACCTTCTGATGATATTAGTTTTCTGCAATAATCAACATTTCTGATGCACTTGGCAAAATCTAGAATGGTAAAGATAAACGTATATACCTGAAGCAAATCACTTATTGTCAGGTGGTATCTTGTTGGATAGCCAAAGCAAACATTTTATAGGAAATCTAAAACACAAATATAATCTTTTATCAGTTACTATTTAGAAATGATATCTGTAGGATGCTACCTACTATTTTGTATTTGTTTTTTTTTTCATATATGTATAGATTAATTCCGTGTATACACATAAGTTACTTTCCATGGGCCTACCTACATACGCGCCTATTTATTTTGTTTCACATCAACTCAAAGTCGCTTTAGTTAATCTCTTGAAAATTAATGACGAAGCTTTTCCCAGTGATCTATGATGTTGTCTCCTGATATTACCATATTCCCTGGTGGGACTCGAATGGCCCAGCATATATAAGTAAGTATAAGATACATTGATGTATCCTCTTTAGTATTTCACAGGATTTGTCAAAATGATAAAGATGCGGTTTCTCGCAATATCTTCCTAACAAAATATCTTTCAATCATAGTTACCTCAAGAAGTATTTTTAACTAATAAATTTACTTGAAAATATTCCTTTCGGGACATATAGGTTGACTTACCGCCGGAGTTCTCCAGGCTGTTGTAAGTTTTCATCGTTATAGCCTTACCTGAAAGTGTATACGAAAGTGTATAGTCTCATGACGAAAATTTATACATTTATGTAAATTCATTTTAAACGAGGAAAATCTTGTGAAATATTTCAACAGCTTTACGGGCTTATCACAAGCAAGAGATAAATTTTTTCCTTGCCGGTGAATCTTTATGCTTTATATCTCCATATCGCGAGTTTTAAGAAAATTTTCTTAAGAGTTTAGATCCAACGACATTTATTAACATGAAAACATCTATACAACATATACGTATGTATGTATATAAGAATTTTCCAGAATATATTCTTATCCTTATGTATATATTTATTGTATTTTTATATTTCGGCGATTAATGGTAATTCTAATAAACAATTTTGAAAATGAAATATCAAATGCCAGCCGATTAGGAATATTATAAAAATAAAAATATTTTAAATATATTTCAAGAAATTCTAGAATGATTTATTAAATAACATAATACCTATACCATAGAAGAACAACAGTTACAAGACCATAACATTATTTGGAATACTTCTAAATTTAAGATGCAGAAAAGCTAGAATTGTTAAGACCATTTCTTATGATACCCTAAATGAACGCCCGTATATAATTTTATATGGTCTGTCATCCATCTGTACGAGTTAAATTCCCGGTGAACGCAGCATTTTTCTAAACATATTCACATAATATGCATTTTGTAATTATTTCCATTTTCATTAAAAATAAGCTTCCCACGATTTCGTTCGCAAAATCGTGAAAAACAAATGTCTCGAGTTACAAACTCAACGTCGGCATATTTAGCTCAAATAGCATAAATGAAAAATGGTAAATGAAAATTAAGAGAGATATTTTCCAAAAGTATTCAGTTCTTAATCGTGTCTTAAGTTGATCAAATCGAAGTAAATAAAGTTCCTCAGTAAATTAAATCAAGATTATAAATAAATTACAAAAAAAAAACACTGTGTGAGTCGGATTGTGGAATCTCTAAAGTACATACACTAAAAATATTATTGAAGTGATAATGCTGTATAAACACGATATAAAAAAATTAATAAATCAGGGGTAAATTACATTGGCAAAGATGGCTATTGTTTCAGTGGACAGTGGAAAACTACAGCCCTTCTCACTAATTCTGTCAGCGGGAAACCTCAGCTGATAAGAATACGTTAAATACACGGGGTTTGGGGTGGGGGGGGGGGGGGGTGACTGCTACCGGTAATCACTGTAAGAGATAGAGGAAAAATCCACACCCTGCCTCTCCTTTTAAATCAAACATCATTATAATAACCACCACTTGCCACTTTATTGAAGTTCTATTTGAATTTACAGAAAATTAAATCTAACTAGCAGTATCACTTCAATAAACAACAACGTGCTATTTCCGCCTACATATGTAGATAATAAAGAATCTACACAATTTAGGATTTTCACACCACAGACTCAGTGAAAACACTCACCTCTTTTAAATAAGTTTATTCCTAATTAATCACTCCTATATAAAAGTTTATTTCCTTCTTACATTACTTTATCAAAACTGATTATTTCACTTTCAGACTTCAGGTCACGCACTTTTTGAACCAACTATTCACTAATGAATGACTTGAAACCAGTTTCTCTTCCCTAAATATCTCCTCGCTACACAACCCCAAATAAAACACTTTACAACCTGTGCAGGGTCATGAAGGTTTAAAAAGGTACGAGTTTTTTATTAGAATCCCTGGTAGCAATTTTGTCGATACATTCGTGCTACTAATGTATCTCAGGGATTTATGATCTGTTTTTTTTTATATATATATATATATATATAAGTGAAAGGATCGTTTAACGAGAACTAAAAGTACATTTACTTACATTGTCATCTTACAGTTTTCACAGTACATATACGTAAAAAATCTATATTTTTATATGGAAACACCAAAAACAAATTGCCCGCTTTAGACCATTTTTTTAAAGTTTATTTATTATGAAAATATCATGTAAAAAATTTCAGATCTGTACGTCGACGCATTCTCAGGCAGTGTCTAAATATATTGTGAAGATCGCAATTTTTGTATGGCAGGAGTTACCCAATTTGTCCCATTTTCGAACTAATTAATTTTTTTAAGAAGAGGCCGTGTACAGCGGACGGACAGACGGACATGCAAAAATCAAAATAGCTTTTAATGCGTGGGTGTCAAATCCTTTCATTTATCCATTTTTTTGTAGTTTTATTTTAATTTTCATGTTTTTTAAATTTCTTTGAGATTATTGTGAATCAAATTAAAAAATGATAACTCTTTCAGTCATGAATTTTTATTTTTTAGCATAAAAATTTGAAATTTTGTTCGGGGGATCCTGAGCTTCCTCTGAAGGTGTCTACTGAGTTTCATTGTAAAATTCGGCTAATAAAAGTTGTTCTTGGATAGAAAATCAAGTTTTGTTAAGTCGTTTTATTTTTTATACAGTTCAGTTAATTTCGGGAAGATATAACATAAATATAATATAAAAATATAGAAAAAAGCCATAAACTAATAATAAAACTAACTGAATTCACAATTTTTCAAATTTATCACAGGTATATAGAATGCGTAAGATAATTTAGTTTATTTGTTATGAAAATGTTTCAAACAATTTCATTCCTTATTTATGAACAAGTAGATATCACATTTCTCACACCTGATGGATGTGATACCTTACATCCTGGCATCTTACATCTACTAAGAGAATCTTTCCTGCGATGAATCGGCATATGATTCACATGATCATAATTTCGCTCTTGAACGGGCCTTTTTTTCTGGTTGTAAGAACAGCATGGGCTTTGTGAAGTGCTCCTTTTTTCAATAACTTTTCATCTTCCTCTTTTCGTTCCTCGGATTGACAACTCGAATCAAGCAATCAGAGATTCTAATTCTGAGAACAGGAAGGTCTAGTCGTTCGTTTTGTGATTCACTGAATTTTTCGCAGTTCAATTTGCGTTCGAGTTAGCTATTGACTATTGTGTGCATAGTTAATTTTACCGTCCATTTTTTTTTCTAATAAGTATTCGGTATATTTTCAATAGGAAATCTAACTTGTGTACACCGGTCATATATTTGCTATATTTGGCAATAAGTTCTAGACGTTTAACATGAACATTTAAATTATTTTTTATCCCAGCGTTCTTCGACATTCAATTGCAATGAAATACATAAGAAGCTACCATTACCGTTTTGTTAACTTGCCGTTTAATTAACACCACATTTCCATTTCTGCTGCAGACTTTATCACTGGAACCTTTACTTTTCTTCGTTATATCTTCATCTTACATACATATGTGACCGATTTTTGAATCAGTTCGGACGTTTTGTTCCCGCATGTTACATTTTTCTGGCATTGCAAGCCTCATTTAAGTTGTACGTTGTAAAATAATTAATATTTTTTCAAAAACACTTGTTTTTAGTTCCACAATTTTCATTTTTTATTAATGTGTTCGTTTGTTAAACAAACAAAGCAGACGCGTTACGCCTTCTTAGAGCATCCTCAGAGCTACTAACTATGTAAATTAATCTATGAACAAACTTAAAAAACGATCAGCTGCATACAGGTCGATACACACTTACCGGCACAGCACGAACCGGCACAGACAGGCAAAATATTTTCCTATGAAACCAAGTTAGCTAATTCACATCAACCGGCACCGGCCGATACCGGCACGTAACGGAAACTACATTGCCGGTCGCTATTGGTGGCTAGAAACCAAACCGGCATTTGCCGGTTGCTGGTTTAGTTGCGAAGTTAAATATGGAATCACTTTTCTATAGTTTTCTTCCTTTCTTTTAACGACTGTATTCCGCTGATCTTAAATTTATACGTTTCTTTTCCTTAAGAATCGAGTTTAAAGAATATTTGAAATGAAGCAGTCCATGCTACCACATGTCAGTAATTATACCCTAGATGAAATCTATAGGGGTATACTGAGTTTGTCATTCCGTTTGTAACACCTCGAAATAATGATGGCAGAGCAAAATGGATTGGACACCCACGCATAAGATCAAAAGTTATTTTGATTTTTGCATGTCCGTCCGTCCGTCTGTGCGAACGATAACTCGAGAACGCGTATATTTAGAGAGCTGAAATTTTGTCCGCGGACTTTAAAAAAAAAAGTAAAATCAAGTTCGAAAATGAGACAAATCGGGCAACTCCTTCATGGGGTTGCCATACAAAACTTTCGTTTTCCACTATATATTTGGACACTGCCTGAGAACGCATCGACAAAGAAAGCTGAAATTTGGTACATGGTGTTTTCTTTGTACTAGCAAATACAATTACAAAAATGGACTAAATCGGGTAACTCCTTCTTGGTGTTGCCATATAAAAATTTAGGATTTTAACATATACTGTGAAAACGGTCAGTCCAAGACATTTTTATTGTACTAAAACTTCTTCAGAATACGAAAATTGGTTATAATCATTTTTTCTGTCCGACAAAGCGTTTTAGAAATATATATATATATTGAAATTTATACGGGCATTCATCTAGGGTATCATAAGAATTGGTCTTAGACCAATTCTAGCTTTTTTACTTGTTTTAAATTACAAAAAAGCTCGCACACAACTCTTTTAAAGTGGAAAGAAAAAAACAATGATTCAAAAAAAACTTATTGAGCTACATAGTTCGGGAGAATGTTGTACTTTTTTATATGACTAATAAAAATTATAGTGATATCAGTTCTAAAGACCAAATATGGTGTGAAATTGCGGAAAAATTAAAGGAAACAGGTAAATTATATCACATTTATTTTATTGTTTTAATTCCCATTAAATTTTTTCTGCTGGAGAAGATAAATATTGTTTGAATGCATTTTTTACATTGAATGCTGCGAGAGATGCATTACCTCCTTGGTAGGAAAGATTTTTTAGTTGTGTTCTATCCCTATTTGCTATATTATAATATTCTCTATGGGGTTGTTAATATTCACTCGAATGTAATTGTGAAGTACACAAGTAGCTAAAATTATATCATCAACGTGCTCAGGCTGTGATTTAATTCGTATATTGAAAATTTGAAACTTTTGACCCAAATTATACAGTTCGACGTGCACGTGACAAGAGTTCGTTAAAATGCTGCTTTGAAGCATCGCCTAATATTTGCGAGCCAGGATATGGTCGGAGTAGATAAGGCCTAAGAGGAAAGGCCTCATCTGCAACTATTACGTGAGGAGCTTTAACGTTGGTGCTTGGTAGTAGCTTTTCTTCGGGAATTTGTAGTTTTTTTTCCTTTTTCAATGCCTTTCCAAAATCACAGTTTGCAAATATTCCTTCGTCACTATTTTTCCCATAAGCACCTTCATCGATTATAATAAAATTATATTTCGCATCAACCAATGCCAAAAGAACAACGGAAAATGTCTTTTTATAATTATAAAAATTTGACCCTATATTAGCAGGTGCTGTAATGACCACATGTTTCCCATCCAGGGAACCGATGCAATTTGGAAAATCCCACATTTCCCAAAATTCTTCTCCTATTTGCTGCCATCGGTGTTTTGTTTGTGTGGGCATTACAATACGCATCAACACTTCAGTTATAGCTTTACATACGTCTTTTACTATTAAAGAAACTGTTGAGTGACCCAGACAATAACTGAAAGCAACTGTTTGAAAAGAATCTCCCGTCGCTAAAAATCTGTAAAGTGGAAATTACAACCATTAATTCATGTGTATATTAGTCAAACGCAGGATAGAATTCCATATTTTTAATGTAAGTTTTATTTTATGTTTTTAGCTTCTGATTGTAAAAGGGTATGGGCTGGATTAATACTACTACTTATTTGAGTAATTCATTTAGATCCCGCAGTTCAACTTGCTGGGACATTGCTAAAGAATTTTCGTCAACAAATACACAGAAGGACATATAATAGTGTTCCTTAATTAACTTTTAATAAATACTTTTGAGTTAATTTTTGTGAACTTAATTAATGAGACATACAGCTAGTTTTTCATTTGAAGGAATTCCTTCTCTGAATTTCGTGTTTTCCTTCTGGATTTTTCGGCGAATTTTCTCATGTAACCAGATAAATTGGGCAATACTCATACGGAAATATACATAAAACTTTGACTCATTATAGAGTAATCCCTTGTAGAGAGTCACAAACTCTCCCTCATAATTCCTGGGTGAATCCAGTTCTCTCGATCTCTCTTCTCTTCTTCTTCAACCAATTGGTTTGCTACTAACAGTAGCTGCTTTCACTAAACTTCGGCAAACTGCTGCTTAGAGCTGTCTTGTTCAAAATCAACTTATGAACTGAAAGTTTCCTCAAAACCTTTTTTTTGTTTCTTCAAAACCAATGTGTTTTATTAGCCTACCAAATATCATAATTCTAACTTAGTTGCTAAATACTCCTAAGCTCTTATAATCAGACAGAGATTTTCATTATATATATATATATATTATTAATTAACACATTTTATGGCTATTAATTGAAAATTTCCTTCCCGTTTTATGCCGTTATATGTGCATGAAAAATGCCGGTGGCGGTCGATGTCTGCCTGTGCCGGTTTGTGCTGTGCCGGTAAGTGTGCAGCGACCTTATTGCAACTGCCGTAACGGATCATAACAAATTAACAACAGATATATATATGTGACAATGTAACGAACTACTGATACAAATAAATATATATAAAAATAGACATTTTCCGTGATTTAACCTTTACTCTTTTGAAAAAAAATAATCGAAAAAAATCGAAAAAAAATAGAAATATATAGGATACAGGCGGAGATGGCCTACATACGGTTACTCGTCAGGTAATTATTAAAATTGAATCCACATGTGAAAAGAAATTCAGAAAGACCAAAAACAGTATGGAAAAGAGCGATGAATAAAAAATAAATGAAAGAGGAAAAATCTGGGAAAAAGTCAAAAGAAAGACCTAGAGCATAGCAAGATGGAGAAGCTTTGTGGAAGCCCTGTTCTTCCAAGATTAGTTGTTAATAAGGCAAAAAAATTCGAAGACAAATATGAAACTATGATCGAACGTGTTTTTCTGCATAAAAAATAAATAAATAAAAAAAACAAGGATTCCAAAACGAAAAGAAAAGAATATGTTCTTCGGTAGCTCGAATTCACTTTTTCTTGAACTATTTCTATACAGTAAAATTTTATTTAATTAATTTAAATTTTTCTTAGGCTCGAATTTTCTGGACAACACGTCCGCTTCGGAAAATGAATGAATTCAAAGTCAAACTTATCTCGGCGTTTTTTTGGCTTGGAACCCTGAACATGATTCAGTGTTTTATGCTGCATCGGCATAAAAGTAGAGTTATTTATTTTTTATTTATTTAATAAGAATTTCATCAAAGATCTGATTACTGAGTTTACAACAGTATAAGAGTATACATAACAATGTAATGACAGAAGGTATACATAACAAAATAATAAAAAGAAAAGTAGCTCTAACTAAGCTGATCTTTTATTTGACGTTTTGAGAGATGAAAGTCAATGCAATCAAACTGACGGTTAAAGAGACGAGACATTGATGAAATCGGCTCGTGCATGCCATAGTTTGTACGATGCTGGGGAACATCGAAGAAGTCGTAGTTCCTCAAGGAGCGCACAGGAACAGATATATTAAGAGTATTTAAGAGCTCAGGGTAATTTATCGCTCCCTGTATACACTGAAACGCAAAAACAACTCTGGAAGTTTTTCGTCTATTCTCGAGAGAATCCAAAGGAAAGAGTTTAAGCCTGTCGACATATGGAGGTAGAATAATAGGGTTATCCCAGTTAAGGACCTTCGTTATGGATGGACCGTTAAACTCCTTTGACCATCTCTTTACAAACCCCAGAGTAGCATTAGCCCTGGCAACGATTGTGTCAATACGATCCTCGAAAGAAAGACGAGTATTAAGGAAGACACCCAAATCTTTGGTTTTGTCAAGTCTAGTTAATAAGCATCCATCTAAAGTATAACCAAAGTCGAGAGGCCTCCTTTTACGAGAAAAGGACATAGCGGTGCATTTGCTGATATTGAGAGGAAGACAGTTAATAGCACACCATTTATGAAAGGTGTCTAAGTCGTGGTTTAAAATTCCACACTCGTTTTCATTAGAAACAATGCGGAAGATTTTGGCATCGTCAGCATAGCAAAGTATTCTTGAATTGGCCAAAATCAGAGAAACATCATTAATGCAAATTATAAAAAGAAGTGGTCCAAGATGGCTATCTTGAGGAACGCCAGAAGTATTATCTATTTCATCAGAAAGAGCTGCGCGAAATATAACTCGCTGCGGGCGATCAGATAAATAAGAACGAAGCCAATTGACAAAGACAGTAGGAAAACCAAGAACAGTCAACTTGTGAATTGAGATTTTGTGATTGATTCGGTCGAAAGCTTTACTAAAATCCGTGAAAATACAATCGACTTGCTTTCCGCTATCAATAGCAGAAATACAGAAATTAGTAAACTCTAATAAATTAGTCGTAGTAGATTTACCTTTCATAAAGCCATGCTGAAAGGAGCGCAGGAAAGGCTTGCTGTGGAAATACATAACATCACAAACCAGAGCTTCAAATATCTTACCAATACAACTTAAGTTAGCCACAGGTCTGTAGTTAGAAATGTCGCACTTGTTACCCTTTTTGTGCAAAGGAATAATCAAAGAAAGCTTCCACTGCTTTGGAAAAATACCGCAAGTTAAAGACAAATTAAATAAATAACACAAAACAGAAACGATGGACGTAACACAATGTTTTATGAGCGTGGAAGGAACACCATCCGGACCACTAGAAAAAACTATCAGCTATGCTTGAAGTATACTTGTAGATAGACGCTTCGTCGAGCAACAGGTCTTTAGTTTGAAGAGAAGTCAGCGGAAGCTTCGTCAAATGGGTAAAATCGTTATAACTAATATCACAGTGGCTATCGCAGAAGGCAGTCTGAAAAAAGTCAGCGAAGAGATTGGCAGTTGCCAAGGAATCAACACTGTCTATGTTTTCGAGCCGCAACTATGAAGGGTATCCCTCACAGTTGCGGTTAGAGTTCACAAACTTCCAAAACTGCTTAGGCTCAGTACGCAAGGACGACCTCATTCTATATACATATTCGTTGTATGATTCAGTTAAACACGAAGTATACTGAGTTCGCAAATCAGAATAAGTTACGTAATCAGCATCACTCCTTGAGGAACAGAACCATCTCCAAGACTTATTTTTCAAATTTTTAAGATGCTTCAAAGAGCCATTGAACCACGGTTGACAATTCGAAGTACGATTCGTACTAACAAGTGGCACACAGTGAGTAAAACAAAGAAATAGTATGTCATAAAACGAGTTCACAGCTTTATCAATGTCACGTTCACCCAGAACACTTGTCCAGTTACAAGCGGATAGCCATTCATTCATTTTATTAAAATCAGCTTTTTTAAAGTTATAACAATACCCGTAGTTACTAGAAGCATTAGATGATGAAGTAACAGGATCAAACAAAAAAAACTATATGTCGTGCTGGATGATGACATGTTTCAGGAACCAAAGGAGTTAAACAACGCTTGACGAGAGTTCCATTGGAATCGGAAGAAAATACCAGGTCAAGAGATCTTCCAGAGTCATTAGTCACGCAGCTAGACTGCATTAGGCCTGCAGAAATAATGTTGTCAATAAAAGAAATGGCATGTTGAGTAGTTGCCGAAAAAGAAGGTAGCAAGCCCTCATCATCCTGCGAGTGTAGCCAGTCAACAGTAGGCAAATTAAAATCACCAAAAAGCAGCAATTCATCTGCAGGTAGCAAAACTTCAGTAAGCCTATCGATACAATTAGCCAGGAAGGCAAATATCTCAGCTGATGGGCATGGAGGGATATAAACTGTAGCAATATATACATTTTTGTGTGAAAGCCTGAGAGCCACACAGATAAACTCTAGATCGCCGGACTCAACAAAGTCGATCAACATGCATGGAAGGTCGCAACGAACGGCGCAAAGCACTCCACCTCCAACAGGAGCATCCACAGACAGACGATGGCGGTCACGGCGAAACACCAAGAACTCGGGACCAAAAAGCTCTCCAGCTGCAATCTTTCCACAGAGCCAAGTCTCGGTCAAGCAGACCACGTCGAAACAGGAATTAGTCGAACTTGTAAAAAGCCGAGTCGTCTTGGAGCGAAGACCAGTTACATTGGCATAGTAGACGGAGATTTCGCTAACAAGTTTTTTGCCACAATAGAAGATCCAGAACGTCTCCTTGGAATAAATTCACGAACGATGGAATTGCAGGGCCATACATCCCGAGAGAGGACCGCCTTAAACAGATTTTCCGGAACTAAAATCCTAAGATATTTTCTTACAGGAAATCAAAGAGCTGGGAGTGCCGACACGTGAAGAATTGTGTTTAACAATCTCCTCTTCGGTTGTTTCTGGATGCACTCTAGATACGAAAACACATTCAGGAAGCCTGGCTGGCCGCAACGTAACAACATCTCCAACTACAGGCGAAGTATCATTGGCGGAGGGACAATTCGCAACCGAAGCAGACTGCAGAGCACTGACATCCAAAACAGAAGCCTTCGTCCCCTCGTCAAACACCCTGTCCACACTTGGCGATGCCACAGTATCCACGCCCGAAGAATCAATTCCGTCAATGGAGGCCCCCTCAGTATCCAGAGAAACTCCCTGTCGAGCCACAGATAAACTCGAGGCAGTAGTAATGTTGTTTGGACGGTTGATATGGTTCCTTTGCCTCTGGCGACGACCTAATTTCGCTGAGGAAACATTCTCGGAGGAGGGAGGAGGTGAAACATGCGAATCCTGCTGAATTGGAGAAAACTGTTGGGGCTCAGGCTGTAGAGTTTCAGAGCTGCGAGACTCCTTTAAAGCTAAATTTCCGATGTCGTGAGCCAGAGAACCCAAAAGCGCAGAAATCTTTAGTACGGTCGATGAACAAGACCCAATATCGCCCTTGACCTGCTTAATAGCGCGCCTGATATCCTCTATGATAGGTAAAGCTGGCCCGTTGTTAGCGCTGGACGTTAAAGGCGCATCACATGATCTTACCACAGAGTGAAGAACGTCTAAGGTGCTCGATACAAGTGAAATTTTTGATGAGATGTCATGATTCTTTTCCAGTATCGCAACTGAATTGGAATTCAGCGTGTCAGTCGGGCTGAGAAGACTCTCCATCTTACAGTTCAAGAGGTGAACGTCATCATAAAATTGTTGGAAGTTAGACAAACTAGCTAGAAATGTATTAAGCCGGTAATTTATCGCATGTTTGTCTAGCTTTATTTTAAGTGCGATATTTTGTATACTTCTGCAACGACATTTAAATTTTTATTTATTTTTTCTATTTATTCCTTATCTAGACCCATGATCTCTCACTATACTTTGGATTCATAAGTCATGCGTTCATATAAAATGTTCTTAGCTCGTAACTAACAGTAAAACGCTTAACTTTCATTGATATTATAAGAATTGGTAAAAAAAACAAAATTTTTTTGTTGAAACCATAATTGCAACAAATGTAAATTAATTGCACCTCAATTAGAAAATGTTCAATAAGAAACAAAGCGCACATCTAGACTACTGAAAGACACTATATCCGCTCCAATCTTTCATGATTACACGAAAGCTGTGAGTAATTTAAATTCATTCTCGTTTGTCACCTCTTTGAAGTACTAAACCAAAGTAAAAAAAAATCGAACTCAAAAGTCGCTTTTCTCATAAATATTTCCAAATAAATATCTTAAGACAAAAATCATTTGGAGCAAAATGGATTTTATCTTTTGTAAACCTCAAGCACTTCTCGAAGAAAATGACCATTGTTTATACAGCCAAAAGTGCATAGCCAATTTTAACTCAAGCTTGATTCTAGTATCTCCAAGAATTCAGTCAGTCCACCTAGCAACTAGTGTACCGAGGATATTTCTCATTAAATTTATCATTTATTTTATTTTATTTTATCAAAAATGCTAAAATGATTAAATCGATCATGTGCCATGAATATACCAAAATATTAAGGATCAAAAACAACACCCGCAATAATAATTGCCATGAAAACTAATCTTTAACTTTTCTTGAAAAAATTTCTTTTTTTTTTCTCCAGCAAAAAGTAAATTACCTCTTCATCATAATTAGGTGCCAACGTAATTCAAGAACATATTCACCTTGACTGCTTCTGGCCAGATGTGTTACACCGATTCAATTATTATTTTTTTTCTACCTTTACGTAATGTCAGGGAATATACGAGTAATTTCTCTGGAAATCTCAGTGACGCGCAACATGGGACTTCATCGCCAGCTTGGAAATGCTATGGGCTTCATCCAGAGTATGCTATCACCTTTGATAGAAGAAAATATGAAAGGCGATATCTAATGTACACGCATACAATTTTTGCGAGTGGGGAATTGGGCAACAATCGACATGTTATTAATTTCTTTCGGATCCCATTTGGGCAATGGGGTGAAAACAGATTGATTGATACGGGCCTCACACGTAGAGAAATATGAGCTAAATTCCTAAAGCTTGTTTTTTTTGCCTCCCCTAAAAAAAGTTTTATGAAGAAACAGGTAGTATTTGATATCATGACGAAAATAAGGAAATACGCACTCATATAAATTAACAATATATAGGAACACGCATACATATACATCTTAATAAAAGGAACTCTGACTATTGCGTAGAAATAATGTTTAGTTTAAAAAAATAAGATTAAAGTGATTTATAAAACCTACACACTTTCCGATGGAAATCCAACAACATCAAGGTTATCTTTATCTTTGAAATTAATATAAAATTTTAATTTGCTGGTTTTAAAAAAAAAGCTTCATTTTCATTTGTTGTGTAAGAAATTATCATATATGATTTTTTTTAATGATGTGCTCAGGGCAGGAAAGGAAGAAAGTGTAGGAATTCTAGGATTATTTGGTTGAGTTAAGGAGGTGACGATGTGCATTTTGACTGAATGCTTGCGGCTCATGACTGAAGGACAGACAGAGGATGGTAAACTGTTCCACACTCGTACTGTTCGAGGGATTCGTTGAATTTCACAGTACGGTTGAATTTAACTAAAAGGGTGTGTGAGTGAGCTCGAGCTACAGCTCGTGTGATACGCATAGGAAAAATTCTACAATGGATTAACCTAGCGATTTCATCAGAATAATAGTCTTAGAAAGCGATAAAAGGGAGATAGACATGCTACGTTACGACGGTGCTTCAGGGAATCAATAGCTGCTGTTATTATGTCAACACTAATAGACGGAAGGACCTTCTTTTGGACTTTGTCTAACGAAGATAATGTAGTGTGTCCAACCCCTAATCAAAGCCTGATATGAGACTTGTAGTCTGATGGAGAAAAGTACTTCTTGCATCGTTGCAAGAATCCTTGGAATTTTATCGCATTTTTTGGCAATACCAAAAATGTGATCAGACCATAGCAACTAAGATTGTAGCATTTCAATACCTATTGGCTCCACTTCACTTTCCAATAGTATAAGATTACGCCTTAAGTTAGCAATTTAACATTAAAAAAATTTAGATTAATTAATGATTAGCACACATGTACTGTTGGGCCTTCAGTTTGTTCACGATTCTCTTGCAATTCGGGTTTTGTAAAAAAAAAAATTGTTACTCTAGTAATAATAATTCTTTTATGTGAGTAAAAAACGTTTCTGGGTAATAGATTTATTGCTTCACAGACAAAGCATCTAACATATGAAATTAATTGAAACTTTAATTCCTTATACCGCTTTTCTGTCAGCTTTTTTTCAGAATATGAATCGTCTTTCACTTTTAAGAGGGCAGAAAATCTTCTTTACACTCCAATAAATTCCGAGATTCGTTTGAGTGTCCTCTGCTAGCAGATCATTAATAAAAATCAGAAAGAAAGTAGAATACAGAGTAAATTTTGATTTGATTTTATTGAATTGGTATCTTCTAGCTATTTCGTTAATTTTGTAATTGTGTACTTTTAAGATTAATTATAACAACAGGTAAGTCACGCTCAGAATTATACACATCGAAAGAAGGCTTCTACAATTTGTGTGTGTCCCGATAAAAGAACAATTGTGCAGAAGAGAAATTATACAGAAGTATGCATCTCATGCAATTCCAAACTTCATAAGAATTTTTTTTTCTTATTTTCTGTTGGGTATTTAGCAGCATTATTAACAGCAAGCAATACCTTTTTATTATGTCGTCATTTCTTATCAGAAAAATACAGTTACTGTTAGAAATGAATTTTTAACAAATATCAAACGCATGATCTCTCATCTTTTCTTGTTTAGAAAAATATTTGCCAAATTCCGTGGTTTAGCTGTAAAAAACAGGTTTTTAATACTCACTATACAAAAAAAAAACTCTGTCTTTCAAATTTAAGTGCCAAACACGACGTTTCGACGTTTCGATCCGATTCGATCCAACCCATTTCGATCTAATCGATGCATGAGCACAATTATTCCGATCAGTTTCAAACACTTTACTTTAAAATTTTGCCAGATTTTGTCTTTCCGCTTTGCATTCATTCATGAAAACATTCTTTTTTTGTCATACAACTCATGGCTTTTTTTTATTTCCTCAACAAAAACCTTTTCATGCCTCTTTGAGTATAAACATATCTTTACAGATAA
This sequence comes from Dioctria linearis, assembly GCA_963930735.1. Classification (NCBI taxonomy): domain Eukaryota; kingdom Metazoa; phylum Arthropoda; class Insecta; order Diptera; family Asilidae; genus Dioctria; species Dioctria linearis. Next base: position 298,098,721 of record OZ005741.1, read on the forward strand.
TTTTTCTAGGTTATGTCATCCGTAAAAGTTGAAATTTGTTCAACTTCTCCGTTTCAATTTGATCCATTTCAGTGTAATGTGTCCAATTGCACGTATGTCGGATCGAAACGGTGGAATTGTGTTTCCCCATATACTATGCTGCTCTTAATATCTTTAATGGTGAATATATTTAAAAAAAAATGACTATCAGAACCAGCTTAACACAAGCTCGCTGCATGGACACGTTTAATAAATAAACGGTCAACAATACATGCATTTCATCACTTACTTGGTGTTAGTATTAGTATGTACACTAAACATAAACCAAACCCAGATGAAATTACATGCATAAAACATTAAAAAAAATTAATTAAATATTATATAGACGTTTTTTTAAAACATGCTTAGAAACGTCGAGAACAAAATTCTCAGCCGTATTATTAACAGTAATACACATGCGATTAACAGGTTCAAACTTCCTAAAGTTGGACCTTGAGGAGTTAACATGCAACAAAGGTAGCCTTCTTAAATTGCGCCTACTATCACGGAAAGAGATTTTGTTCAGTAAAAATGGAGAGTCAATATTCCCATTTAAGAGTTGATGCACAAACGTTACATCGGCAACCATCCGACGTTTCTCAAGCGAGTGCATATTTAAAAGCTTCAACCGATCCTCATAGGGTGGAAGAATTAATAAATTATTCCAGGGTAGGTGCCTGAGAGCAAATCGTAAGAAGTTTCGCTGAACAGACTCGATACGGTCGATGTGTATACCGCAAAATGGAGACCAGACCTAGCTAGCGTACTCAAGAAGGGGTCTCACAAAGCAAGTGTACAAATGCAATGGAATGGTGGGATTCGAGAGCTCTCGAGACCAACGTTTTATAAAGCCCAGCATAGAACTACTCTTTGATACCATGAAGTTTATATGGGAGACGAAATTCAATCTTTGATCACATTTGACACCCAAGACACAGACAGAACTAACACGGCGATTGGTTTCTGATTCCTGTGGAAAGTCATAACCTCACATATGTCGATATTGAGTGCCAAATTATTACTATTGCACCAATCGTACAATTTGTGGAGGTCACCCTGTTACCTATTCAAAATTGTTAAATAATTAATCTAAGCTAAAAGTTTAATGTCGTCAATATAAATCAAGACTTTACAGTGCTTCACAACAGGGACAATATCGTCAATAGATAGAATAAAGAGCAACGGGCCCAGGTGACTCCCTTGAGGTACGCCGGACGAAGCTTTCAGGAGTCTAGAGATGGAATGGTGGAAATAGATTTGGTATGTTCTGTTATCTAAATATGACTTCGTCCATTTTAGGAATGTTAGCGGAAACTCATACTTTTCCATTTTAAACAATATCACAAAGTGAGATAACTTGCCGAAAGCTTTACTAAAGTGAGTATAAATACAATCTGTCTGGAAGCCTTTTGGAAACCCGCCATTAGTATCCGAGATGAATTCTAATAAGTTGGTGGTTGTAGACCTGCCCGAAATAAACTCATGTTGGTTTGAAGAAAGCAAATTCTTACAAGGAAATGATAGCTGAGAGTAAATGATTGTTTCAAATAATTTGGGCACGCAAGATAATTTCTCAATAGGCCTATAGTTAGAAATATCATTTTTACTACCTGTTTTGTGGATTGGTATGATGAAAGAATTTTTCCACAGCTGCGGAAAACAACCACTATCGAGCGATTTGTGGAAAATAATTCTCAGCGGGGCTACTAGGGAGATGCAATATGACTTCAGAAAGTCTGGAGGAATCCCATCGGGACCCGTTGTGAAATCATTTGGAAGTCCATTAATATGATCAAGTATATCCTCATGTGTAATTGTAGGGATAGTGAATGAAACGTTATGAGAGTAGTTCATATAACTAAAGTTGCTATTTCGAGGTTGGAAATTTGAAGAGGAAAATGCATTTTAAAAAAATTAAGAAAACATATTGCAAATTTCAGACGAAACGTACTAGCAGAATCTTTATACCTCATGGTATTGGGGTAGTTGTCGGTTTTTTTCTCATATTAATAAACCTAAAAAAGTTACTTGGGTCACTAAATAATTTCGCACGCATACTTTGAATATACCCATCATTGAGTGAAGAGGAAAGTTCGTTGAACTCAATATAGGATGTGAGGAAGTTGCTCTGACTTATAATGTCCTTGTGCCGCAAATATCCTTTCCACAGTTTATTCTTTCTATTTTTAAGGCGTTTCAGCTCTTTATTGAACCATGGCGGTGTTATTTTAGAGATACGCTGATGCCTACGGGGTACATGAGAAGCGAATAAATCGAAAAGAATTATGTAAAACTTAGAACCATCTTCATGAACACTATTGCAAGACAGCAATGTGTTGAAATCAATAGAGGTAAGTCTACTAGAAAGTTCCGAAAAGTCAGCTTTTCTAAAATTGGAAAAGTATTGTGTTTCGTCACAATTTGCGAGATTTTCGGCTTCATGGCAATATGTAGTTAGTAGACGGGGTGATATTTGTCAAGAGTAGACATTATAACTGAGCCAGGTTCAACTAATAAGTTCCCCGCGTCGGTAGAAAATATCAGGTCTAGCTGACTACCCATGTCATTCTTAACATTACTGATTTGGCTGAGCCCAAGAGATGAAATAGTGTCAAGGAAACGTGATTCCCTTGTGGTCAAGTTATTAAGTGGTCCTCGTCATCTTCATTAAGTACCCATTGAATATTGGGTAAGTTAAAATCACCAATTAGTAGTAATTCTTCAATAGGTTCCATCTTACCATCGATAAAATTAGATGTTAAGGTCGTAAATATTTTGACCTTTGTCATCGACAATATTTATGGAGTTTGGAGAAATATAGCAACAAATTATTTATAAGTCATATTTTAGGAAAGATAGCTTAAGAGCTATGAGCCCAATATCGAGGGTGTTGAATTAATTTTTACAGGCGAGAAGTACGCCACCGCCACGAGCTTCCGAAACAGTATGTCTATCCCTTTTAAAACTTTGATAATAATTGACAGGGATTTCAGCATCGCGAATACCATGATGCAGCCAAGTTTCAGTGAAAACAACTATATCGAAGCAAGCCGCGACAGAGGATTTGAGCGTTTTGTCCGAATCCCCTTACATTTTAATAGTAAAGGGAAAGCGACTTCAGTTTTTTGGAACAACGTTGTTTATTTTAGCTCTATTTCTAGGTGGCCGCAAATTTTACTCTGCCATCCCTTTTCTTTTTCGGACCGTTATTGAAGCACTTTCCTTTATATACATGCCGATATCCTCTTTGCTAGAGTACTTAGAACACTGCTGATCTAATAAGGTGGCAAAATCAATTTCGGCAAAGACGATATATAAATATGAATCTGAAACAGGTGCATAAAGTAATTCAAATTACATTCAATAGAAAAAAAAACAGCAGGTTCCTATCTACAGGAAACAGAGGAAAAACGAATTCAATAATTTTGTTTCAAACAATTATTGGATCTCATGTTTGTTAGTTTGGTAATATATTCATTTACTATATATGAGTTTAGTCGTTAAAAAAAAAAGATAAACATTTATCTTTAACTTTACTCCAAGAAGAAATTATATCATCTACTAGACACTTTTCATCCAAGTTTTCGTCAGCAACAATATCCATCTCGGTAATGTTTACAAAAAATATCCTCATACCTCTGCAGATTATTAATAATGTTAATTACTGTCATCTACACCTAGTATTTTCACAATCAAAATTCCCCAGTTATACATTAAATTTCCCAAGGAACATCGCTAAGACTTAGGGCAGTATTCACCAAGCAAAATAAAAAAAATGTTCAATTAAAGGTATTCACCAACTACACTTACCGAGTCGATTTAATGAAAATTTTATTTTATTTTAATTTTAAGTGAGCCCTTACCCTCTCTTAAATAAATTTAATTTCGATATCAGCTGATTGAAGTGTCATGCAGTCAGATGTCATATTTGTAATAGCGCTGTTAAAAGTTTGAAGAAGCAAGAATTTAACTGTCTACATATATTACGATATCAGTGAATGGAACCACGGTTTTTAGTTTAAAGTGCTTTAAAAAGTAAATACTGGTATGGATTTTTGGCTCAATGACCAGTCCATTTATATACATGCCGGTGGAATCATATATGATTCGCTTTTGATTTGATTTTTCTTTTTTAGAAATACGATTAGCACCCACAATAGCGGTAACAGTAATTCTTGCGACAGCTGTTTTAAACAATCTTTTAAGAGACAGGAAAATTCCACCAATCGAAATTTAATTTGACAACCTACAACAACCTCAAATGAGTATAAAGGAATACTCAGACCGACTTTTCTGTGCGTAATTCAGTTATTGCGAATTTTTTTTTAAATCATTTTTAATGTGTGAATTGCTTAATGTGGGCTATTTTTAATTAAAACGAATGGTACATATATTATTTTTAATAATACATAAAAACTTCTTTTAACTTTTCAAATAATATTTAAATTACATGAACTCTCACGAGCGTTGCAGGTCCGAAATGTCCGAAATTGTTTATTTTATTAAGGTTGGTGAATAGCTATAAAAATTTATTTGCGGTCCCTCAATAATAATTAAATTCAAATTAAATTTGTATTAAATGGCTTGGTGAATACGGCCCTTAGAGTGCTGGAAATTTTGAATTTTTCCTGTATGGCTCCCATATAAATCTCGATCAACATTTAAGTTCTCACGTAGATCTTGTAGTTCTTCTATCTACATTTGTTGATTAATATACGTCTAAGGAGTACAAGTCCTATATGAAGAATCTACTGCTTGAATATTAGTGCTGCAAATGTGAGTATATAGGATTATAATTCCCATAGATTCGTAATCCGATATAACATTCCTATATCAGTATTGGGGGAATTATATATGGGAGTAAAGCTCTTGGGAAAGAAATTCATATATGAAGTCTGATATCAAAAATCAATCTCCAGTCCACCCTTATGTAAGAATACGGGGAATAAGTAATTTAAGTGAGAATTCATTTCCGATATCATCGCTCATATGAACAATCAGTATTTAGTGAACTTTCATATAAGATCAGGGGATAACTTGGAAAATGTTGTCCTATATCAAAGCTCATAGGAGATGCTAAAGTGACATGTCATGGCATGTGCTTCCCTTGAATATGATGGATGATTTTCTAGTTACAGAAACTCTGCATTCGATGGAATTAGACATAGTTGGGTTCAGGGACGGACATTTTTGTAATTCATACAAATTGGTCATCTCGAGATATGTTTCCGAGTTTCGAGTATATTTCCGAATGGTTGCTCAAATGCAAAATGTCTCCCGAAATGCATCGTGTATCTGGAAGACTTTAAAAGCACACCACGCTAGCCGATTGGAATTCTCGCCACGAAATACGAGCTTAAGTTCTATATGAATATTTTTGTTTCGGTCTTTCTCTACTATGCTTATATAGCACTATAAATTCTATATCGAAATATATGTTCTCAACACGGAAATTTACATCTTTATATAGGAATTTTCTACCTATATAAGCGTTTAATCCTGCTTATGTATAGGTGTTGAAGTCATGATGTGAAATTTTGTCTGTTATATCAAGAGCATTAATCTTTAAGAGAGAACTGGAATCCTATATCATCTCTTTCTTATGTACCTGTTTCCAGTAGCCATATTTTCTGAATATTTGGATGGCTATTTGTAATAAAAAAAGATGAATTTTTTAGGGTAACGATTTAGGTACAAATTATCGTAGAAACATGAAAATAATGACGTATTGATAAATTTGTTGAAAAATAGATAAATACACATAAGTTCCATATATTTGGACAGCCAAATGAACAAAGAGTTAATTAAACTTTTTATTCATTTACATATTTATTTTGAGGCGCTTTTTTTGTTTTTTATATATAGCGTGTTAGATACTAACAGTAAAACTTTAATCGTTGTTATATTCTTTCATATGTCTTGTGAAAAATCAATTTTAATATTTAAAAATATATATATATAATATGATATAATCTAATCACGCATGCATAATTAGTTCCACATGAATGTTAAATCTGCAGACTCGAATAGGATTTATTGCCTTTTAATTACTTTGCGTTAGGATCACTTTTTCCTATATAGGTGAAGTAGACCTATTTAGGAAAACCTACAACAACGTCATAACATTAAATTTCTACAATAGGGTATATGCAAAGTCTGAGCGTCAATATCAGATTAAGATATAAGTACTTACATTATAGGAATTATTATTCCGGGAGTATGATTCGGGATTCTACACTTTATCGCTATAAGAGTCTAGCGCAGTTCCCTGAGAATTCGGTGAGACAATAATCTGGCTTCTTTATGACACCTTAAGCTCGCAAGATTTTTTCCCTAGCAGAGCTTCGAGATTTATATGGGACAAAAATTGTTCGTTGGGTTACAGACATGATTCTGGCGATAATTTGTGATAACTCGAAAACAGATGGGTTTCTTTTCCTCTTTATGTTGAGTCTCGCCAAACAGATTTCCAATGTAAACATGATTTAACTTAATTGCGCTTATGTAAATAATGCCAATCATTGTATATTTCAAACACAATTATAAGCTCATTTATGAAATACTTCTCGAAATAGTAAATCTTCACCGAAAGGATTTCATTCAATCTGCACAAACGAAATTTAAGAAAAATAAAACAGGATTAAATTCATATCGATTCCATTCACGCTACCCTATCTTTAGTATCTAGCGCAAGTGCAACAAAATCCTGAATGTATGCACACCCCTAGGTTTTTTGCCTACTTTTTCGTCTAGTTGTTACTCCCTTTTACAACTAATACCAGATATCCTTATAATCCCCAGTCATTAAAAAGTTTTAGTGAAGTTTCAGAAGCATTTTTGTCTATTCTATTTTTCTCACCTTGGCAAGGCATCGGACTCGATCTTGTGGTTGGCCAATCGACGAAATATATGCTGAATTGATTGCAAATTAACTGCAGATAATCAATGAATGATATAAAAAGCCGAATTTGCTGCATTTTCTATTTTTTCATTCAATTTGAATGGCACATCAATCGGAATCTCTTCCAGCAAATCTAATAGCTCGCGTTATATTAGCGCACTTCAGATGTACTCTTGCATTGTCCGAAGAAAGCTTTTTGTGTGATTTTTGGGTGGGGATCCTCCTTTAGATTGTGTTTTATTAGCAGACTTCGTTGGAATTGTTGCTGGACGTAAAACAAGGAGTGCGAATTTTCCTCTATTGTCTATTCTATTTTTCTCACCTTGGCAAGCCCATTTTTTTTTATCAACCAATGCGTAAATACTCCTCATTTTTCTTGTGTTACGGACCACGCCCAAATTAGAAAAACTGAAATATTCATATGCAGCCCGACATAGCTTTTGTAAACATATTGCAAATGTCTTGCATCTTATTAGCGGGCAAAACCACATATGATAAAAACAAATATTGAGCTTCTTAAGGGATTAAATAAGTTTTAAAGGGCAAAAAAAGCATATTTTCTTAATTGTGTTTTTTTTTTATATAATAAACTAGGGGAGCCCGGCGATAATATACATGCCTAAATGTGTGGGGTGGGGGTTGAAAAGGTGGGGTGGTTAGTGATGCAAAATATCTACCCTATCATCGGACTCGATCGCGCCATTACGTACTCTAGGACTGGGAGTGTGTGTGTGCTGTTTACGTCGACGCATTCTCAGGCAGTGCTGAAAACGAAATTTATGTATGGCAATCCTAGGAAGAAGTTGCTCGATTGGCCCCATTTTTAAACTTAAATTTCCATATTTTTAAAAAATGCTCGTCTAAAAAATTTCAGCTCTCTGCCTGGATGCGTGAGGCAGTGTACAAATATAGAGTGAAAAACTAAAGCATGGCAAAAACTAAAGTATGGCAACACCAAGAAAGGGTTGCCCGATTTGCTCCAATTTCGACCAGATTTGGTAATTTTTATGAAAACGCCGTGTTCAAAATATGAGCTCTCCACCTCGAAGCCTTCTCAGGCTGCTTCCAAGTATATAGTGAAAAACCAAAGTGTTGTATGGCAATAGCAAAACGGGGTCCCCGATTTGGTCAATTTTAAAACTTGTATGGGAAATTTATATGAAAATACTGTGTACAAAATTTGATTTGAGCTCTCCACGTCAACGCGCTCTCAGGTAGTGTCCAAATATATAGTGAAAAACGAAATTGTTATACTAAGAACGGGTTGCCAAATTTAGTCAATTTTTGATCTCTTGCTGTTGCTATGAAAACATCATGCACCAAATCTTAGCTCTCTATATCGACGAGTTCTAGGACGGTGCCCAAGCATATAATTAAAAACGAAATTTTTGTCAGAGAACCCTAAAAACGTCGTGTACAAAATGTAAGCTCTCCACGTCGACGCGTTCCTACAAACGTCGTGTATAAAATTTAAGCTCTCCACGTCGACGCATTCTCAAGAAGTTTCCAAATATATAGTGAAAAACTAAAGTTTTGTATAGCAACACCAGGAAGGGGTTGCCGCATGCAATTTTTGTTTCCCTAGAAACCTTGGCCTAAGAATTACGCACACTACAACAAAAAAAATTGCCAAATTGGTCGAGCCATTCTCAAGTGATGATGTAACATACATGCAGCAATCGATTTTTATTTATATACATAGATAAATTATTTTGCTCAAAATTTTAAGCATATAAAATAGCAAAATTGAGTGAATATTTTTTTACCACCTGGTTTCCGGAGACCCCTAAAAAAGTGTCCTCATGATGGTCAACAACAAAAATTTTTTTTCTGTTAGTGGATAAGTATAGCTCGTGACTGAACGAAGGATTCAAAAAAATGATATTTGAATTTTTAGCACAATTTACAGTGCATATAGACTTGTAAAATTAGTTGTAATCGAAAAAAATATCTCCGTTCAATTACTAATAAATCCTATTTTGAAGAAGTGTGAAAATTTTCAATAAGATCGGTACATTAGTTCATAAATAGTGTTTTTAGAAAAAAAAACCGTGAGCTTCAATATCCCAGAACAAAAATGTTGTAACTATTTACATTTCCCAAATTGTCTTATGTGTATTCTCTTATTTAGAGAAAATTTAAGATTAGATTTTTTTCCCAATCTCCATTCTACAGGCATAACATGTATATCCAGCAGTGCGTTCTACATAAGTTGATTGTCATGTCAAACCTATTTAATCGACACAAAAAATAGTTAGCAAAGAAAGTGCTAAATATATTTCAAAAAATAACAAGAAACAGAAGACTAGCAACGAAAATTTATGTTAACTTTACCCTAAAATAAATCTATAGTGCTCCTTTAAAATTTCAAAAGGTTTTGTTACACGAAAAGGTTCACCACAACTCAACGTAATCGTGTATACCGTAGTAATTCTATGGCCCTAGCTAGTATCTGGTCTTGGTCCAACCTTATCCTTTCCGCAGAGGCTTTTTACAAATTCTCTGAATTTACGAGTATTTTTGTTTCCCAGCTGGTGCACTTGTTTGTTGAAATAATTTGTGGCCGGGTATATTTAAACTCTCGTGCATTAAGAAAGCGGCGACGAGTCTTTTCAGTTTTACGAAAGTTTAAAGTTTGGAATTTTCTTTTTAAAGTAAAAGAAGCAAAAGAATTAACAATTAAGTTATCCGAAACCAGCAAGAAAATTAAGAACATTTAGAAAAGGTGCAAACGAAAGTGCAAAACAGTATAAATTTGGGGAAGTAGGCACATCCGTTTTCATTATGTCTTTTGAAGCTAATCTTATTGGAGTTGTTTGTATTTTGGTGTATTACTCCGATCTAAGTCAGCTATACTAAGTTATTCATTTCAAGTTCTAGCATTCTTGAATGATAGCGATAATGACGATATGCTAAAAAAAATCCTTCATATCCCATATGGTATGACTAAGATTGGAGGAGATTGGGGAGAGGGAATTATACAACTCTATCAGATATGATGTAATTAGACTGACTATATTGAAGCTTTCCTCATCATATTGTGTGCTATGATTTATAATTATATATATATATATATATATATTGCCGTGATTGCCGTGGCATTAAGGTATAGAATCTTATTTTAGTACAAGTTTAATGTGTGGGTACTTTATCCAATAACGAATATTAAAAAAAAAACTAGAATAATAAAAAATTAAATAATTTGAACTAAAATATAAAGGTAAGAGAGAGAAAAGGAGATTAAACTTGAACTTATTTGCAACGTAAAACTAAAAACTGGACTGAGAATTCCAAATAATAATTGACTAGATACAGAACTTATGTCTAGATGTGAGACAATTATGTCTAGGCACTACTAAAGTGTAACTCGACTTGATCTCGCAAAAGTCCTAGCCAAAAAATAACAGCGCGATATTTGAAATAGACCAATATTTAGAAAAATGGAGGTCTTCACCGTCCTTCAACAAATCTGTTTAGATCTGTGGTAATATGTGTAAAAGCTTATAAAGTCTGGTATTAATTGCGTAGTGAATATTACAGTTATTTAATTTGTTCATGTAATATTTTATTGATATTTTAGCCGACAATGTTATAGCTGGGAACAGTTATTTATAGCGCTGGCTATTTAGAAAAGTCACTATTAATCAAGTCAATAAAGCGGTCAAAACAGATAATTCCACACATTTCAATTCAGACTTTATATAATATGTTAAGTTTTACGTCATCGGCGTATATAAATAGCTCAGAGTTCACAAATATGCGAGAGATATCATTTATGATCAAAATAAATAGACGGGTCTTAGTGTATTAGAAATTTCATCACTAGACTGTGCAGACAAAAATTGCACCATTACTTTGCGATCGTTGGAGAAAGCCGATAGTAAATAGGCTATAGATTACATTCTTGTGGGAAACCTTATCAAAAGCCTGACTAAAGTCAGTGTACGCGAGTTTCACCTACTCACTCGATAGACTTAATATAAGATGGTTTGGAATAATGACTTTTATAAAATGAAAGTAAAAAACCTTACAGACAATAACCTCTAACAGTTTGGAGATACAGGACAGCTTAGCAATTGGTCAATAATAAATAATTTCTATCTTTATTTATAGGTTTAAAAAAAAAAATTTAGATCTGCCCGCTACCTAATTTGCACTACATACTTCCACGAAAACACTTCTTTCTTACCTGCTTTTTTAAGTATATTGAATGTCACACAGCTTCCGAGTACTTTGAGATTTGCTTAAATTTGTTATGCGGATTATTGGCTGGCAAACGGAATTTATTAAGGTATGTGTACAAAGAGGCGAGGATAGGCGAAACGAGGCGAGGCTAGGCAGTTGAGTTAGGCGAGGTGAAGACACATCCCGAGGTGTAATGTTCACAGCATGACGTTGTATGAGAATCAGTATAGAAACTTTCGATTATATTAAGGAAATATTTCGATATAATCTCAATAACCGACAAAATTTCCATTCTAAGGATATAAAATTAAACATTTACTGTTTGTCCAGCCTTTTCTGCTGGGATCACAATATCAAGCGATTAAAATTTGGGGAATACCATCATTCGCAATATATGAAAATTTACATACTAATCCTCATAGATTCTTCCAGTATATGAGAATGAGTAAAGAACCCTTCAATTATATCAAAGAAAAACCCTAGAAGAGTATGCCAACTAGCAAAATTAGTGCGCTACACTTTGCGAAAAAATTAGAAATTTCATTATCGAGCATTATTGTTGACACAGTGTGGTTATGACCACTCTCATAGTAAAGCGTACAATCATTTTATTTCTTAAACTCTTAATGCAGTCTCGCGTCGCCTCACCTCGTTGTGCACGTACCCTAAGAAACTAAAATAATGAAAAGATAGAATATTAATTATAGTCTCTCGTGCCTTTGTTAACTATTCAAGGGTATAAGAATATATTGTTACGAGCGTGGCTTTAGTTCGTTATTTAAAACACAATATTTCAGATATAATTCAAAAGTTCTTTCTTTATTTAACTTTGCTATTTACTCTCACAATTCACAAACAATTATCATATCAACTATTTAGTTACTGCTAGTACTGTACTTCTAATTATCACAATCCAAATAGTTTAATTGGTTCACTTCATTGCCTGAAATAAGACTCGCCTCCTGGATGTGAGTAGCGCCGTATTTATACTCTACATATTATCCTAGAACCTTCCTGAATATTCCGTTCTCCAAACCCAAAGTTTACAAGGACATCACTAACCTAAAGTTGTTTCCATTTCCAATAGATGTCGGTTGTATCACTTTGTGGCGCGTAACAATATATATATATATATGTTACAGGGAATGTCGTCAGGGTTGATTCTTGCTTAAACGGAAGTTATGGTCAAAAGTCACAAGGGTGGGAATTTGCCCATAACTTCCATTTAAGGAAAAATAAATCCAAGTGCATCTTTGGAAAGGTCTGAAGAAAAATAATATTTTCGCTGAACATCGAAAATTGATTAGGTGAAAACTAAAAAAAAATATATGCAGTTAAAAAAAAGTGAAGTCCTCTTGTGGTTGGCCAATCGACGAAATATGTGCTGAATTGATTGCAAATTATCTGCAGATAATCAATGAATGATATAAAAAGCCGAATTTGCTGCATTTTCTATTTTTTCATTCAATTTGAATGGCACATCAATCGGAATCTCTTCCAGCAAATCTAATAGCTCGCGTTATATTAGCGCACTTCAGATGTACTCTTGCATTGTCCGAAGAAAGCTTTTTGTGTGATTTTTGGGTGGGGATCCTTCTTTAGATTGTGTTTTATTAGCAGACTTCGTTGGAATTGTTGCTGGACGTAAAACAAGGAGTGCGAATTTTCCTCTTTTTTATTGCAAAATATTTGGAAAGATATTTAAAATTCGTTTGTTTATATCAAGATCCGTAGACCTTAACCTTACCAAATTTCAACATTGTTATAACCCTTGTAATCCAAAGTACGTATACTTGCAATCATCTATGAATCAATTACATATTTTTATAATTTCCAATTTGTTTATTATTTAAAGTTAAAGGAAATAAATAAATAAACTTCTTTATATCAAAAATTGCATAAAAATTTTCAAAATACACATAAAATTCAGTAATTCCCAAAATTAAATAAATATAATCAAAAAAAAAATATCTGTATGTATGTATTTGTTTAAAAAAAAATCTAAGATTGTAGCAGCTCAACAATGTAAGATTTGACCAAAAACCTTAAAGAGTTGTTCAGAAAATGTAGGTACTAACATCACATATGTATCATATGTTGGTAAAATTCCAAAGAATTCATCTAAATCGCAATTTACTTAATTTATATTTATGATGGATAATACTTGATAATAAACATATTTGCCTGAACGCTTAAAATGCTCGTCATTACTCTGAAACATCAAGACGTAAAAATGAACCAAAAATCTAAAAAGACCATCCACAATGTTTTCCTTAAATTGATCTGAGTGGAAGAATTGCTACTCTAAATGAAAAATTAAGTTGCACTTTCGCTTCTTGTTATTTACTTGAACACCATAGTCTTTATGGAAGAAAAATCAAATACTAAAAATTGGTTCGCACATACAATGCATGTGAAGAGTACATATATCTTCTAAGATTGAAAATGCATCACAGCTGAAAACTTAGGTAATCCTGTAACATGGTATCATCAATTACGAAGGAATTTCGTAATTCTGGCACGTTCTCGACTTTCACTCGAGTGCATCAATCTGAACTGAGACCATAAAAACGTTAAACTGGAACAGATAAATTTTACGCTCCATTTATCTTCCTGAAAGATGTGAGAAACTTCTGGATAGCACCATCATTGGCAGCGCTCTATACGTAAACGCACACTTATGTACTATAACACAAACAAAATATAACTCAGTTCTTCATCACTTCTCCCCAATTCAGTCGAGTTGGAAATTGGAATACGTCGTAATAGTAATCTCCCAGAGTCATTGGTTAGAGGGTTATAGGGTTTTCCAATGCATCGAAAAAATATGTATTCACCCTCGTAAATTGCTTTCAGATTTTAACAATTTTTATTGCCGCATACTAATATTATGCTCCAATTTCAGTGGGATTGCGAAACAGGACAACAAAATTTCGCATAATGCAAAATACATACATACATTCAATGATGAGGAGATATGGTTTGACCATTTCGAAAAAAAAAAAACAAAAAACCTTTTGGCTTGACTGACCCACAAAAGATGCATTAGCAGTCGATGGGTATGTCAATTTTCGGACACATATAAAGATTGGCTGATATGACTAATATAGGTATTAGGATTTATGATGAGATTGCCCATACGGGATTTAAGCGAAACTCACCATTATTCCCCAAGGTGTGTCCGAACTTGATGTTTTTCGACATATTGACCCAAGCCTGTTGGAAATCTCTGCAAAGATAAACGATGATTTTTCTTTTTATACAGATGAAACAGAATAGATTTGGATGAAAGGCGTATCCAATGACAATAAATCTTCCTCCCCTCAGTATTATATATCAAATGGGATAGATTTAGTAGATTGATATTAAGCCTGATAAAAATATTTTTCATTTCTCAGATTCGATAAGCTGCAAATTGCGTAAAAATGATGATTTCAGGGTTAGTAGAATTCAGATGGATGCTTGGGTTTTGGGATAATTATTTATTGAAATTAATTAATGAGCACATGCCATTCCGCATGTTTCGTTCTGGTTATTATTATGTAGTAGTAATAAAAATTAATTTTATTGGCATTTAATGTATGTTATGTATACAATACATGGCTGGGCTAGGAATAAAAATTTTTCAGGGTTTATTGAATAATGGTCTACTTTACTTGAATTTTTTTTTTGGGGAAAACTTGCTAAATTAATTAATTCCCATGGAAACAGAAGTATTTGTGTTAGCAATTGCATACCTGGATATAAGTCCCCTTAAAAATAAAGGACAAAAAATTCTATATAATGTCGAGACCCAATTGGCTTAAAACTTTGCGTAGTGTGACAAATATCAAATTAAAAGAAAACGAACAATAAATTGCATTAGAAAGTACATAGAGGAGGACTGAATGTACTAATTGGCCTCTCTGGCAGCCGTGCTACTATGGTATAGACATACATAGATTTGTTCCATAGTGACAGAATGAGATTACGAAAAAAATTAACACCAAATAGAAAGGTAGTTAAAAAAGAAAACATAAGCAGGTATAAAAACGGTGTAATAAGGAAGTAAAAATATTTCATTTGCTACAAGCTTTGTACACCGATAATTCGTATGTGGTATGAATGTTAGGCAATTTAGTGTTATTGCCTTCCCTGCAGGAGTAATCTCTTGTGCTTGATTCTCCTCGACATGTATAAACATGGATTGATTATTGTTCTAAAATTCCTTCGCAAGATAATGGGATCAATTTTGTGTATCCTTCACTTTACCTGTAAGCACAAGTGCCAAAATAACGAATTAGAAGCAAGAAAAAGTTGGAATTAAATGCAGTAGAAATAGATGGCAGTCTGTGAAGTAAGACTGACATTTTGATAAAATGTTAGACATGATCTGGTTGAATTTTGTTTGTTCTCTCAGTTTAGCTGAGCTTTCGATTGAAACGTTTGTTTCATCATCATCAGACTCATTTAAATCCCTTGAGGAACATAGGACGGAAACGGTTGCCGTTATCGTTTTGTGTGACTGCATTTAGTTCACTACATGACAGTTCAATTCTGGCTGGTGAGAGTACTCCTTCTTCATGTTGTTCTCGGTCTTCGTATATGACGGGTTCTTCGCGGGTTCCAGTTGAGGGCCTGCTTTGCGATGTTATTGTTGTCACTTAATAGCGGGAGATTAGTCCAATTCAATTTTCTCAATCCACATCGTATGTCGCGCGGGTTGTTGTCGAGTGCATTTCCAATGATATTGTTGGAGGCAATGTAAAAAAGAAACGGCGCAAGTATACATTCTTGACGAACTCCAGAATTTAATTTAAAGGTGTCTGATAGTCTGACATTGTGAAGATCTCTATACTTCGAATTGGAGTATCTTTATCAACTCTATTATTTTTAGAGGGATTCCGCCATATGTGTGCTGAGTCGACTGAGCTGAAGAACTTTTCATAATCTATAAAAGCCAGGTGAAGGGGCTTATTTTGTATTAAAACACCATGAAAGCAATAATTTTCGAAAATTCCTGCTACACTCTTTTTAACATTATTAATAAGGAAACATAGAACCTGTTGCAATATGACCCATTTTGAATAAAATTTAAGCTGCTTCTAATGAGTGCCTATTTAATATTGGCGAACTAACCGATTGACTATGTTATATCGATTGCACACAGCTAGTATAGGTGCCATTGTTCGGTTACTATTGTATTTTCTCTACCATGTTACAGTGCATAATAGTTTTAGTCGGCAACTTTTAAAACCAGTTGTAAAAATGTCAGAACTATTTTTAGTGGGCAAAGTGCATATTTAAGAATGCATCTCCTAAGTATAGTTATCTAAATAGATAATAATCAATTGCCACATGTATGTCACATCATCACTTGAGAAGGGCTCGACCGATTTGGATATTTTCTTTGTTGTGCTCGTAATTCCCAGGACAAGGCTTTTACGGAACGAAAAATTTGAACTGGCAACCCCTGCTTGGTGTTGCCATAAAAAAACTTTGGGTTTTCACTATATATTTGGAAACTGCCTGAGAACGCGTCGACGTGGCGAGGTCAAATTTTGTACAAGGCGTTTTGAAGAAATATATATAAATTTAATTTCAAAAACGCAACCAATCGGGCAACTCCTTCGTCGGATCTCCATACAAAAATTTTACTTTTCGCTATATATTTAAGCACTGTCTGAGAGCCCGTCTACGTAGAGAGCTAAAATTTAGAACATGGTGTTTTCATAGTAATGGCTTAGACAAACTTAATATACTAGATATCCAGTCGAATAGCTGATAGTACATCAACATCTACCTTGCTTATGAAAAGTGGGATTCAAAGGGAAACGACCAAGTTTTATCTTCGCTTACATTAAGAGCTTTACTTTGAACGCGTATAGTTTTACTTTAAACGGTTGACTTCGATTTTAAGTGGGACAGCATTTGGCGCAGTAAAGAACAAAAAAATTGACTAAATCGGGTAACTCCTTTTTGATATTGCCATACAAAAGTTTTCATTATATATGTACTTGGAAGTAGCCTGAGAAGGCGTCAATGTGGAGAGATCATATTTTGTACACGGCGTTTTCATAGTCCAATAGTGGAGTAAATCGGACAAACCTTTCTTGGTGTTGCCGTACAAAACTTTAGTTTTTCACTATATATTTGGAAACTGACTCACGCGACGACGTAGAGAGCTGAACCCTTTTTATAAATAGAGACATTTAAGTTCGAAAATGGGACCAATCATGTAACTCCTTCATAGGGTTGCCATACAAAAATATCGTTTTTTACTATTTATATGGGAACTGCCTTAGAACGCGTCGACGTAGAGAGCTACATTCTCTCATTCATATGAACATATGCATACCACCCCACACACGCATGCACGCACACTCATCCACTCACACGAATGAATATACACATACGCACCCGAACTCACACCCACACACAGGCAGTCACAGCGCGAAATCGCAGAGTGTTGGATCGCGTGATCGAGGGGTCAGATGATAGCTTACATATTATGCAACTCTAACCATCCCACCTCTTTCACACCCCCACTATTACCCATTTCGGCATCTATATTATCGCCGTGCAACGTCGACGAGCTTCCCTCCTTTTTAGTAATTTTAAAATCCAATCTTTAAATAAAAAAAGGAAGATTTTCCTAAGAGTAGCATTTAAGGAAATAGTTAGAAATAGAAGGTACCGAACTTTAGCATTTTGGGGAAATAATAACACAAAAAATATACGTTTTTGGACAAATCTAATTTGTAGATCAACTGAGTTTTGTAATATGAGTATTTCTTTTAACTAATGTCGACAGGTTGTAACATCACACTTGTGGGAAATATTAGTATTTCCTAAAACTTTCCTCTTTTTATTGTGTTTTCTATTGTGTTGAATTAGCTGCAGACTGCTAAAACTTTAGTTTCAATGACGCCCGTGTTAAAGAAAAAATACTTCGTATAAAATAAACTATGCGGATAATTTAGTCATTATCAGAAAGTGGCGCTGACATCATTAAAAAGTTTTGTATCCGATGAAAAAAACCCTTGTATTGATACTGGATTCATAAAAAGTTTCTTCAGTTGGTATGCGACTAGTCTGACATCACACACACACACACACATGGTTTATGCGCATACTATCTTTAGCAGCTGTGTGTTACAGCTATTACATAAACGTTTACCTGTCGTTCTTCATGAATTGTGTTCGGCTGGTGAGAGGCTCAGATATCAAGATGAATTCAACTCCGAAGAATAATTTCATAAAATCAGGTTCAAGAGAGTAGTTATAAATGTTGGAAATACAAAAAAATTTTTAAACAAAAAAGGACACCGAAATCTCTCTGCGTTGCAAGGCACAGATATAAAAAAAAAAATAGTTGCAAACCCTGTTGTTCTCTGTTGTCACAGTTTTACTCAGTAAAAAGTTTTTTAAAGTTGGAAATTTATAAAATATGCCCTTTTATAATGCTTTTCAACCTTTTTTAAATCTTACATTTTTATTGCATTTGTACGAATATATTTATGTACTTACTTGTGTTACATTAAAACAAACTTTTATTCGTCTAAATTTTTATTAACCTATGTGTTCGATCCGCGAACCTAAAAAGAAACTACAAAATATAACCATATATAGAATCGCTAGCTGTAGCAGAATCCGTCTCTTCAGGTACACCAGATTCCTTCTCGTTTCCAGTGACAATTACTTGAACCTAAAATTATACAAAAAGACCACAAAGCAAAATATTTTTTACAAATAATTAACAAACACTTATCTGACAACAACTCAGATGTCAACAAAACAAATATATAATGACATGACAACAGCATTACAGAATAGCAAAAAAAGCCGTGCGTTCAGGTGTACACACCGATGTGCTTTTCAGCACATCGGTGCGCACATCACATCATTGAAAAAGTAGGGATAGCACCTGAACGGTTGGTGTGCACTTCGATTCGAAATGTCAATTTTGAAAGTTCTTTAAGAACAAAACTACGCTAAACGTCAAAACTACAAAGCGCACCGGGAAACTACGCTACCAGACCGTAGCGTAAAATGTGCACATCGATGTGCTGGGGAAATGTCAACGCTTTGGTCGCCTGAACGATATGGTGTGTAAAAATGTGACATTATGTGACATTCTGCGTGCACCTGAACGCACGGAAGAAGACAACACACAGATGTCTCTACTCACCACTCGACTGCGCTCATTCACAATGGTGAACAATGGAGCCGATTTGACACAATGCTTTTGGAAGCGTATATAAAGCGCACTGCTCCAAGCACTGGACATTCCGATCTGAGCATTCATCCCAGACGGGTTAATTGGATTTAAATTGACATCAGTCTGTAGTTATGGCCAAGTACGAGACACATTTATTACCTGGGCGAAAGATTTACTTGCTTCACTAGCACAGGAAGCCACCATCCTGGCGTTGCTCAATCATCGTGGGATTTATCATTGCTGGACCATTCTGGACTTTCGGGATATATCTCATCATGTAGGAAGAAACACCTATCTCACCCCACAACAAGTTAGAGAAATTTTCTAACATTCCGCAATCTCCCATCCCATCCAACTTCCCCATTCGACTAAATCCAAACACCCCAAAATTGTGAAACAACAGACAAGAACACAGCTTGCCGTCACACAACAAGCTGTTAATAATTATCCGACATCGCGTAATATAAAGTTAACAGTAATTCGAAGAATTAAAGTGTAAAGTGCATTAAAGACATAAGTGACACTTAGGCCAAAATAAAAGCCTGTACGTAAAATCTTTTTCAAATAACTATCCTGGGATATCGATTCGGTTTAAAATAGTCAAAATTCGTTTTCGTTTCGTAAATCGCGTGTGAAGTACTCTGATTGATTGGCTGATTACGGGCAAGCATTGACGCCCAAATTAAATCAAATAAATTTTACTTTTCAGCTTCACCCCAAAAAGACCGGAAGTATTGGAATCAGTACCTCATACAACGGCAAGTTCTTACGCCCAATCTGTTAAAGAAAATATGCTTAGAAGAAAACTAATTAAATTTTGTATTTTTCCATATTAAAGGGTTGAGCTCGGCTTGTTGGCTACACGCTACAGCACTGTACTGCTGCACGCCTAAAGTTTGCACACGTTTGTACTCAGCTTTTTCCTACATTTTTTTTGCGCCCACACGAATGGTGTGTTCCTCCAATTGAATTTACACCTTTTTTTCTTTGATTTGCTATTTTTATTTTTTCTTATTTTTATCATTTGGATTTCATTATAATTTTTTAATTTATTTATTATTTTGGATTTGCTTCACTTTGGACTTGATTTTAATGGTTTGAGTTGAATCTTTGGTTTGTATTAGTTTATAATTTAAATAAAAATGCTAGTGAAAAGGAAGAAGTTGTTGTTGATTCTGCCATATAATCCTCTGAATTTGGTATATCCCATTAAAACCGGCACCTGTCCATATCGTCATGTTTAGCCGCTGCACAGCTAAAATATTGATCGCATTCTTCCTTGGAAGGTGCGGGTGCATTACTCGTGAATTTTCACTTCAATTGAATTTTGCGTGGGTAAGTCCGCAGGAGCAAGCAATGTCTGTTCGTCCTTAGCTTTCTTTGAAGCAATCAGGAAAAAACTGGTGTGCTTCTTTGGAAGTAGTAAAGAAGGCAGATTGTTTTCCTCTTTTGGCAGCAGTGAAGATAGAATCTTAAAGGTATTTAAAATAAAAAGGACAGTCGAAAACAGTTTTTCATATTTGGCTTATAATTTACAAAAACCATTATTGCCCATTTTGGCAGTTTCTGAAAAAGATATATGTTGTAATTTTAACAGTTAAAACTTTTTAAAACAACTACATATTTTCTTCTACTGTTTCCAAACATATAGTAAAATGTGTCAAAATAACGTCATCTCAAGTAGTCAAAATAACGTCATCTGCAAAAAGTCTATCACAGCATTTTAAAATAGAAAAATAGATCTCAGGTGGATCAGTTTTTTAAGGTAAGAATTTAAGCGATTTTTAAGCTATGCATATTTATGTTTCAGTTGCTAACCATAATTCAGTAGTTGGACAAATTTGTGTTATAATTCGATGACGTCAAAATTTCAAATTCAATATTTCTAAGAGAAACACTAAAAATATGAGTAGAAGAAGGCATTTGCGACTAAAACACAAAATATTTTCTAATAAAATAATAACATCCTCATGCAAATGACCTCATAAGGTATTCTGTTTAGTTATCTTTTGGAATATAAATCCTCTTCGATATAAGTAGTCTCAAAGTTAAACAATTTTTTTTTTATATTATAAGTATGTTCTCAAAATTAGTAACAATAAAAAAAGAAAAAAAAAGACAAGCATTATTGAAGCATGAGGGACAGAAAAAATTAATTGTGACAACCAATTCGTTGATTGATTTGGTGAAGTAAGGTGGACACCAAAGGGTTTCTGCGTACGTATTACTCTAGACAGACTGTCTCTCTCTCTATAATTCAATGAAATGGAACAGAATATGCAGTGCGCCATACAAATAAAGTTCACAGTGGGTACATTTCCTTCATTTGAATTAATATTAAGTTGATGAAGCGTTCTCAGTTATGGGAAAAATTATGAACAGAACGATCTATGTTTTCGATATGATAAATTCAGTCTACACTGTAAAAAATAATAGGAGTATTCCCTAAATTTAAGACACGTTTTTCCCTAAAAATAAATGTAATTTTCTCAGATATAAAGGAAAAATCAGTTCAATTTTCCCAAATCAATGGAACATTCAATGATTGTAAGTATTTGACACCACAAAACCTATATATTTCGTACGTAAAATTCTCGAAAAGTTAACACGTTTACGTAAATGACGTCTGTAGCCGTCCAACGCTAGTGCTTACAGATGTAAAAAAAATATATAACCGTCCTATATTTTTAGCATTCTAAATAAATGATTAAACTGTATATCAGTGTTAAATCCATTTGTTTCATATTTCTTCAATCTTGTTCTAAGAATGGATCATGAAATATTTCATAATAATTAATATAGTCGTCTTTTTCAGTTATTCTCAGAATTAGAAAAAGATTGGGAAAAAGGTGCTCGTAGAATTTAACGACGTTCATAGCCGCAAACATTTCATACATTTTATCTCAGTCTCTTTTCAAGTATGAAACTGAATTTACGAATAATTAAGTTGGTTTGTCGACAAAAACAAAATGAATCACGAAATATTTCTTAATAATTAATAAAGTCGTCTTTTTCAGTTATTCTCAGAATTAGAAAGAGATTGCAAAAAGGGTATATAAGATAATTAAAACAAACATTTGGCAGCAACTTACATGAATTTTGTTGATGAGGGTCCCTCCCCGAGGCGCCTGGGAGAGGTTCCACTGTGGCACTGTATTCTAGCTAGCCGGTCTTAAAATATAGGCCTCATGGCTGCAGGCGCCCAATGTATGACTCGACGCACGACCCATGAAAGCATTTCCCATCAATAATGCCAGGCGAATGAGACGGATTGTCCAGGCCGATTTGATCTACAAAAAGTGTGCCGAATCAGAGACACATCCCCGAAGTCCCATCAATCTTTGATCAGACCTCGACATGATTTTCCGTGCCGAAAGTCAGAGGTGTACCGACAAGCTGGTAACCTAAAAACTCCAGTCGGCCAGTACTAGACCTACAACGTCGCAGAAATATGGATATAACGGTCTCATGTCCATGGCGTGATAGACTTCTAACGTTCTTCCCTGAAGATCTTCAAGCTCATATAAGGAGTTTCCTTTCTTTGACTTAACCCGACACTTCACAAATTTACGTCTTAATTTAGCACTGGTCTGCTGCTGGAAATTGCTTCGGGCAAAATTCCGTCTGTACACTTCTTGCCCCACTTTGAGACTAACAAGCTTCGCTCTAAGATATAAGCTTTTAAACCCTGTTCAAACGCATAGTTCATATTTTCCTGCATACTCTTAGAGGCTCATTAGGAGTTCCAAGGTTCCTAAGGATTTGATAGGAAGTCGCATGATCAATCATCTGCTGACCGAAAAGTATCCGGTAGGATGAGAAGCCGGTTGCTAGGTGGATTGAGCTCCTGAGGGAGCTAGCTATGTGGCATAGCTTCTCATCCCACTTAGTGTGACCCCTCTGGATGTATGCCCTATTCCCTGCCAATAGAGACCTGTTCACTCGCTCTGAGGCGTTTGCTTGCGGCGAGTAGACTGCCGTTCGCAAGTGTTTGACCCCATACCTATCCAGTAATTAGGCGAACTGAGCCGAGCAAAACTGGACTTCATTGTCAGAGACTATCGTCTCCAGAACTCCGAGCACATGAAATATTTCTGTCTCG
The DNA here is from genome assembly GCA_963930735.1 of Dioctria linearis. Lineage (NCBI taxonomy): Eukaryota > Metazoa > Arthropoda > Insecta > Diptera > Asilidae > Dioctria > Dioctria linearis. Next base: position 298,122,127 of record OZ005741.1, read on the forward strand.
ATGAATTGACATACATTAACAATAGATGCCTTTCTCATTGGTTTGGGAATCGGGAATTTAGAAACGTGGTAAAGAATTAGTAGTATGCAGACATTTGCTTTCGCTGACCTGGGATATGGACTTAGAAAGTCGACGTACAGCTTTCGCCATGGTCTTTCTGTCACAGACTGAACTCCCATAGCTGGTCTAAAAGTGGGCTTCTTCTTCCTGAATCGGAACGCCTGTTCTCGGAACAGTCCGAATATAGACGAAGGCATCCCTTACACAGAAGTTGATTTAACATTCTGCCTCAACTCCTCGTATTCCAACGAGTTGAAATATGGTTAGCTAAGTTCAACTTCCGGATTAGGATCTTCAGATGGTGAGAAAGTGTTACAGTGGATTCGTGACAGAGCATGCGGGACGAGGCTCAAGCTTTCTCTTCTGTGTGCGATGGTGAAGTCAAAACCTTGAAGCTTCAAACAAGTCTATCGCTGAGGTCCGTTTGAGATATCAGCCATTTTAAGCTCGCATGATCAGTCAGTATATTAAACGGCATAAGTTCTATGAAGGGCCGAAAATTCTGTACACTTGAGATCGCTGCTAAGCATTCCTGCTCTGTGACTGTGTAATTTCGCTGTGCTGAATTCAGCTTTTTGGAGAGGAGCAGAGTTAATTTTCTGTTTTAACAATTCCAGAGACGTTTGGGCTTCAGATATCCATTGGAACTGACTGGGATTTTTCAGAGTGTCTGTAATGGAGGCAGTTAGATCAGCATAGTTCGGAATGATTCGTTGATACCAACCCGCAATACCTAGTAGGCGTCGGGCCTGCCCAACAGTTTTAGGTGACGGATAGTTTTGTGTTTATAAAAATATATTTATTTCATTTTTACTAAATTTTTCTCAACAAATATCGTTATGGTCTTTACAGCTACCAAGACGTCTATAGACGTCTTTTGTGTATCAGTGCAATCGAAGCTTTTAAAAACAAATGACGGCTATATAGACGTCCAAAATAATTTTTTAGGAATATTTGGTGGAAAATACATTACTTTTATTCTGTAAGTATGATATCTTGATCGAACTTCCCAAGAACCAACTAATTAACAAAAAAAACAAAAAGTCGTTTTTGTCGTCCATCACCGATTTCAAAGTGAGCGTCAACGTGTTAAGCTCTCTTGGATATATGGAAGAGAACCATCAATAAATTAAGTATTTTGGTACATTTTTTATGGAAATATGTTTTATAATTCCACACGTTGTTTTTGAAAACTAGTCATATATATATATTGTTTTTTAATATTTTGTTTGAGCATACCCAGCGCACCAACATTACTTCCGTACTACTTAGTAGTAGGGGCCATAAGAAATGAGCTATTCAACTCATTTTTATGTTTCTGAAAGGAGGTGGTAACCTATCACCTATGGCGGAGTGTGGTGCTATCACCTATTCCCAACATTTTATGGAATATTCCCTAAATTTTAGGGGGGAAAACAAAAATTCCCTATATTTTAGGGATAAAAACCTAATTTATGTTTCCCAAGGTGGAGCTTTCCCTAATCTTATCGACAAATACCTAACCTTTGTGGCACAAATTGTTGCCATTCACTTAAGGGAATTTTTTTTTACTGTGTACTAGAAAATGCAAATTAGCTATCATAGTAATCAACTGATTAAAAATCTGACATTTGTGAAATAAACCGCAACGGAATATTTGAAATTTTATTAGTTTTCAAATTCTACTCTTGCTATTCTTGATAATTATTCAGTAAATTATTAAACTTTGGCATGGTTTCAATTTTCACGATGAACAACTATCAAGATGAAAACTGTCACAAATTACGCAAAAGACCATTTAGATTAAACTATGTTCACTATTTTAAAACTGCTTCATTTTATGTTGTTCTTTTGTGCTCGCTATTTAGTTCACTGCACATTTTCTGCAAGGGAACGCCTCACACAACCAATGAACTATATTTTTAAAACGTGGTAGCTTCCTTACACATTTGTCAAAAGTTTTATTTGGGCTCTATGGAAGATGGAGGATAAACGCAGGGAAAGTTATACTTAAACGTTAATTAAAATGAAGAGCATCAATTTGAGTAATTTTCAGACAGAAAAAAGGAAAGTGTGGTCATATCAAGCATTTTCTTAGCTATTTTAGCGACTTCTTTTGACGAACAGAACTACATTCAATAGTTTAGTGCAATATTGTAATACACATTCTACATTGGAGCTTGCACTGTCCAATGTATGATTGGACCAGTGAATGAGACACAAAAGAACACACCTATTACATCAATTATCGAGATAGTCTGTGTAGAGTACAAAAAAGTTGCACTACATTTTTTTTATACCGTCATCATACTTTCTTAGGCCTTCTGCTCGCTTTCACTCAGCTTGTCTTGAATTTTTTATTTCGTCTTTTCTCATAAAGACTTCATTAATTTTACCTTATTTGTGACTTCTCTTTGTAAAGATAGCGCTTGAGTCCTGCGAAGATAACGTACTGGGTATTTTAGAGGCATCAAGGTGAGGCGACTTTGTTTGGCGCATCAGGTAAAATATTTTTTTTGAAAATCATGGTGATGCTGATTGGCTTGCTAATAGGGGAGAAACAACCAACCTTTAATAAAAAGACAAGCCTATATTTTGTTCTACGAAATGTACCTGAAAAAATGTCTGCGAGTTTTTATATAAATACTATTTGTATAAAACCACAATATTATACCCTAGATGAAAATAAAAGTGAAATAAAGTGAAAACCAAAAGTTTTATGGTAACACCAAGAAGAGGTTTCCCGAATTAGTCCTTACTTGAGAACTGTTGGGTGGTAACATTACCCGCTTAGAATAGTTCTCGAAATTTGTTCGAAATTGTTTCCTTAGAACTTATATGTTGCTAATACATATATGTCATATATACATATATATAATCTCTACATAATTTTGAGATGTACTTAGTTATAAGTCTCTGGGAGTCGCAACAAAGGACGATCCCAGAGGAGCAAATGTTGAGAGTTCATTTTGTGCTTTAAATGCAAAACTCTTCTTATTATACGTTCTTTGTTATTTTCTAGATTTTCAACATGAACGATATCATTGGGAGTCACTTAAATAAATTTGATCCTTAAACGAACAAGTAAGCTTCGTATAATATTCGCAGTTTGTGCATCTTCTTGGTTACTCATAGCATATCTGAATAAAAGCATTTCACTACCTTGACATGCTTCGATATAGCAGATCTGAACGTATAAAGCGTGTTTAACTATCACACACAAAATTATAAAATACATGTGATAATTTTTAATGAAAATTAGTCTTCTCTGAAACTTCCTGTATACTTTGAATAAATGTGGTTTCTTCAGTTCTATAGTAAGACAGGAGGGCAAATGTAATTTTTTTATAAATCAACTGTAAGCCTCGACCATAGTGAAATTAATTTTCAGAAACGGGAGATATAGTATTCTCCGCCATCATAACTAGTTCCTCTATTTCTGAACAAATTAATTTACATTGCAAATAATATTCCTTAACGGGAAATAAAAGTTTTGTTTGAAATACAAATAGTGCAGCCGACGTTACAACCATCATCGCAACGAGAAATAACCAGAAGGCAGAAGGAACGCCACCCGTCGTTCCTGTCGTAAAATTATGCTTAACAAAATTCCATTCCACTTTCAATTAAACATGCAACCAGGCAATAAACCTCCCTTAAACAGATGCCAATTACCAACTTTTCATAATAAAGCATTCCCGGAAAGTTACAGGAGTATGGGATGAAGCGTGTTGTTTCCAGCGATGCACCATTGTTACAGGGAACACTGAAGACTCAAGACTGTATCTAAAAGTGCATTAATTATGTCTTTTACAGGCAATTTAACGCTAATGACGCTTTATTGTTGAATGCCCATATTAAACTCCTATAAGTATGCTTGCTCTTGCTGTATTGAGACTGGAGGTATGTCGATTTTCACCAACTCTCTGACAGGATGTCAGACATTCTATGAATTTTAACGGCAAGCACGATGGTCAAAAGTTGAATTTCTTAAAACGAATGTGGATTCATCATTAATGTCAATGAAATTAAAATGTAAACATATGACTTTCTGGAGAAGACAATGCATCAGAATCGCAGAGTGCACAACGCCTCAGCCATCATGTGAGTTAACTTATTTTTGATTATGCAAATTTTCAGTGCCTGAAGGATTCTACATTAGCTTTTGTGCGGAAGCTTGCTTTGATTTGCGCCATCAAAGCGATGTAGAGTCCCGTTAAAGCTCCTTTCGCTGTTAGTTATGAGAAATTTATGCATTTTCTATTGAAATGCAAATCAGGAAGATATAAGGCTTTTCTCCCAGATAATAGCATTGAAATTCACAGATTTAAAAAAAAAAAACTTTAGTTTGTTTATGAACCGTCAGAGTTACGTCGGTTTTGTCAATGAAATATTTTTCGAAAAGGGTTCCTTTATACAAGTGGAACTACATAGCAGGAAGGAAAGGCTAGTATAAAATATTTCAGGTTTCGTAAGACAATTTCCTGTTCGTTAGTAAATATATTACGGTCTTGCTTTTCTAAGTCCTTTGGAATTCGAAAATTTTGTGAACATCTACTCGTAGTTATATTTAGTAGAAAATTATTTGGAAATTCATTTCTAGTATACAATTTTTTATATTGCTTTCACTCAACTTTTTAAAATAATTATGTAGTATATGGGATATTTTGAAATCTTATTAGTTTGAATAAATTAAGCAAGTCTGTCGAGCATATGAAATGCCATATGAAAATCGTCAAGGTGAATGAACTCTTCCATTTAGTTTTATTATGATATTAGACTTGAGTGATGGACGAAGGACGTAAAGTCCTATCTGTCAGCATAAACTGACAGATTACTTTGTGATAGCCTGTATAGTCGGATTGGCATGCTAGCACCCGGGATATTTCGCGGAGACTGTGGGGTGGGTAAATCAAATGTCCCGGCTATCACGCACCAAAAGCAAAAAATAAAAATCAAAAGATCTTAAAAAGTTAACTCGCGAGTGATGTAACTTTCTTGTTGAAGTCATATCAAGCAGTTTATTTGAGAATATCAGTTTCGACGTTTTAGTCTGAAATATTTTTTCTTTTTATATAAATCAATTAACTTAAGCTCTTCCACAAGATTAATAGCAAAATTTGTTAATATTGTGCAACAATAAGCTATAAGCTATAAAATTGTATTTGAAATTGTATGTAAGATGCCCATCATTTTAGCGCTAAGAGAATATTATTCAGCCTCTGCTTAAAATTTTCTCAAAATACCGATAATTACATTATATGTGTAGACAAGTAGAATGCTTGATAAACGCTCACTAATCGTGATTAGCATGTCAATGTGTTTCATCTTCTCCTGGAATGGAATTTTCAAATGTCTGATCTCTTCGCTAGTATTCCTTAGATTTGAGAAATTCTTCAGCCAGCCACTGACAGAATTCTCAATTTCTTCGAGCTTTCAAATACTTCACGGTTTAAAAAATTGGTATAAACGACGCACATTTTTTATACTTTCGATCTTATTAGTTCCACGAATCCAATTTTTCATATAAAATCTAATAAATATATGGATATCGGCATCTCTAATACCAAAAAAGTTTCATTTCTTATCCGAATTTAGTACAAAAGTATACTTCAAACGACCAAACGATAAACTGTATCCACTTAAATCTTAGGATTAAATACGTCCAGTATAAAACTAATATATTTACTAGATATTTGAGAGCCTGATATACTATTTTGGTGTGAAATCTATCCATTCAGTAATATTAAAACCATTCAAATTATTTGTATCAATAGAAATATGTCATATGAACAAAAGAATCAAGCTACCCGCAAACATTTTAGCGAAGAACTCGCTTTCTCGAAGCAATCTGGAACTAAGCAATAAATGAGAATGTCGAATTTGCCCGAGATTCCTTCGTTTCTTTGATTCTGTCACTAATGAGAGGAAAATATAGAGCTTAGCACCAGAAGTCCTCTTTTTGCCCGAGATTTCTCCATTTCTCTAATTCCGGCATGCGTCGATGCTTCGAATTTACTGCGAGATTCCTTCGTTCCTCTAAGCTGAGACAACTTACATCTAGATGTGCAAAACCTCACAAAAACGCGGTCTAAAAAAATGAGCTAATGGCCCTCTAATAGAAAGCTCTATACATTCTCTCTCTCTCTTGCTGTATTATGCCACATAAATTCTTCGCAATGATAGCCCTCTTTGGTTGAATGAAAAGTTAAAGAGGTTTCTAAAACTTATCCGGGTTCATATGAAGTTTTTCATATCTAGTTGTAAATTTTCTCAGCTCTAAGTAAGATTTAGATGACTCATCACGTAGTCATATGCTCAAAACAAAAATGTCTGGTGTTTATTTAGGAAAAATGATATAATTAAAGGCGAATTAAGTAACCAAGAAAATAATGTCATTATATGTCCAACTTAAAATGAATAAATACCCATTTCCATGGCTCTAATTAATGTCCACAAAGTCTCGCTTTGCGAGAATCGCTTACGACACGAGAATAGCTCGCTTCTCCTTAATGTATAAGAAATATATAACACCATTATCGAAAGGACATTAAGCGCATTTATCTGGTTCGTCTTAGGATCTAAGGCAATTCGCTATCGAGAGAGAATCTCGGGTTGCTAAGTCGAGAATCATGTTCCTTGTACTGTGCTGGTATCGAGTTCGTTCTCGAAGTTTAAGCCAGAAATTACGATTTCCTAGGAAATCGTTTTCGAATCATGATGTTTGCAGCCCTGCAAACGATTGGAAACGAAATCGATGCGAATGCATATCGTAAAAGCGAATTATGATTTCGAAACGAAATCCGATAACAAATCGCTTTCAGTACTGAAAATGATAAAAAAGAAACGCTATATTGGATCGGTATGACGATTCAATAGTGAGTTATTTTCTTGATTCAATTTCGAATCAATCTATAAGACCTTGTATGTGCTAGTACTTCACCACACATTCAATTTTTTTTCGCTATATCGAGTCGTTTTCGAGTCGCATGGGAAAAAAAGAAATAATATACGATTTCGACTCGTTTTAGAAAAGGATGGGAAAAACGTAAATAACTGTATAATATAATTAATATAAAGAAATTATTGAATATATCTTTAATTCAGAAGCAAATACATTAATTACATAAAAAATAAAATACAACAATTAGGCGAAATAAAAAAAATCATAATATATCAGATTTTTTGTGAGTTTCCACATTTGCAAAGAGAAATGAAATTGGTTTACAAAATTAAGCATATTTAATTATATTTAATTTGTTTCCATAATACACTAGATCAAATCTGAATATTCAAAAATTTTTATAGGTAGTTTTTTAGGTATAGCTTTTTTTTTAATAATTTTATACTATGAAAATTATAAAGGAGTGAACATACATATCACTCATCATTCTTGTCAGTCCTGTAATTAATTTTTTTTGTTCAAGCAATCGTTGGCATATCGAAAATGCTGCATTTCAGATTTGTTAAAAATCTCCTCAGGAATATTAGGAAATTTTCGATGGAAAGTTAAAGTTGCATTATCAAGCATATGAACGGATGGACGAAAACTTAACTTTAATTTTTATAATACATTTTAACGTTTTATAACTTTTCTGCACCAATTAAAACAATTTTTACTGCAACACGCTTGAAAATGTACTAGTCAAAGCAAATCATATCACAGAATGGAATTTAAACGGCGTTGATTGGTGAACACGATACCAAGAAAAGTGAAGAACCCAGGCCAAGATGCGAGAAAGAACGATATTTTCGAGAAGATCTCGAAAAAATCTCGAAACCAGAAATGAAAAAACAGTAGGTCATGAACACAATATTGAGAAAATAAAGAGGTCAGGCCAAGATTCGAGAAAGTATGCTATTCTCAACAAGTGAAAAAGCTAGAATTGGTCTAAGACCAATTCTTATGATACCCTAGATGAATGCACGAATGAAATATCGTATGGTCAGCCATTTGAGCAATGTTGATTTTTTGCATTGGTTTCTCGCATATATTACTAGAACAGCTCGTCGGACAGAAAAAATTATTATAACCAATTTTATAGGATTTCTTATTCTGAAGAAGTTTTTAGTACAATAAAAATGTCTAGGACTGATCGTTTTCAAAGTATATGTAAAAAACCAAAATTATTATATGGATACACCAAGAAGGGGTAGCCCGATTTAGCCCATTTTTGAAATTTTATTTGCTATTAGTATGAAAACAGAGTGTACCAAATTTCAGCTTTCTACGTCGACGTGTTCTCAGGTAGTGTCCAAATATATCGTGGAAAACGAAATTTATGTATGTCAACCCCACGAAAGAGTTGCCCGATTTGTCTCATTTTCGAACTTAATTTTACTTTTTTTTTAATGTCCGTGTACAAAATGTCAGGTTTCTAAGTGAACGCGTTCTCGAGTTATCGTGCGCACAGACAAACAGACAGACAGACAGACGGACGGACGGACGGACAGACATGCAAAAATCAAAATAATTTTTAATATTTTGCGTGAGTGTCCAATTCATTTTGCTCTACCATCATTATTTCGAGGTGTTGCAAACGGAATGACAAACTTAGTATACCCCTTTAGATTTCATCTAGGGTATAAAAAGATCTCAACGGATTGATTCTTGAAACGAGAAATATGAAAAACAGTTGCTTTTTTCTAAGAGAAGTTATGAATTCTCGAAATGAAATCGTATCAATAAAGCGACTCTTCGATAAATTGTTTGCTGGGAGGGGATGTTAAGGATAATTGAAAGTTTGTCACTGTATGGTTGAGGAATATCCTTGTTAAGGCCGAAACACAGTGCTAGCTTTTCCAACCTCGACCTCAGTATAACTTTAAGAACCTCGACCTGAAGAGCCTTGCAAACTTTTGCAGCTCACAATACGAGCTTTGACAACTTCTGTATGATAGCATTTAATTGGGCTATTGGCTTGAAAATTGAAATTATTTTGTAATAATTTACTACAGCAGGAATAAACTTTCACGATAAATATGTTTTTAAAACTTTTTTCAACAAATTTCCCGTACACTCTTTCCTTTTCCCTACAAAAATTAGCTGTCAAAGCTGACGAAGTTCCAGCAGAGTAGAAAGTAGACCTACTCGAGTTCAACCTCAACCTGGCCGGCCTCACCAACTTTCCCATTGGGAGCTTGATAACCTGTTCTCATATATTCTACAGAGATGTCAAGGTTGGTGAGGCCGGCCAGGTTGGAAAAGCCAGTACTGTGTTTCACGCTTTATAATGTTAGATGGCTCCACTTGAACCATTTTGAAAAGATTTGCTCGCGCTCAGTCGCTAAAAGTTCTGCGACTGAAGTACTGACATGGAGTTCAAGGGATGTACCGTAGGAGCCTTTAGAATTGCCTGAACGATTGTTTGTCTAAAAGTGCTTGTGTTTTTTCATGGTAGCTATACAGATTTATTATTTGAGTGTGCAACTGAAGTTGGACAAGGGGCAGAAGGGATAAGCCGTAAGAGCATAACCTAAACTAAAAAACATACAAAGGCTGGGAAGTAGACTTCGCCTCGATAGAATTTAAAATCCATGATGGCTGGACCTGATGTAGGAACGGCCGAAATTTTTTTTTAGAAATTTACTGGAAATTTTTCTTTAGAATTATTATGCATTGGAAGCCGACAACGGTTGCTTGCGCCACTAATAATTTTTATGAGTACAGACTCGTAGATGAGCAATAGCATTCATTTATTCTTAGAAATTTACAGAAAATGTTCCGGGAGAAGTTTTATTCAGTCTGGGCACCGACTGGAGTTATTTTCAGATCATACAATGTGTGCTGTTGTCGACCTCCAATGATTAACAATCGTAAGGAAAAAATTGCCTGCATCAGGTCCAGACATCGATGATTTCATCTTAGAGCGAGGCAGTGCCAAACACAATTCCGACGTTTCGATCCGATTCGATCCAACCCATTTCGATCTAACGGATTGCATGAGCACAACTGTTCCGTTCGGTTTCAAACACTTGACTTTAAAATTTTGCCAGATTTTGTCTTTCCGCTTTAGATCCATTCTTAAAAACATTTTTTTTGTTATATAATTCATGTCTTTTTTATTTCCTCAACAAAAGCCTTTTCATGCATCTTTGAGTATAAACAAATTTTTACAGATGATTTTTCTAGGCTATGTAATCCGTAAACGTTGAAATTTGCTCAACTTCTCCGTTTCAATTCGATCCATTTCGATCCATTTCAGTGTAATGTGTCCAATTGCACGTCTGTCTCATACTATAAGCAAATTTGACATTTGTACGAATCGGATCGAAACGGTGGAATGGTGTTTCCCGTTTTAACCTTTGGTTACGTCTGTTCTGCAATAGTAGCGACTCTACAACACGACAAAGTACTAAATCAAATTACGTTTCGCAACCACTATATAGTTCTACATACAAGGCTATATTGGTGTATGGGCATTTTAGGATAGTATAGTAAAATTGGTTGGTTACAGATACAATTTTTTTTAAAAATAAATAATTGGATTGTTTGATAAAATTACATTTGTTTTTCTAATTAAAAATATTTTGATTTTTATGTGAGCAGGGGGGCCTCATTTTTTAATACGTTGGACATAATCCAAATGATTCATCATAGTTTTCTGATTAATAGAGAATGAAGCATCGAAAGACACCTACATAAAACTACGATTCTCTGCTTAAATTCGAATCAATTTGATCTATCAAATTCACCAATAAGGTCTAAACTACTACTGCATTTGTATAGAATAGTATACCATCAGTATAAAGGTTTATTCACGAAATGAGATAAATATAATAAATATAATATAACAGAGATATAAAAAAGCATATCTTTTATCCATTTATTTTATCTAAGACAGTTATAAACACATTTTATACGAGAGGTTGATTGAACTGTATATAAAATTGTATACCAAGTTTTATTATATTAATAAATGCTCTTATAAAATTTTTCAAATTGAGGAAGTACACAATTTAATCAAACTTGTTATGGACCTATATTTATATTATTTGTTGATAGTATTTACATCAACATTTTTAACGGTGCTGTAGTTTTGCTTATTGTGGCGGCATCCACACATAGCAGCAGCAGGAGTAATGTGGTAGCACCCACACGCAACAGCACCAGCAATAACATGGCCGCAGCCACAGAACAAGCACCGCCAAAAAAGAAGAAGAAGACCAGGTGACAGGAGCCAGATGTTATGATCATATATCGTTCTTCTAGTCGAATCGTCCGCGGACTCAACACGTATTATAAAGCTCCTCAAAGAAATATTTGACAAAAGAATTTATATTTAGTGAATAAACAGTTTCGTTGTTAAGTTGAAATGAATGGTTTTATTTCATGATTTCTCAACTGGAACACTTATCATTCGATTTGTGTTCATTAAGTCGACATTGGTTAATATTTCTTGTCTCTAAAACAAACAGAGAAATAAAATAACCGGCCAAGTGCGAGACGAACTCGCGCACGAAGGGTTCCGTGCAATTGTCCAAAAATCAACACTACATATGTACTTTTTATTTTTTGTTTTCAAATGAGAGCGGAGTGGCCTTCATATGATAATAATAATGAATGAGAATCAGGCGAGGAAAAAAACACCGAAAAAATCACGTTTTTTGTATCGGGGCCCCTTTAATTTTTAATTTAATTTAATTTTTTTTGTGGTAATAGCGGCAATAGAAGTACATACTCTGTGAAAATTTCAACTGTCTATCTATTACGGTTCATGAGATACAAACTGGTGACGGACCGACAGACGGACGAACGGACAGACATCGGAGTCATAGTAATAAGGCTCCCGTTTTTATCCTTTGGGTAAGGAGTCCTAAAAAAGAATCGGTGACTACAGGTGAAGTGGAAAACGTCCTCATGAAATTTGATATTACTTTTTAATTTTTTGTTTGTTTAGTCGTCGGTGCAAAATGAAAACTTAACATTGAAATTCAAAACTGAATAGATTAAAACGATATCGAATGATTTGGTTTTGTTCCGCCATCATGAAACTATTTTCTATCATGCTCTAATTACCTACCATCAAAGTAAGAATTTTCTATTCAGGGAAGTATGATGGAGATTCTAGCGGAAAGGTTATAGGGCGAGAAAAGTGTCGTTATTTGGTCGCGATATCACGATATTTATTGGCAATACTGGTAAATGGCATATGGAAAGTTGGGAAGCTTTGATTGGATGGCAAAGCTTCCCCAATGAAACATTCCAGAATTACGTTGTAGCCGAATCTGACCCTTGTTCATATATGAATTGGTCCTCAAGTTCGGTAATTGTGCACCACTTAATGCAGTTTTCGATCAAGAGTTTATATTGGTAGGTATTTAACATGCACTGCTTGATTATATGAAGTTCATGCTACTTACATATGTAATTTTTGCAATGAAATAAATAACAATTAATGGCATTTATAGCTGGAAATAATAATTTAATACGGGAAATGACCCGTAATTCATTATACATATTTCCGGTATTTTACGGATGATAATTTGTTTGCTGTTAATTACTAAAATAAAGAAAGGAAAAATCATATTTCAGTACTTAAAGTTATTTATGTGAGTATAAACAAGAAATGACTTATTTAAATTTTGTATTGAATATACATTTAAACTTCAAAATATATACAAAAACTTACCATGCTTTTTATAAAAAAATCTCTCTTGATTATTTGCCTTTCGAATTTGGAAGTTAAATTATTATTACCAAGGAATTATGTTGGTTGTACGAAAAGAATTTATGAAATTCTCTTTTCCCGAGGAAACCCATCTGCATTCCGGAAAGTTTGTTAGGTATAGATATGTAGGCAGGTATAGGTAGCTATACCTATATACATACATAATATACATAGTTCTATTATTGCACAAACGACCACTTGAATACCCGATGTACCTGGACTTTGCGAAGAGAGAATGCGGATTAATGGAATTCTAGCCAGACAAGGTTGGGAGGGATGCTTTTATTAGTTGAAATAAGTCCACAGAAGTTCATCTTAACTTTGAAAAGTTGGACTTATGTCCTACTATAGATATATCTCAAAAATATCTGTAGAAATTTAAACTTGGGTTAATTTACTTTGCCGTGAAAAAGTTCCAACACCTTTATGCAGTGTTGCATTAATTCATCATAGCGAAAATTAAAAAAGTTGAGAAAATGTTCGACTGAACAACGTGAATAGAAATTTTTTTGCAAAATCTGTGAGTTAAAGGAAGTTCGAGAAATGCAAAGTTGTAATTCAATTAATAATAATCAGAATGGAAGACTTTCATTTCTTTGTTCAAAGACAGTGAAAAACTTATGCAAGGTATTATTAAAGTTTTTGACAGAGGCTATTTTTAATTGATTTTAAACATTTTTAATTTTTCTTAACTTCTCGTTAAGATGATAAGAGGAAATGTGTGTGTGTGTCTACTTTAAGTATGCATTAAAGTGTTGTTTCTGCTTTAGTCTATTATGTCAATACTTTATGAAATAAACATAAGGAAAAAGAACACAATCAGCAAAAGACATAAATTCAGAAGATGAATTTTCACAGGATGTACTTATATATATATAGTGCGACACACAAAGTATAAGGCATGATAAAGAAATTTTAAGTTATGAGTGATGTTGGGATGCGACACGCGTAGTGAACATGCAATTTATTATGTAGAAGCCCATTATCAGACTTCGGTTTTTCCACATTGCTAGTTCCTAGTATGACTTGTTCTTTTCATCTTATGGAATCAGAGGCCCAAAATTTTGGTAGATTTTGTATACACATATTAATCCTAAAAATATGAGTTTAACTGAATGCCTAGCTAGTGGGGAGGAAGTTATTGATGAAAATGTCACAGTTTCATCTGATAAATGCAAGCATTTAAGAGCCAAAAATTAGTTTTTTGAGCTTAATAATAACTATCATCCTATTTTTTTCATTTAAAATTTAATACCGATTGAAAATGGACAAAACAAAACAGATACGATTTTGTAAGGGTTAGTTTTGCTGATTCCCAAAATTCCCTATGAGCCCAGGTTATATACTAACATAAGTCTGTCAGCCAATCCTCTGCTTGTGCGGCAACCCGCCGTTTCCTGAGAGTGTTTTGTAGCGATAAGTAGTTGATCTTAGGAACAGTCAGTCGACATTGAATAGTGCTCGAGTGATCAGGAATAGTAGTGGAAGTAGTGATATAAGAGGCTGACCGAAGGATTCAGGTCAAATATTGGCATAGGGAACAATGCGGGTTCTTACCTACAAGTAACAAGTTATGTTCAATTAAAATCGATTGAAGGAACTTACGTGTATTAACAAAAAAAAAATAACTTAAAAATAATAATAAAAAACAAATAAATAAAAATCAAAATATTTTTCAATCCAGCACATCCGAATATTTCAAACAAAACTAATATTATAAAATCGGGAAAAAAAAACCGGAAATATAAACTAAAATACTAAAAACTTGAAAATAAATCTGTGGTCACGGGTCAAATATTGATATTAACTCATACAAATAATTCGCCGATGAGTTTGGATTAACCATAAAAAATGCTACTCAAGCAACAATTGATATTGCAGTGAACTGTTTTCAATGAGATTGTAAAGTAAATCTTAAGGTAGAAATAACCGGGAATTGTGGCGACATTATCATTAAAAGTAACGGAATAATTTGTTGGCAGGATGGGAATTATGTAATATTTTTTTTTTAATCATGGCTGAGCCGTACGATACGCGTTCTTGTACCGGAAGGAAAGTAAGGAAAGTCAATAGCAGGAATGCGAGCAGACGCATCATATCGTTGACTGTCGTTTTTCCACTAGTGCGCAGACTGCGTGTTCTTTCTCGCATGATTCTATTCGACATCATTACCAATACTTCTGGTGTGGCATAGTACATATTAGTTACATTAATGAGCTTTTATCAACATGATTTTGGAGAAAATGTGTCTTAGCTGGTCTTTATGAACCACATCGAGACAACACGGTAAAGGTTCGTCAGTTTGCTCTTTTTTGCTAGATTAACTTTTTAATTGTGTCGCTAAATTCATTTTTATGGACAAAGGGTTAACTCTCAAAACATTTTTGGAAAAAAGGCAATAAGTCCAAGATGGTTGTTCCATCTGATAATTTGCAACTCTTAATCGTAATCAAGATTTTCGCCATGTTCACATCACTGGCCTTATTAAGATATAAATAAACCGATTTCATCATTGCCTTGTCTTTTTAATTATAACTACGAATGTAATGCTTGTCAAGAGCGAAGTGAAAAATTTGCTTCACAAGAAGAACGAAGCTTTCATTAACGGCTCTACTTTTTGATAAGATGGAATTGATATTTTCTGATCAGGTTAAATTTTTGGAGGTCACTCTCAAGAAGAAACTTTCTTAGAATTTGCATCTGTCCAGAGTAATGAAAAAAGCTTTAAGATCTCTCTACACGTTTCGTCACTTCGTTGGCAGAACTTGGGGTCTGAAGCCAAGAATGATGTATTTATTGGATATACACCACGGTTCTTCGACCCATGGTCACCAATGTAGCCCCCGCGTGGACACCAAAAACTAATCAGAGAGGAAACCGAGGCTCTTCTTAAAAAAAAACCAACCTATGGAAGCGTTACAGGTCAGCATTTGCAGGGGAAAAAGGGATCGAAGTCCAGTGCTATCAGGTTGCAAAAAGAGAAAAAGTTGGTTGGTTTAAAAATCTTGAGACAGGTATGCTTCGAGCAAATAACAACAATATCTGATATAATCACACCCAAGATAGATTTTGTAAGATCACTCCAAGTGGTTTTGGGAGACCAACAACAATAGCGTTCCACTAAACTGTCCTTCCAACAAGGATCGATGATGTGGCATACAGACGATTCCAAAACAAACAGTGGTGTCGGTCTGGGTGTATATGAATGACTCCAGATATTGTTTCTCAAAAGCCCTGGGCTGTACCCTTACCGTATTCCCAGCCTAGGTATTAGCTATAGAAGAATGCACCATATGAAGATTAAAAGAGCCGTAAACGGTTCAAGCATCAATATCCTCTCGGATCTCAAAGTTTTACAGTCCTTCCCTATTAAGTCACGAATAGTCTGGGAGTGTCTGCCAACCCTTAAAAGTTTATTGAGAAGAAACACAGTTATCCCCATTTGGGTACAGGTACATGAGGACCATACATATATTCAAATTACTGACGACCCAGTCAAGAGAGGAGCGGAAACTCCCTTTGTCGAACCAGCGCCATTTTGTGCACGATAGCTAAATAGATGGGAGAATAAACAAAAATCCTTTTATTCGGAAAGACAACAAGGACAAAAAAATGTATAAATACCTCTGGCGGAAAAGTTGAAGAATACCTAGTCCTTAGGAGAACAGAACTTAAAATAATTACAGAGCTCTTCTCTGGCCACTGAAACTTCATTCTGCCAATTCTGTCAGGATGCTCATGAAACTTCAGATTACCTACTCTCCAACTCTGAAGCATTAACCAGGCGGAGAATGCTCCACCTCGATATGCTTCATGGGAATCTCAATCGCAGAATGGCTCTAGACTTTATCAACAATCTGAACCTAGAAAGAGAATAAATTGAACGGCGACTCACGATTGCTCTTTCGGGCCGCAGTGAATATCCGACTAGCGATGCGCACACCTCCACAAATCGCCATCTAAAGCTATATTTCTTATAATTATAAAAGGCTTTATGGTATTACATGAAACAAGCCAATAGCACCTAAAAATTATTGGTTAACTGACATCAATCAGAATAGAGAGATTCTAGTGAAGGGCTGTAAAGTTTGCCAATCAATTTCAAAAAATGTTCCGCAGACTTTTCAAGACCATATCAGTGAATTCACTTAGATTTTGTTGAACCGTTCAAGCTAGAAAGATGTTTTTAATTTTTGTAGATTATTTTTTCAAAATATTCTTTCATATGAATTATGAGAAAAATTATGGTAGAAGCAACGACAACAGTACTGGCTCATATTTCGTTCACAGATGGTCTTTTCGAAATAATTGTTTCGAACAATGGGACTCAATTAACGTCGTCTGAGTTCCAAGCATATTCTGAACGTATTGAAGAAGCTGAGAGATTTATGCTTTGAAGAAGGCTATTAAAATATTGCAAATATGCTTAGTAACTTAATTATTAAAAAGCTTAGGAAAATCAACTTTTTAGTTGTTTTTTCCATTATCATACGGCAAATAAAATCCATCTACCTTTTGAAAAGGGAACTGCCATTATTCGAAACATAAATGGAATATGGCATATTCTTCAGGTCACACAAAATATTTTGAATAGCCTATACGTACGGTTGGCGTGGAGTCATAATTTGATCGTTGTAGGGGTGCTTTTGCAAGTATACCGAGCTCATCCCATATATTTTTTTCATGCGAAGTAACAAAGAAATGCCAATTGACCTCACAACCCAAAGTCTGAATGAGACGTGGTAATATTCAGGAAGTTCTTCCTATTTTTATATTGCGTCGCCGATCCATCAGAAAAATAAATTATCTTTTTTACCCATCCGTACTTGCTTATCAAATAACGCTGGAAACTATGTAATAAGACGATATAATGTTTCAATAATTAATTAACTGGAAAAAACTCTTATACAATCGAAAAAGTTTAAAAAAAAAAAATTCTATGCAAAAGCAGGCGTTTCGTATCAGCAAGAACCGTCTACTCATCAATACGACTTGGTTTTTGCCTTTCACAGGATTTTTTTTTTTAAAGATTTTTCGTTTATAAGAGTTTTTTCCGCTCAATTCTCCAGCTGTGAATTTGGCAACAAACTCGGTCAATTTAATATTAACTAAATTTTCTATGAACTTATTCTATAGCAGAACTCTCATTTATAATTTAATGTGTATGGTCCCACTTGACCACTACTGTTTTTGTAGTATATGGCGAAAGAATGAATGGTAGCTTGTGAGTTGTTCCAATATAATCTCCGCACGGCAACTTGATATTTTCAGAAAAATCGAGAATCACCAAAAACTCTTTTGATTGAAGCGTACTTCTAACTTCCCTTAGATACGTACCTTGTCATTCTGAATTGAAGGAGTGCGTCTTTAGTCTTCTGAAAATGTCTCAATAAAATCTTCAACGCTCTCGATATTTATTGCTAAAGTTGAACGATCCGATGATGTCCATTGCTGGGTGCGCTACTGCTTCGACAAAATTTTCATCAAAAATCTCTTGAGATATTATTCTTAGAGGAATATGTGTCGGAGGATTCAATTACACATTATTTCATTTCCGGAAAATAAATGCAATTTTTTCATGCATTCTATCATCAATGTGACATTCTGGTGAATGATGAAAACACAAAGAGAATGTGTACCAGAAACTCCGGCTAGTACGCAGTTCTTAGAATGAAGAGATGCGAAATTCAACAAACCCAATTTTTATATCCGGATGTGTATTTTTATACTAGAATATATTTCCTTAAGATTACCTAGTACAAGTCTTTTTTGAACATATTACTTTTGACCGTCGACTTTTGCTGCTATAGGAAATCTTTTTTTTACGGGCATAATTCTGCTAATATATTTGAAAAATAAAAGCTATCTACAAGTTTCATAAAGTTCCTATCAAAATAATTTTCGTTGCACGAACTGGACGCAAATATTCCACGTTCTTTTGCAAGATGCTTCCTTTTTTTCGCAATAGATCTGGAAGTATCCGGAAAAACCTCTATTATATTCTCGCTGCTCCATTCTTCTGGAAGAATTGTAAATGTAATATATTTCGTATTTTTATCTATCGTTTCGGCATATTTTTCTTCCGGATTTTGTACTAGCATAGAGTCAATAACACTTTCTTCAAGATCCGGTTGCACAGCATACCAAAAAATGGTTAAAGTAATATATTTCATGATTTTCTTTAATCGTTCTGAATATAGACTGTATCAAAAATCCGCTTTGAATAAATTTTTGTTTCTCCCAAGAAACTGATACATTTTTGTAAGAAATTAAGTGCTAACTTCCGGTCGGAGGAGTCCTCGTCAACCTGATCCATATTCTGTATTGTTTGTACTTCCTCGAAGTCCATGCACGTACAACCTACTCTGCGGGCAGATTTTTAATTCCAATTGCAGCAATGGAATACTTCTCACCATCCACAAAAGAATATCCCTCAAATTTCTTCGGTAATTAGAATGACCAGGCTATAAAAATGGATTTCAACATATCAAACTATTGAAATGACCTTCCATTTTTTAAAAATAACAGTAACTTCTATTTCCAAAGCTCAAATAAACTCTTCCTAATAAAATAAAAAGACACCACAGATAAATTTTTTCACAGACTCTAGCGAGCTTATCATGGATAAAACTAGTGATTTTATCTAGCGTATTAAGGAAAACCAACATTTCCAGGAGTTCTAGAATAAAGGATATATTTTTTGTTCTTAAATAAGAAATTATAACGACGAACCTGGTTTTATTTGTCGCAAATACCGTAAGGCTTTCTTAAAACAATAAAACTTATTTCATGGAACTGTGATAAGTACAACCTGATATATTAAGTTTTGAAGTTCCCTCCACCAGGTACAATTTGCCATTTTCTTAAAAACTCACAGTTATATCCACCAAAAATGTATCACGATAGAAAATAATTCACACAAAGTGTTTTCTAATAAAAGAAATTTTATCAAAATCTGAGATAGCCTGTTCAGAACCTTGGTCGATTTTCCGTGAAATGACCCAAATTCCTTTATATTTTGTATTCCGTAGTTTTCTGGCATTAATCCAATATGGGTGCAAGTTCACAAATACTCAAGTTTTTTAATTTATATTTTTTATTTGTATTTTTTTTTAGCAATATATGCATAAATTATTTGACTTCAATACTTTCTACTTCTTACCTTTTTCTATACATAACCAAATATCTAAATTTGCGAGATGTTAAGATTGTCATCTTAGGAATTTGGAAGTATAATCTAATTTTGTCATACCTATGAAATGAAAGCACAATTCCATTACACTAATCCCAGCAAAAATTTATATGTAATAATCCAGAACTGCTTATCTTATTTGCCACGCAATTTACTATGAAATCACATCAGGATTTCTTGTGCAAACTGATTTAAGTTGCTTGCAAATATTCAAATACAGCTACTACATTCTACAGAATCCTAATATCTTGTTACTTCATTTTAACAGTTTGTTTACTCCTTTGAAATACTTGTTAAATAAACAACTTAGGGGATAACCTCAGCGCGGATTTAAACTTTGTGCAACGAAGTTTTTCCATTATCAGAACCGTAGTTGGAGACGAAATTGAATTTTGCCCTAAACATGCAAGCGGATTGCATGTCGCTTCTTTAAGTAAAGCTGCCGAATAAATGAGTGAATTGTATTTGTTCTATATAAATTGTATATTGTTGTATACTTTGTGTATATCCATATTAAAGTATTTTGTACAAATGCCATATATGCACATACATATGTACATACTCGTACGTACATATCTGTATATTCACTAACCATTCACACAGCATGTGATCGGATATCTTCCAAAGCTGCAAATAGATGGTGAAGTTTTTCTTATTCGTGGTTTGTCTAAATTGAAATCCATGGCAGGAACATAGTACGGATTTCCAGAAAATAGAGTTAACCAGTACCAGTACTAGTACCAGTACCGTAGCAGAACATATACATAACTGAAGAGCGCGGAGTCGCAAATGCCAGCAAAAAAGTGAATGAAAATTGAAAACAAATTTTATTGAATAAAGTGCAACATTCCGTCGTTTTAAAGTTACAAACAGATATATTCTACCTACAACACATTTCCATATATGTGACTTCGGCATCTCACCGTAAAGCTATCCGGACTTCGTTTTTCCATGCAATGTGGATTTGTATAGCAAAAATTCTCCCATAACCACCTTCCCTTCAGTCTGGTTCTATTTTAGGAACAAAATTGGAAATATCCGGCAAAGTGCATGCACACCTACCTATCTATATAACATATAATATATTTGAATATATACATATGCATACGTATTAATATCGGATGTATGCATATCTACATATACATATATACAATTCACACAATAAGTGTGGACGATTTGGTACAAGTATTTGGGTCACGAAAAACTATGAAACTTTCTGGCAAGTGAATATTCTTACAAAATCTCATAAGGATGAAGATTGTAACTTCATGATTCAATATTAAAGTTAATTGAAACAAAGGTGTTAAATATAGATAAAAAAAAATTATTAATTCTAAGAAAGATTTAAATATACCTTGGGAACTTTTGAGACATTGAGGTGATTATCCATTTTTCTTATTCACCACTCCAGCATCTATTGAGTTCTATAAGAACAGAAAAAACATAAACTGAATCTCTGTAGAATTTAACCCTGTTTCCTTGCCAATAAGCATTAAATAAGATACCTACCAAGCAGGTGCAATATTGTAAGTGTCCGTAAAACAGAAAACTGCATATTAACATGCGGCCAAATCCACTTACTCTGACCCGAGTATTGTGCCAATCAGAACAGACTCATCAAAGATGTTTAATTTTGAAACTGTTAAGTTTTTTTTGTAACAAATTAGTTATTTCAGTAAACTTTGAGTTACAAAAATTAGTTGCAAATACAGTTGATATATACAGGGTGTCCCAGACTAATATGACTATATTTTGCCAACAACGGGACAAGTAAAAATTGTATGGCAGGAGGTGGGGCTGGGGGGGGGGGGGGGGGGGGCAAAATGTCACCCTACAGAGTTACAGGGTGTTTAGTAAAATATGTTCTTTTTTCATTTAACACCCTATATATTGAAAAGTACAGGGTATGTGGTCTATTTTAAGACGGCATTGCATGCAGAACCTTAAGATTTTTCCTATGATTGTTACTCCACTTCCGTTCCCGTCACCACTCCAGAGTTAAGACGCTTCAAATTCAAAATTTGGGTATTTAAATTTAGGGTTTCTTTTATTTTACCATTATATTCGTTATATTATTAAAAATACCCCCCCCCCCCCCCCCCCCACCCACTTAACATACATTCTTGTTACAAAATTTCGAAATCCCACCGTCTGCTCTTTAATATTACCTGTTACACTTTTGTTCAATCTGTGACGGTTAAGCATTAAGTCTATGTAGGTCACACATAATTTGCATAATTTGTTCCCATAGTAACCGAAAACACGTCATTTAAGAAAAAAATCGTCCAATTTCGATATAATCTGAATAGGTTAAGAGCTAATAGGTTAAAGGAGACTCTCGGCTTTCGAAATTTTGTAACAAAAATGTGTGTTAGTTGGGGTTTTTTAAAAAAAAAGAACAGAAAAATAAAATGAAAACTAAATTTAGAAACAGAAATTTTGAATTTGAAGCGTCATAACTCTGGAGTAGTGAGGGGTATGGTAACATCCATAGGAAAGACCTTATGGTTCTGCATATAATGCCAGCTTAAAATAGACCATATACCCTGTACTTTTCAAGATATAGCCTGATTCATGAATAAAATAAGTAAAAGACAAGTTTTCAAACAAAACTGAGGCCAAGCCGCATGAAAAAGTAGAAAATAAACTTTTCTTCAAACACAGAGGTGGACTCAGATTTTTTGATTGGGACATTTCTCTTAAATACTCTTTCTCTTCATGAATCAAATCACTTATTACCTCTGATTGATCATACTGAAATATATCGGTGATTGTCAGCGAATAAAATCTGAGTCCACCTCTGTGTGTGAAGAAAAGTTTATTTTCTACTTTTTCATGCGGCTTGGCCTCAGTTTTGTTTGAAAACTCGTTTTTTACTTATTTTATTTTCTGCCTTTTTTACGTTAACTAAATTGTTATTACGTGCTGCATGGAGATATTTTAAAACAATTTTTAAGTCATGTCATAACGTGAATTTTTCCCGATTTTCCGTGTTTTCCCCAGGCTTTTCCTATTACTATGAATTTTTTTTAAAAATTTTCATGAATTTTCCTCGATTTTCATGCAAGTTTTCATGATTGTTGAAGAGAAAGTATTGATGCCAGTAGGACGGATAGCTTATAAAACTTTTTGTCGGAAAATTTTCAGAAAAGGCGGAAAATTCCGGCAATTTTCGCAAATTTTCCAGAACAATTGGGGTTCCGGGTTTTTCACGGAGTTTTCCACCAAAGCACCTTTATGCAACTCATTTCGCTGTACAACTTTGTCTTATGTTGCAAAACTCTCAAACCCTTCCTTGGTCTGAAAAACTCCGGAAAAGCGTTTTACATGAATTTTCCTCGATTTTGTCTGCAAGTTT
>OZ005741.1:298145586-298222409 GCA_963930735.1 Dioctria linearis
GATTTGTATAGCAAAAATTCTCCCATAACCACCTTCCCTTCAGTCTGGTTCTATTTTAGGAACAAAATTGGAAATATCTGGCAAAGTGCATGCACACCTACCTATCTATATAACATATAATATATTTGAATATATACATATACATACGTATTAATATCGGATGTATGCATATCTACATATACATATATACAATTCACACAATAAGTGTGGACGATTTGGTACAAGTATTTGGGTCACGAAAAACTATGAAACTTTCTAGCAAGTGAATATTCTTACAAAATCTCATAAGGATGAAGATTGTAACTTCATGATTCAATATTAAAGTTAATTGAAACAAAGGTGTTAAATATAGATAAAAAAAAATTATTAATTCTAAGAAAGATTTAAATATACCTTGGGAACTTTTGAGACATTGAGGTGATTATCCATTTTTCTTATTCACCACTCCAGCATCTATTTAGTTCTATAAGAACAGAAAAAAACACAAACTGAATCTCTGTAGAATTTAACACCTGTTTCCTTGCAATAAGCATTAAATAAGATACCTTCCAAGCAGGTGCAATATTGTAAGTGTCCGTAAAATATAAAACTGCATATTAACATGCGGCCAAATCTACTTACTCTGACCCGAGTATTGTGCCAATCAGAACAGACTCATCAAAGATGTTTAATTTTGAAACTGTTAAGTTTTTTTGTAACAAATTAGTTATTTCAGTAAATTTTGAGTCACAAAAGTTAGTTGCAAATACAGTTGAAATATACAGGGTGTTCCAGACTAATGTGACTATATTTTGCCAACATCGAGACAAGTAAAAATTGTATGGCAGGAGGGGGGGGGGGCAAAATGTCACCCTACAGAGTTACAGGGTGATTAGTAAAATATGTTCTTTTTTCATTTAAACACCATATATATTGAAAAGTACAGGGTATGTGGTCTATTTTAAGACGGCATTGCATGCAGAACCTTAAGATTTTTCCTATGATTGTTACTCCACTTCCGATCCCGTCACCACTCCACAGTTAAGACGCTTCAAACTCAAAATTTCGGTATTTAAATTTAGGGTTTCTTTTATGTTACCGATATATTCGTTATATTATTAAAAATACCCCCCCCCCCCAACCCCCTTAACATACATTCTTGTTACAAAATTTCGAAATCCCATCCGTCTGCTTTTAATATTACCTGTTACACTTTTGTTTCAATCTGTGACGGTTAAGCATTAAGTCTATGCAGGTCACACATAATTTGCATAATTTATTCCCATAGTAACTGAAAACACACGTCATTTAAGAAAAAATTCGTCCAATTTCGATATAATCTGAGTAGGTTAAGAGCTAATAACACCTTAACCCTCACAGATAACACGTAAATGTAATAGGTTAAAGGAGACTCTCGGCTTTCCAAATTTTGTAACAAAAATGTGTGTTAGTTGGGGTATTTAAAAAAAAGAACAGAAACATAAAATGAAAACAAAATTTAGAAACAGGAATTTTGAATTTGAAGCGTCATAACTCTGGAGTAGGGAGGGGTATGGTAACATCCATAGGAAAGACCTTATGGTTCTGCATATAATGCCAGCTTAAAATAGACCGTATAACCCTGTACTTTTCAAGATATAGCCTGATTCATGAATAAAATAAGTAAAAGACAAGTTTCCAAACAAAACTGAGGCCAAGCCGCATGAAAAAGTAGAAAATAAACTTTTCTTCAAATACAGAGGTGGACTCAGATTTTTTGATTGGGACATTTCTCTTAAATACTCTTTCTCTTCATGAATCAAATCACTTATTACCTCTGATTGATCATACTGAAATATATCGTTGATTGTCAGCGAATAAAATCTGAGTCCACCTCTTTGTGTGAAGAAAAGTTTATTTTTCTACTTTTTCATGCGGCTTGGCCTCCAGTTTTTGTTTGAAAACTCGTGTTTTATTTTGTTTTCTGCCTTTTTCACGTTGACTAAAATTGTTATTACGTGCTGCATGGAGATATTTTAAAACAATTTTTAAGTCATGTCATAACATGAATTTTCCCGATTTTCCGTGTTTTCCCCAGGCTTTTCCCTATTACTATGAACTTTTTTTAAAAATTTTCATGAATTTTCCTCCATTTTCATGGCAAGTTTTCATGATTGTTGAAGAGAAAGTATTGATGCCAGTAGGACGGATAGCTTATAAAACTTTTTTGTCGGAAAAATTTTCCGAAAAAGGCGGAAAATTCCGGCAATTTTCGGAAAATTTTCCAGAAAAATTGAGGTTCCGGGTTTTTCACGGAGTTTTACCACAAAAGCAACTTTATGCAACTCATTTCGCTGTACAACTTTGTCTTATGTTGCAAAAACGCTCAAACCCTTCCTTGGTCTGAAAAACTCCGGAAAAGCGTTTTACATGAATTTTCCTCGATTTTGTCTGCAAGTTTTCACCGTTGTCGGAGAGAAAGTAATGATACCAGTTGATAGGGAACTTGATCCTGCATAATTTAGAAAACTTTTTTACTGGAAAATTTTCCGGAAAAGTCGGAAAATTCCGGAAATTTTTTTCGGAATAATCGGAATACTCTGCATTTTTCCTGAAACGGATTTATCACTAATCAATTTTGTACCAAATTTTCAAATGATTTTCCCGCTCCAATTTTGATAGATTCAATTTTCATACGATATGAACCTGTGTGCCGAATTCTCAGCTCGTTGTGATGTCGAAAAGTGGGTGTACGAGAGTGTCGAAAAGTGGGTGTACGAGAGTGTCGAAAATAGTAAAAAAGAAAAATACAGACAAGTTCGTGTACGAGTTAAAAGGGATGGCCTCAAAAAAGAGCATTTTTTACTAATCACCCAGTGTTCAGTCCACTTTCAGTAAAATATCGTACACCTACCATTTAAATCTTGCATTGGTACTTCCACACGTTCTGCTTCCACGATGAAATATGTCATAAAAAAAAACGAAGAAAGAATCCATTTCATTTGTAAAATTTCGATAAAGTTATTTGACTTTTAAGATCCTTCTATCCCAAATGTATCCTAGCCCATCTCCTGCATACTACTAAACCCGAAATTAACAAAATAAAAATCTCCTCAATATAAATAAATAAATAATTAACAACAAACTTACTTTGAACATCCACTTCCCACCATATTATTTACGTTCTGCAATGTCACGTAATGTCTCCATGGTACACTTAAAAGTATATGAAATGAAACCATGAAATCAGCGTTGCCAGGTCAACCCCATCATGAAACAGAGACTTAGTGGCTGGTTCACAACGGGCTATAAAAAGGCGACGAGCCGTAGTAGAATCACCCTACAACAGCTGATATAGTGCAGCAGCTGTAAGAAAAAGAACCACAACAACAACACGAGAGGTGATCAAAACCAAACCAAGGATCAAAAAGAAGAAAAGAGAAAACATCGAATCGAACTGAGGGCCAAAGATAAGCCCCAACGCCCTAAACAAGACAATCCGAAGGATATGAAAAATCAATCTGATAAAATCCAAAGAAGGAAGACCAATGAAGAAAATTTGAAAGTGCAAAAGCATTTCACTTGACTTAAAAGACCAGAATTTACGCTGATATAGGTATACAGGGTGTCCGGAAGTCGACGTCCAAGCCGGAATTGAATTGATAGGCCAAATCATAATAGTTACCAGAAAATATAAAAAAGAAATCTAAGTCACGTATTTTTTTAACTTATAGGTGTGTTTTTTTTTCGAGAAAATGTACACCCTGTGATGATTTTTTAACTCCAGTAGCTAAAAATCTTTACTTTTTTATTTTTCTTATGTAATTCCGAATATGTAACCTGTTGCTTTAAATTCTAAAATAGAAAATTAGATATAATCGCCCAACTTTATCTGACTGTACTGAAAAAAAAATCAACTACGCACAGTTTGCCAAGTAACTATAAAAGTTGACGCATTTAATAAAGATCTCTAAAATGGTATAACCCTCGATTTCTTTACGACGACCTTTGCTTTCTCCTGGACTACCGTGTGATGTATAGTGCTACCGTGTTTTGGTGTACACCACACAGGAATATGCCAACATGTACCTCATTTATGGGGAATTCAGAGGCAATGCTAGTGTTGCGGCTAGACTGTGTCTTGAGAGATACCCATATGCTGGTCGTTATCAGATCATCGAGTTTTTTACAAATGAGAGCCTCTACAGAGGGCCGACTTCCAAACCAAGTACATGTTCAAATGAAGAAGTTCCTTACCTTACGAGGACATAGTACTTCAAGGAGTTGAAGAACACCCAAGCACAGGAGTGCCCAAAAGTATAGCTCACCACATTTTACCAAAACATAAGCTGAAAAAAAGTAAAGATTTGTAGCAATAGGAGCTAAAAGAACCATCACAGGGTGTAACATTTCTCTCGAAAAAAACGCCTATAATTTAAAAACAATACTTGACTTTCGATTTTTTTTTTATATTTTTTCTGGTAACTATTATGATTTCGCCTATCACCCGATTCCGGCTTGACGTCTACAATCGGGACACCTTGTATATCCAAAACCTAATTTGCTTTCATTATCTTAAAATTTAATTCTGTGAAACTTCTATCCTTCAACAAAGTAGAAATTTACTTCCAGCTGCAAAAATCTACTTCTGCTTCAATTTACATAAACACCTGAGCAGAAATCTAATTCTGCTACTGCTGCCGTGTTTTACGTAGGCAGCACAGACCTTTATTCTGTTGTGCCTACACGGCACATTATACCTTCAAACTCTATTTGCTCGCTACATAATTAGAAATTTAACTCTGCTTTCATACTGAAGCCTTACACACTGTAACATACACATCGCAGCTATACGCAGTAACTCTTTCATTGTTTTTTAAAGTCATTGTGTTCTATGCAGGGGGCCCTACTGATTCACACTGCAGCATACCCGTTTTCTACAATTGCTGTGTGCCCCACACGTATCGTCATACTACCAAAGATCGTATTCTGCTCTCAAGAATTTAATTATGGATCCTCTTCTTCTTCTTTTCAGGGATAAAGGGAAGTAATTACATAGTGACAGCGCTGGATTTATTATTGAAATTTATTTATATATTTACCTAAATTGAATTTTGATGATTTTTTCTTAATTTAAGTTGAAGACTATTTATTTTAACGTAGTTTAAGGATATTTTGGATTCTAGTTTAGGAAATTGAATTATTTGTGATATTAGTTTTAAGACGTATATTTAATGAATAAGAATTTTGTATTTTAATCAAAAGGCTGAGTTATCTTTTAATAAACCGGCGTGTCCCCTACGCTTGAGCTCAGACTCCTCACACCCTGTAACTCGGTAGGTTGACATTTTGACACCCCTCCCGACATACAATTTTTTACTTGTCTCGACGAGCGGAATCATTTGGCAAAATATAGTCATAGGAGCCTGGGACAACCCCTGTATATGTCGATGTTTTTGTATTTGTGAACCTTTGAAACCTTCAAAATGGATCTTCATTTGATTCGAATGCATTTAAGAGGAGTCAGTACCAAGCTTTGCAAGTTTCATACATTCTTCAATGCGAATTTCTGGCAAAACTATTTGTAGCAGAATAATGATTTATATCTAAAATTAAAGGTAACCAAGAAGTCTAGCAAATGAACGTCGGCTTAAATTATTAAAAATGTATTGCGATGGAGATATTTGCTCGGAAACTTGTAAAAAATATTAGAAATTGAAGTTTTTTAAATCAAATTCCTGTTAATGGCTATTCTCATTTCTTTAGATTGTGACTATTTTAGAAAGATAGGTCAGGCAAATAACTTTGAGTTTTGTATTTTAGTGGTGCTTTTTTTTTAATTATTTGATAACTTATTATTTTTTCTCCTGTATTTCACCGACAAGAAGTTACAAATATTTCATTGAAAGTTGTTGAAATACTTACAAAGTAAAATAGTATATTTAACAGTTATGTGCAAAAAAAACTTACGGGATTAATTCTCGTTAAAAATTTTCAATTTACTTGATCTGCAAATATTTATTCTACGTCTTAAATTGTTGCATGCTGAGTTTCTGACTTTAAACGCTAGATGTCTCTAATATTGTCTGCGGTCTAGGTCTAAGCTAATTTGTATATCAATTCTCTCACCTTCAGGACACAAAACCTACGTATAGTTAATTTTTTTTGCCTACAGGTCCGCTGTTATCAAAATTGAAATTTTGCTGAGTATGGCAACACCAAAAAAGGGCTGTCCGATTTAGTTCATTTTTGAATCTGTATTTACAATTTTTATGAAAATGCCATGCACAAATGTCAGTTTTTCACTTCGAAGTACTCTCGTCTCATACAGTGGGCAAACGCGTGAAAAAACGAAATTTGTGTATGGCATGCCTACGAATGATTTGTCCCATTTTCAAACCGAAAACAATTTTTTTTTTAAATAGTCGTATGCAAAATTTTAATCTCTCTAGAGTGAACGCGTTTTCGCATTACTCGTGAAGACCGACAGAATGACGGATAGACGGGACAAATGGACAGACAGACAGACGGACAGATGGAGAGACGGACAGATGGACAGATGGATAGACGTATATGCAAAAATCAATATAATTTTTAAAATTATGCATAAGTGTCCGATTCATTTTGCTCTACCAGCCATTGTTTCGGTACGTGCCAAACAGAATGACCAGCTTGGTGCCTATACCCAATAGATTTCATCTAGGATATAAAAACATTTCAGGATACTTTTGCAATTTATGCGGTTTTCCGAATTATGTTGGTATGGTGGGGTAACACATTCGTTCAAGTGCCCCAGTGCATTCGGCAAACCTTTCTTACAATTATATTATATTATTCTTAAATTATACTTCAAGCAGCTCCAGATTCAAAATACAAATTTTATTATAATAGAAGTAGAAGGATATGGAAAATAAGGTGAGGCAGATGCATTCAAATCTTCACAATTGTGTACACAATTGCGTTGCGAAGAATTGACATCCTTACCTGTAACATCGATATCAGTGTCACATGTTTTCTTGGGGTTGTAGCATGTGTATTTATATATATATTAGACCACCTTGTCAGACCATATCCTAGGTGAGATTACAATACAGATAAAGGATTTAAGATGAAAGTTTTCACAATCACCTTTCTAGAGCAAGAGATTCGATGAGTGCGCATTTGAAATAATTTATTCAAAAGCTGCTTCATTATTCAATCATAGATTTACAAGGAATACGTATCTGCATATTTAGGGAAAGCTACAGAATTTATTGAGAAACAAGATGTCTTTATGTACCTATATATGTAGTAACAAAGCAATAAAGAGAAGTGCTCGTTTCATAGGTACGCGATACAATTTAAAATTAAATACAAAAAAAAATATTAGGTACCTGTAATGTCCTAAATACGTACATACTTATTTATATATATATATATATATATAATAAAAAAATAATTAATAATCGTTCGAAGTAAAATGGAAAGTTTGGAAAACCTTTTAATATCAAACTAGGAAACCATAGAGAATTACTATAAACACACATAAATAAAAAATTATATCAAGTAATGTATACACTTATAGTATCAAATTTCATGTATAATAAAAATGTATTACAGGATCTGAGTATGTGTCAAAAATAAAAAGTTAGTAGCATTCAAGATTTCGTAGCACCAAGTTACAGCAAATACACTACTGTTAAAAAGTATTATTAAAAAAAAATTTAAAAATAATAAATAAAAAATTTCATTAATAATAAAAGATGAATTTTTTTTATTATTACTACTTTTTTTAAATTAAAACAAATAAAATAAAATTTTATTTTCTCACATGTTCGAGAAAATCTGATTGCCAAAACAATTTGGAACTTCAAAAAGAAGCTAAATAAATCGATGTTGGCAATAGGATACAAAGAGAATTTCAAACTCATAAGGATATAATCTGATCCCACCGACATCTAAAGTACCTAGTCTACTTTAGTTTCATTTCTTTAGAAATTTCTTCCCATTACTTATGTTAATTCTACCAATTTTTATTTTTTTTGATCCCACAAGGTCCTAAGATACACAGCATCCCAATTAATTGCAATCCATAATAACCACAACTATACTAATGTGCAAATCAAGTGATTCAAAGTCGATTAAATAGCGCCTATTTTCTAACCTCTCACCATGAATAGCTGTGTTCCATTGGACTGTGTAAAGTACTCGCGAGCACTTTCCGAATGGAACGCAAGTTTGTGTTGTCAAGAGTAAAATATAACCTTCAATTTCAAACAGTTCTGTTATGTTTCTGTTATACTTAAGTTTCTTATGAAAATAGTTAGGATCATTAAAGGCAACTGAAATTAAAATTATAAAAAACAGGACATATATTCGAGCTACTTTCCCTCGAGCAGTACCTACTACCTAGGAAATTTAAGGATAAAAATTCGTCTCCGTTCGATATTTATTATATTAAAAGTTATTACCCGCATTTATTTTCATAACGATAATATATAAAATTTGATTAAGTTCTATTGTTCCTCGATGAGTTACATTGTTTTCTTTATAAAACATTTTCTCGCAAATTTCATCTATCTGACATTTCAATAACCACTTAGCATCTAAATCCACCTAGCGGAAAATTCTTGCGAAAACTACTCAGCACATCTACTCGCGGACAAGAGAATGAGTAGTTGCGAGTAGGTAGAAGTACTTGGAGTACTTTACACAGCCCAATGGAACACAGCTAATATAACTTACCTTCCCTCTTCAGAGGCCGGATTCACTAACTCGGAGAGTTGTGGAGTTGTGGAGATGAGAGCTCCTTTGTCACTTAACTCTCACTCGGAATTCATGAGTTGGGGAATTGTGAAGATGAGAGTTCTTTTTTCCCACTTACCTCTCCACTCGGGTTTCTGTAACTCGGGGAATTTGTATGAGAGATTTACTAAACTCTCTATTCCACTCGGCAAAACTCTCCGCTTTGTTAGTTGTGGAGAAGTAAGAAAAATATATCTCAACTGACAGTATTGTCTGCTTTTATTGTCCTTTGTGATATATACCAAGGATTTTCAAATTGAATTATGGATTCACTGCTAGTCCCGGATATGTTTACAAAATACCAATTATGGAAATCCTTGCAATACTTACAGAAACAATAAGGACTTTGGCGGTTCAAGGTACCCGCTAAAAATTGTAATTCACGCGTAAATCATCAATTTGGTCATCTTCCAGTACAGAAGAGATGATATAAAATGTTTAAATATCCACGTTGAAGCTTGTATGTATAATGAAATCGCATCTACATTTGGTCACCTAATTAGCTATGTAATTAGTTTTTGAGTTAGAGATAACTGCAAAAAAGTAAATCAGTCCTTATTAAGACGAAAAAATGGAAATATTTTCAACTCATCATTATGAAGAACTGGCAAGTCGTGGAAATTCACTTTCCATGAGAAAAATTTTCTCAACAGAGTACAAATGGATGTGAAACAAAGAACGGAAGAAATATATGAAAAATATAGGAACTGGGGTGTATATGACCCAAGTGCAGATTCCGTATTTCGGCGGTAAAAAGTCAGTTGATGAAGTTAAAATGGTTAAAAAAACTACACTCACTCAATTACCCACTTCTCCCCTATTTAATTTGATACCAAGCTTGACGTATTTTGGACAACCCCCAATGAGGGGTGGTACGACCCCCCATCCCGAAAAGACCCTACCGAAAAAATTGTTCATACGTATTTTTGCACTCTAGAGCCTAAATCCGAAGGAAAAAACCACAATGCTCTACGGCCCTCCCACATACGATACTTCTCCACATTTTGCCTAAACTCCCCAAGTATTTTGGAGAATCGCGAATGGAGAGTTAGAGAGTTTGTAATCGGGAAAGACGAAAATTCTCATCTCCCAAACTCTCAAACTCTTCGAGTTACAGAATCCGGCCCCAGGTAGCTTTTAGTAAAAGAGGGAAACACAATTTCGCCATTTCGATTCGATTCGTATAAGGCATATAGAATACAAGGTATTCTCTGTACGAACCACGGTCCACCATTTTGTCTGGAGAGTAAATTGTGGTGAGGTTCCTCTGATTTTTAAATGTACTCTATATATAGAAAAATATATAGAAAAACAAGAAAATCTTTGATATCTTAATAATTTTTTTAATAAATTACTGAAATTGTGTATAAAATGATAGTTTTTGAATATTTTGGATGTTTTTTTTGTAAAGCTTTTACCATAATTGAGTTCAATAAGGTAAAAAGATGTATTTTCAAGTTCAAGTGAAAATGTAAACAGAAACAAAACTAGTTTTTTTATTCCATGAATGTATTTACATAATAATGATTTTTTAGCTAGTAAAAATGCATAATTAATCCTTTTGTGTTTTTTTTTTCTTTTTTACTGCATTTAAATTAGTTTTAATGCTATGAAGTAAATTCAGTACTAATAATCGCAACGTGCCTATGTGAGATAATTTCACTTACCAGGATGCTAACTTATGGCATAAAAACTTTCATAAACTAGTCATCGTCCGGTAACATTCCTAGGTTTCTAAATCTTTTAAAAAAACTGTTGGCGAGAAAATCGGTAAAATTTGAAAAAATTAGGAATTTTTTTCCAATTTTTTGACTTTGACGTCCTACAGCTTCCGACGAAAGGTGACAGAAAGGCTGGTGGGGCATTCATTGGAAAGCTAAGGCGGTTGGCTATCATCTGAATCCCACCTTGATAGGGTGGTTATGAAGAAAGTTGCAGGGTGTGAAGTTGAAAAAGTACTAAAAATCTTAAACCCACCTACCGCCAAAACGGCGCGCCTTACCCCCTCCTTTCCTCTTGGTCGTAAAATTTGTTGCGTTCTTCGTTGAATATTTTCAAGGATGATCAGAAACTTTTGTAATTTTTTGAAGTATAAATGAAAAGGAAAGTTTGTTAACGTTGAAGGGTAATAACGATAATTACTTGGGAAATCTAAGCATTTTCGTTTGCTTAAAAACTTAATTGTTTTATTATTATTTATTATTGACACTGACCACCATTCCAGATTTCCTTGTGATGGTACTTTTGCTCATAGTCAATTTCAAAAGGCTTAAAATTGACATCGCCTTACTCAAAATTTAAATTGCATAACCAATTTACCTTTCAACAAGCTCTGTAAATGACTAAGCGTCAGTCATAATATTCCTATGCGGTTATTATCAACAATTTCAATAGAATTTATTACAAGTTCGCTTACCTGTTACCTTTGTTTTGACCTAGTAGGGGTGCGTTTGTGTCCGAATTCGTTGCTTTGTGAGGGTTTGTGCTGTTCCTGGTAGGGACTGTTTAAGTGGTTGATAGTTTCGTTTTATTTTTATAGTGGATATTTGCAGTTCGTGTGTATCGAATCAATTGGTCCTGTCTTGTTATATCTTTAAACATTCATGTACATTTTGGTTGGCTTTTCGTTTCTATTTTTATTTGTTCTTTTTACAGAAATTTCGTTCGATATATGCCACCTTATATTAGTGCTAATGAACCAACCAACAAGGGTAATACAAAGAGCCTCCTGTCTTAAAGTTGTGTCATACATAAGTCGGTTTGGAGATACCCAATTATTGGGTATTATTGGTTGGTTTCGGTTTTATTTCATATTACGTGATATTCTTTTGCATAGCATCCAACAATGAGAATTTTTCTTTTTCTGTAAAAACTGATGAATAATTTCAGTTCTGAGAAAGGTATTGTGTCATCTTGCGTGGGAAAGTACGTGTAGCTGAAGGTGCTTATGCCTTCGTAGCTGCCTCCTGCAGGCCGTATATTGACAGTTACTGATATCACATCTGTAGAGATGAGCCTCGAGAGAGAAATTTAATTTAGTTTTGTGTTGAGCAGCAAAGCTGCCCTTAGATTAACAATTTTTTTATAATAAAGTAATTTACATAATTTCATCCGAAATCTCTTATGTGTTTTTGATGGCCTATAGCGTCCAGAATTTATGCTGTGTCTCCTGCAACAGATGTAACTTTTATATTTTGGAGGTTTATATGGGGATATAATGCTATCATTAGCAACCAATGTCTATTATGGCATAGTAAAGTTATGACAGTCAAGTCTCCTATAATGCGGTGTTTTTATAACGCGGTTTCCATATAACTCTGGGTGAAAGTTAGGACAGATGTCTGGTATTTTATACAAGAACATTATAACAACTCAAATTAGTTGAAAAAATTATCTATGCGTAGACTTAATCGATTTATTAAATCTTTCCATGTACATTTAAGGGTATTTCCTTGTCTATTTTTGCCAGATATTAAAGAATGTGCAAACAAAAAACCATAAACTCTTTTAATTTATTCTACATTATCGTCGTATTACTCTGCGTTCGTCGATAAACATTGTCTGAAAGACGTTCAGAAAAGCTGTTCGGTGAATGACGTACACCGCTGTAACATACACATACAAGTCTGGAAAGGAGTTTTTATTTTAGATCGCTTTCAAACTGTTTCATTAGTTTGTGCAGAAATTAAACCATCAACACTTAATGCATGTTGGAGATCTATTTTACCTCAAATGATTGAAAATAGAAATTGCACTTCAGAACAATTTACAGAAATAGTAAACATCGCATTTGCTTTAAACAGTGATGGATTTACAGATATAAACCATGAAGATATAGAAGTGATACTTCGCGAAGGGTGATTAAATGTGGTGGAATGGGTGGAATTAGTTGACCAGAGTTTAAAAAAATCATGGAAAACACAATTGATTCAAACTTCATATATGATTTAAAAAGCTGGGATTGGCTAAAGAATAAGAAAGTGATTTAATTCAAAATGATCCTTCAACGATGCACAGCGTAAAATATAGAATTTCAAAATCACTTGGCTCTATATAAAAGATGTTTGCAGAACTACAACATAAAACGACCTTTCTTAACCAAGAAGACAATTATCAAAGTGAGGAGGATAATTGGCCAATTAAAAAAAAAAAGGATCAGGCCGGAAATATGTGACAGTGATGATGGACAGTAAAGTATTCTAATATTTATCAAATCAAGTTTTTTTTTATACGCCAGATGGAATAATAAGATATGCTAAGTTTTTCATTCCGTTTGTAACGCATAAAAGCAAAATGGTAGAGCAAAATGGGTTGGACACCCACGCGTATTGAAAATTAT
This sequence comes from Dioctria linearis, assembly GCA_963930735.1. Classification (NCBI taxonomy): domain Eukaryota; kingdom Metazoa; phylum Arthropoda; class Insecta; order Diptera; family Asilidae; genus Dioctria; species Dioctria linearis. Next base: position 298,158,668 of record OZ005741.1, read on the forward strand.
TATGCTTTTGCATGTGCGTCCGTCCGTCTGTCCGTCCTCATGATAACTCGGGAACGTGTAGACTTAGAGAGCTGAAATTTTGCACACGGACTTAAAAAAAAAAATTAAATTCGAAAATGGGATTCTTCGTAGGGTTGCCATACAAAAAACTTTCGTTTTCTACTATATATTTAGGCAGTGCATGAGAATGTGTGGACGTAGAGTGCTTAAATTTGGTGCATGATGTTGCCATAGCAACAGTAAATAAAATTTCAAAAATGGACTAAATCATCTTGGTATTGCCCTACAAAAATTTAGGTTTTCTATCCGTACTATGTCGAAAAAGATGTGAAAATATTTTATAATTTAGTGCAGTTTATATTTTTGGGAAATGCAGAATTCGCATGTTCCTAAAACCGCAGAGTACGGTGGATGTGGACAGACAGGAATTTTTGTTCGGCAAAAAAAAAAAAAAACTAGCGCATCAGAAGTATGATGAGGTGCTGTCATGATGACAGAGGAGGCCATTGAACCATTTTTTGGCTTTGCATGGACCCATGAGAGATGATCAGCTCTTTCTTAAGCTCTCGAATAGTCAATCGCCTGTTTGAACGAGTCCGTTTTGCCACTTTTTGCAGGTTTTCGTGGGTTTTTGAGGTCGGAGGTCGTTCCGGCTTCAACCGACTCATTTCCCACACAATTTCCAGACAGTCCTCAGAGTCACACTGATTTCAATAATTTATGAGCTTCTTTGGACTTTTTTGCAACTTAAAACAAAACTTAATATTAACATGTTGTTCGAAATTCGTGATGTGCAGCATACACTATAACATGACCTCATTCTTCCTATTGTGGAAGCCGAGTGACAAGTCACAAATTGCTCAAATTTAACTGACTTTCTCAAAGAATCAGGGTATCAGACGGATAACTTCAAATTGATATAGCGTCAGCAGTTGCTGCTATAAAAATTCATTCGCCGTATGTTTTGATCGCACCTCGTATATTATACTCTTTTCAGTGGTTTTCCACTCAAATGAGAGAAGAGTAAAAATATAAACACAAATTTCCATTGGCATCTACCTTTTATTTTCAGTTTCGGCCATTTTAATTTTACGTTTGACAGTTTATTGACTAGTCAGTACTGAAGGCTTAAACACAATGTGACGGTCATCAGAGATCATCAGTGCTGACAAATGTCAAAATACGTTCATCACGAAAAATGTAAACACAATGCAACGGTCATCAGTGTTCATCAGCTATTAGAGGTGCAAAAACAAATAAAAGTATTCGGTGATTAAAATTATAATAAGATTCGAATTTATAGTGGAAACGATAACAAATTAAACAAATGTTTTCCCTGTACGCATGCTTTATGCGTTATATAAATTATATAAAAATGATATAAAACTGCATGAGAAGAGAAAGCAAAGACGAAAGTGTTGGGCAAGGGAATTCAATTTATCAAGAGACTGTAAAGGATATTTTGCTGCGACATATTTAAAAATGAAGGAGGTTGACCCAGAAGAATTCTCTAAAACACCAGAATGTCAAGAACTATATATGACCTATTCGTGAACCTGATGAAAGAGTACGTCTCAAAACATTCACTTAGGCCACCAATTTCCTACGAATGTCGATTAGTATTAACTTTAACGTAAATAAATAATATATTTACATTAAAAAAAAATTTAAACTCCATTCAATCTAGATACCTTTCCCAAGGCGTATCAATCCAGTACTTAGCCTGGAGCTTTAAAATGGGCAAAAGTACTGTACGAGCGATAGTTTTTGAAACGTGTGAACAAATTTGGAAAGTTCTTGGGCCTTTATATGTCAGTAACCCTACCTATGACGATTATAAGCTTATTTCAAAAAACTTTGACCGATTGTGGAATATGCCCCATTGCATAGGAGCCCTGGATGGCAAGCAGATTAATGTAATATTTCCACCAAAAAGCGGATCGCAGTATTTTAATTATAAAAAGACTTTTAGCGTCGTTCTTATGGCAGCTTGTGATGCTAATTACTGTTTTTCGCATATTGATGTGGGTAGCTTGGGAAGTCAAAGTGATGGAGGTAATTTACATACATTATTAACAAGAACATGTTTCCTTAAATAAATTTCTTTTTCTTAGGTGTCCTCAGAAAATGTAAATTCGGATCCCAGTTTTTGGATGGTCAACTACCAATTCCTCAAGACAGTCATTTGCCCAAAACAAACAAAATGTTTCCTTATTTTTTTGTGGCAGACGCTGCCTTCCCGCTTAAAAGAAACCTAATGCGCCCATTTCCAGGAAAACATTTAAACGCAAGTCGATCAGTATTCAATTACAGATTGTCCCGAGCACGAAAATGCTTTTGGTATTCTCGTTGCTCGCTGGAGGATACTTCCAACCACCTTACATTGCAGTCCTACAAATGCACAAAAAATTGTTTTAGCCTGTTTATCTCTACATAATTTCATTAAAATGAACCAGAGTCCGTCACAAGAAGTTGCCAATCAATATTGTCCAGAAGGATATGCAGATTGGGAAAATTCACAACACGAGTGGGAGCCCGGAGCATGGAGAACCAAAGTTAAAGTTGAAAATATGACAGAACTCAGTTCCTCCGCATCTAATCGGCCCAGTCGGGATGCATATAATTTAAGAGAGGTTCTCGCACATTATTTTCTGAATGAAAGATCTGTTTCCTTTCAGTACAATAATATATAGTATTAATTACATTTATTGAAAATATTTATATTCAAACAAAGAATTCCATTTATTTAACACACTCACAAAAGTATACATATTCAAACCTCAGTACATATTCAATACACCTAACCAAAAATGTCCACTAATAACAAAATAAAAAACTTCAACAGATTCAAAAACAAAAAAACTTGGGCACATAAAACATTAATTTCAACCGGATTAATTAATTGTTATAGGAACTGTCTCTTCCTTTTCCTGAAGACGCACCTTTTTCTTCAAATTAGTCAGACACCTAAGAATATATAATCTTGCGTCTTCTTGAACTTCTACTGGTAAATCGTCCAGAAGTTTTGCGATGGTTCGACTGAAAAGTTCATTAACTCCTATGTCCATTATGTCAGCCTCGCTATTTGATAATATTGAATCAAATTTTTCTTTCAATATTGTCCTGTCTTTCGCATTTTCTTTTCTTTATTGTAGGTGAGCGCAGCTCTTCAACTTCAACCTGTTCGCTACTTGCGGTGTCTTGGGTCTCATTAGAAAAAATATCGGTACTTTCGCTAATTGTGTTGCTTGTGAATTCGGTGTTTCCTCGAGATCTGTAATATTTCAGAAATGCATTTAAGAGTAAAAATATAAAATATTAATAATTACTTGCAACTTGTAGGTACGTCAGATAGAAAACGTAAATTTTCCATTAGCACCCATTCTATATGTATACTGGCCCCACTTCCTGACGGCAAGTTTTTCTTTTTAAGCTCCCTTGTATACCGATCCCTGAGCACCTTCCACTTTTTCTGACACACCTCATCTAAAGATTTAATTATGTTAATTATGTTACACTACTCACAATATAACAAATTCGGATATACCGGATACTCCTAACTTCTCACCGATTTCTTTCCACTGTTTGGCTTTTATTATCGTATTTCTATAATTTGTACTTCTTTTATCATAAAGGCACTTTTTATTTTTTATTTCTTCTATTAAGGCTTCTTCAAGGCACAACTCATTAAAGCCGCTCATTTTAAAACTAACATTTAAAAAAAATGCATACAACAGTACAAGTTCACAAGCTCAAACTGAAAATGTCAAGAAACACTGAACTACGTTCATCAGAATAGGAATAATTCCTATTCTCATCACCGCTGATGACCGTGGGTTGTGTTCTGAACAATTTGTTTCTGTGCATTTTTATTCCTTTTGACATTTCTCAGCACTGCTGAACTCTGATGACCGTCGCATTGTGTTTCCAGCTTGAGTCTCCAGAAATCTAGTCAGTACAGGCTAGTCAGATAAAAAGACTTGTGATTAGGGGTTAATACGACATTGTGTTAGTATTAAAGTCAGTTTTACAGACTCGTGTAATCCCCGGGCTATAACCATTTTTACTGTCCGACGAGCAGTTCTAGAGATATATGCGAAAAACCCCTTCAAAAATCAAAATTGTACAGATGGGTGACCATACGCAAATTTCATACGGGCATTCATCTAGGGTTTCATAAAAAATATGTCTTACACCAATTCAAGCTTTTTGCTTGTTTAGTTTATTATTTTGTTATATTCTGTAAACTTAAATATAAAAATGGAAACCCCGCATATCATAAATAAATAAATTTTACTCCTATTTACTACCGTAACCATCACAACTTGATACTTTGAAAACGAAAATTTGATTTTGATTTCTGTACAATTTATTTTTGATCTTCCCTATAACGCGGTACATATTCATTCACTTTACTTATATCCGGTTTCCATATAAAAAGGTATAAATTAATCTGACTTATCTTGTTTCCATGTCTATCATAACGTTATTTCCATTGTAGGCATGATCAGAGTAAAACTTATTCTGAGTTTCTTATAACGCGGTTTCCATATAACGCGGTACAAACTAACCGCGTTATTGGAGACTTGAATGAACTATCCTTGAGTTTTTCGTACCCTCACAAGTATTTAACCTGAGCACTACTGTCTTGTTAACGGACATTTTTTTCTACCAAGAAGCCTAGTATTTACAATTTGAGTGCTCTTTTCGAAGTATCGGCTACTATATCTAATAGATCAGTCTTTCCCACCCCCAATGTTGAGGACTAAAGAATCGGTAGAAGGACCCTCATTCAACTTCGAAATTTCCTGACTTTCAGTCCCGACTTTAGGCTTTAGCTGCCATATATCGCATTTACAGTTGATCCTATAGTCAAATTATTGTGTAGGATTTTTATTCCTTGGGAATTATGCTTCTGAAACCTCACTTTAAATTCGGAATTTTCTTTAGGATATTTCTGCCTTACCGTAAACTTTCGGCGACTTTTTAAATGGATTTGAATATTTCCGGTGGGATTGGAGATTGTTGTTCATCTTATCACGTACATTGGCAGAACTTAGTCTATCCTGGATATTTTAAGGACCGTTAGTACCAAGCCCAGACTGATTTCCATATGTTGAGGATTCTGTGTGAGGATTCGTCTATGTAGTTTGATAGGGCTCTCAACCTCTCTTGAAACAAGTTAAAAGATAAAAACTTAATTTTGTTTGTGACACTCTTAATTCTTCGTGAATATTACCCCGCAGAAATGATTTACGCTTTAGCTTACCGTGCAACAGGTAGCGATATATTTAAGTCTATTACACTGAAATCGGAAGAACTTGCGAGAAGTTGTATGCGATTTTGGCTTTAAGAATTAACGGCTTTTGGTAAAATGTTTACTCATGAAACTAAACTTCGTCTGGAATAACTTCTACATAAAGAGAGAGTTCCACAAAGACCTGCATTTAACAATTCCTCACAAGCCCCTTTCAGTTGCTTTTTGTCTGGATGTATTTTTGTCAGCCCTCCTCCCTGTTTTTCTAAAAACCGTTCTTTATACAACCTCTTAATATAAGCAAACAAAACAAGATCTCCACCTAAATTCAACTGATAACAATTTCAACAATATTGATAACATAATAATAAAGCCCACCTGATTGGAAACGAAACTTCAGTCTACATAATACATAGTACATTGGTACGATAACGTCGATGCCCTCAGTTATCAATCTTTATTCCCATCTCCAATCATGATATATGATACATAAAAAGATATTTATTTTTGCGAGGATATACAATTTCAAGTGATTTTATATAAATTCAGAATTACTTCGTTGCCCTGGCTCTTTTCTCTCTCTCTCCAATTTGCGTCAACAACTTCCTGAGAGAAAAAAAACTTTGCATTTAAAATAAATCAGTTTAGAACTGATAACTTAAAAAGGAAATTTTTCACATTTATAAACAACACTAGAGATATAAAAAAACAATATTTAAAGAAAGTTTTTACAAGGACTTCATCCTGCAATTGAAAATTCATATGGACATCTTATCCTACAGGGACAATGGCAGTCAGAAAGAAGGATAAAATGGCATAACAAAAATAAAATTGATTCTTTATATCATGCGAATCGGTTGCATGAATTGAATCGATAAAATATAGATTGAAAAGTAAACATAGCTTATGAATTTCTTCTATGTAGCAATAAAAGTACGTGGCGAATAAATATGTCAACTCCTAGGCTGACATACATAATTTGAATGGAGAAAAATCAACATGTCCAGCAGTCAATTTTAAAAGTAATCGATTTGCCTGATTAATGTTGTAAGTATAAAATTGGAGATATTTTCATTCGTTAATATTAAAAAAAAAACTAGAATCCATCCTGCACGATCTCAATATAGGATTTCCTCATCAATAATCTGGCTTAATCCTTTTTCCTTAATTTCTTCCATTTTATCAAAACATTAGATGCAGGTCCACTCCACACAGCAATCCAATAGAAAAGATTCCTTAAAAAGTATTATGGAGATAAAAATAATAAAAGAGAAGTGCCTGCCATCAGAATCTCAACAAAACAAGTTTACTTAAGTGCAGTCATTAATGGCGTTTCCTTTTATATCAAATATCAATTCGAGGATTTGGATGGCATGCTGCTGCTTGTATGAGATGATAAGGCGCTCTTCTCCCTAAGCTGCAGACATGTAATGATTTGAAACTGCAATCAAATTGTGTACGTTTTCCAGATAAGCATCAAATTTATGTTAGCAAATAGAACGACTAGAAATGTGAAGGAAAGAGGGTCAACTTAACAGGCCAATGAATGCTTATGTGATACTCTTTTTAACAACGAATTGCACTAGTGCTTGCTGCTTTTCAACTCCATTACGAGGATAAGAATATTTGAGAAGTTGTCCTTGTACATATACGTATGTATGTATGTATGTATGTATGTATACCATTTAGACTTCAACATGCAGGAATAAATTAAACTTTAAGTGGGGAAATAAATGAACACGAAATTACTGTTCTTTCAAATACCAGAAAAATAATTTTCAGATTATTTTTGAAGATGAGGTAAATTGAAATATGAGAAATTAATGAAAGTTGGACGTAGTATAACAGCGAGGTTAATAAATAATAAAGTGTGTCTGCATTTACATAGTTACAAAGGTGTTAGTAAGTGTTAATATTTAATTTACTAATTGGTTGGATTAGACTGGTAACAAGAATTTTGTTGACCATTCGACACCTAAAACTAGCCCAACTCACAAAACTGAGAATATTATTTTACATTGATTTCTTGTTCATTTACCTACATTATTTTTAATAATCCATCATCCTGGCTTAATTGTAACTATAATAACAAATAATAATAATAAAAGATAAGAGGTGGAATTTAACCTATTAAAGCCTGCTCATAGATCCTGTCGTAGGATTCATTCACTAGGCTCTGTTAGAATGTTGTTGGGAGTTATACAATTTTCTGTACAACTACTACAATCTTGCAATTTTTTATTTCTGAATAATTTTTGTAACACATAACCCGCAAAATACCGTGCGGCATTATCTGATAATTCAGTTATATATTTTTCTTTTGAAAACTTCAAAGAAAAAGAAATAATATCATCAATTTGACGCTGTTCATCCAAGCTTTCTTCAACAGAATCCATTTCGGACATGTTGTCTATTATATCCTCATTTCTGTCCGGGCTATTGTTAATGTTAATTACTATCCAATCTATTGCTAGCATTTCGTCACTACCTTCTTCGCACAATTAGCAAACTTTGAACTATTTACTATACATTAAATTTACCGACATGATTCTACCAATAATTTGTGAGAACTCGAAAACGGATGGATTTCTTTTTTTATATCGAATGTGACCAAAAAGATTCTCAATGCAATCCTGATTTAATTTATTTGTGCATAAGTAATGCCAATCATTGTGTATCTTAAACATTTCCACCGATAGCAGCAATGTGGCATTCATGCTTTGGCACAAGCCATTTAAACAGTTATTTTTTGTTTCTTTAGAAATTATTATAAACTCGAGACCTTTTATAAACTATTTCATTTCTAACAAATATTTATGCACTTCATTGCCACTTTGGAGTGCTAACCTATGTGGATTCCATGAGTATAATGATTTACTATTTAAGCAATTAAATAACTTATTAAAGTTTTTCAATAGATTTCCCGTAGAGACTGCATCATTTTTTATTTCATTTTTAAACATATCCAACTGGATATACATCCTTATCCCAGCAGCTGTTCTCGCAGTAAATATTTGAACTGCAAGTCTAACATTCATCATTTGAAATCTATCTGGAGCAATGTGCTCTATCTTTAAACGAGGAAAAATACCGTGTTGAAGCCTGAGAATCTAATCTGTACATCTTACGTAATACTTTCCAATTAGCGCAATTGCCGTTCATATACCTTAAACGGTAATTAATTAAATTATTTCTAATTGATTTGAAAAGGATGTGGGACATCGAAAAAGCAATAGGTTTTTTCTTCTTCACATAAAAAGTAAGGCTCATGCTTCGTAACTCCAAACTTTTTACAGAATGATTGATTAACTGTGCTCTGATCGCAAACTATGGCGCGGACAGTTAACCTTATAGCTTTGCAAGCTGTAATATTTTCTTGGACTAACTTTTCTAGTGTACTTACAGGAATAGCTTTCTCACTCTGAAACGGCGTAACAAACTACTTGCTTCCATCCACCGCATAAACTTCTTATCATAAATAGGCAAATATTTTTACCAATTTTTGAATTTCGGCCGGAATTACCGAAACCGTAATCAACGTAGCCATCTATTTTGTCGTGTTTCTCATTATATTTTAAATCCTTTTTAATTGCCATATCATCAAAAACTAAAAGAACCTCACGAGACTTTTTATCAAAAGAAGCTGTTGCAGTTTTAATCTTCTCAAAAACATCAGTTTGAATTCCTGTTGATAAATTATGTATGGGTAACCAATAATAAATTGAGCGGACAGAAGGTAAACGGAGTCCCAATTTTTCCTTATCTGTAAAATTTCTTGTTTTTCTAAGGAGCATTTTACAAAATGTTCTTGCGAATTCGGAGGCATTTGAAATCAAATCAATAATTTGGTAAATGTAAGGGATCATAGTAGCAATATTACTTGATATAGTTTTACGCTTGTCTACTTGAAATTTGGAACGCAGTAATTTTTTTTTAGTACTTGAATATTGCTTATGCAAAACTATATTGATATTTTGCAACTTTTTTATTTTATGTTTTAATTTCCCATTTTCCATTCTAAAATATTTTAAATTTTTTTCCCTCGAATAACAAGATGAGCAGACCCCATCAATATTTTCCGCTGGTAAATTATTACCTTGAATATCATAATTTAGATCCTCAAATTCAAGGTCATTACATTCATTTTCAGAACCCTGTTCGCTTTCGTCATGCCCTCTTAGCTTTAATGTTGTTATTGCATGAGTAAATAATTTTTTTTTTACCAAAGAACGTTTTTTCAAGGTGTACCTCACAAATTAAAGGTCTTATCAATGCACTAATGTGATCATAGGACAAGTGACAAGCCCTAATGTGAAACAATTTTTTGATCAGCTTACCTCAAGGAATCGCGTGGTATACCGGAAGGTATCTTGATCTTGATCAGAATCACCCTGTATATTTATAGAACGGCTCGTCGGACAGAAAAAATGATTATAACCAATTTTATAGGATTTCTTATTCTGAAGAAGTTTTTGGTACAAAAAAATGTCTAGGACTGATCGTTTTCAAAGTATATGTAAAAACCAAAATTATTATATGGCAACACTAAGAAGGGGTTGCCCGATTTAGCCCATTTTTGAAACTTTATTTGCTATTAGTATAAAAACACAGCGTACCAAATTTCAGCTGTCTATGTCGACGTGTTCTCAGGTAGTGTCCAAATATATCGTGGAAAACGAAATTTTTGTATGGCAACCCCATGAAGGAGTTGCCCGATTTGCCTCATTTTCGAACTTAATTTTACTTTTTTTTTTAATGTCTGTGTACAAAATTTCAGCTTTCTAGGTGAACGCGTTCTCGAGTTGTCGTGCGCACAGACAGACAGACTGTCGGTCGGACGGACATGCAAAAATCAAAATAAATTTTAATATTATGCGTGGGCGTCCAATTCATTTTGCTCTACCATCATTATTTCGAGGTGTTACAAACGGAATGACAAACTTAGTATACCCCTATAGATTTCATCTAGGGTATAAAAAACGACACGGCTATGGCATACTACATGTCGACTAGAGGAATTCCAGTGAAAACAATTCTGCTTTCAGCGGCTAGCAGAAGCGCAGCAAAAATTTCATGTAAATAAAATACAAAATATATATAAGATATTGTATATGCATTTCTTTCCTCTAGTTTTGTTGCCCTGCTTCCTCCAATCGTCCCTCATTTCAGACCGCAGTCCACAAGTGCTGGCAGACTCATATCACCATTCAATAAAATGTGTCAGTGAAAATCATGAAACATTCTATTCTTTGCTATCTTCCTTCCCTCACATATCCCACTTTTTGTTATCGACGAATACCTAAATATTCCTCGCTTCTGTCGTGTTACGGACCACGACCAAATCCGAAATATGTATTGAAAAGTATCTTACATAAGATAGATTTTGTAAGCATATTGTATATTTTTTGCAATTTTAGTTCAATTCAATTCAATTCAATTTTTATTTACTCAATTTAAGGGTACATTAAGATGCTTAATCCGATCTTATAAAACTGTACCACTAGATAATCAGGATTTTAGTTTAAAAACTAGGAAATACACTAACACTACAAATAAGCTATGATAAGAGAAAAATAAAGTAGAAAACTATATTAGCTTACATTACAAATGAAGAAGAAAAAAATAAAAAACAAATATATATATAACTTACATATGTGTTAAGTCCCAATATGGGCTTAGCATAAAAAAGGGGGCAGGTGCCGGTTTCGAAATGATAAGACAGGATGTTTTTTCAAATAACAAAAATTCACTAATTTATTTTATCACAAAAATCTTAACCTAGAAAATTCAATTTGATTAATTCACTTTTTTTCTTAACAGTAGATAACAAAAATTGACTACAAGTACTAACTCTAAGCGTTTCAAGTAATCCAATTTTGTGTCGCGTAAGTAAAATTCCACTGGTTATTATTTCTTAATCTGTAATAGAAAGAAATAATTATTAATTTTTGAATAACCGAGGTTTGGTTGGTAGAATGAGCGTCAATGAACTGCTCAGACGGATTGTAGCTGGGCTCAGAAAACTCCCAGTATATGGTGCTGAAATATTATTAATGTTTTATATAAAAATATTAGTATAAATGGGAGTCAGAAATACTTCCCTTGGTTTTGTTAATCAAGACTTAATTTTGGTTTCAGAGCCACCGATCTGTCTTGTCGCTTGGTCAAATCGCAAGTGATTTCATATTTCCAATCGCTCGCTATTTATAGGCAGAAACACAATGGAGATTGTGACTGCCGGTGGCGTTGCCAATGACGCCCGCGTCTTTGCGTTAATTTTTACGTATTTGGTCCACAAATGGCGTCATCGTGTGATTTTTCATGTATTTGGTCCAAGAATTATCCATTTTGGCCCAAAAATGGCGTCATCATAATTTTAACCGGAATAATTTGCTATGTTATGGGCCACCATTTTGATTATGTCAAATTGTTGGTGGCAGCTGATTGAAACTGGTAAGTGTTTACATTCTTTTTTAATGTTTATTTTATTCATTTTATTAATGATTTTGTCTTCTATTTCTTTTTAGGTGGTGGAGACATGACTGTGGCGCGGGATTGTTTGCCTTGTTTAGTAAGTGAGTATTTGTTTTTTGGTAAAGTCTCAGATCATTTAAATTTGTAAATGATCTGAGATTTTACTATTTTGTTGATTTTATAAATACCCGCAGTTGTTCTTTCTTTTAGATTTTTGCTTGGGTGCTCCATGGGACATCGCGGGAATTATTGCCGATGCTCATCGTGGGATTCGTTATTATAAATAGTGCGTGAGTTTTTTAGTATGTAAGTTTAGTGTTAGTTTTAATTGTTCCGCGACGGAACAATATGTATATAATTAGAGTTGCATTGTATAAAAGAAAAAGATGTTATATAAAAAAAAGACGTTAAGCGCAAAAACATTCCGATGCAGTACACACCATATCCATTCAACCTTATACTAGGTGTTGAATAAGTAGCCTCTTAAAAGCTCCAAAAGAACCCTCCCGCTGAATGCGAGCCGGAAGGGCGTTCCACAATCTTATAGCTAGAACGAAGTAAGAACGCTCAAAAACAAGTGTACGAAAGCGCAGCAACAATATTTTCAGACCTCTATCAGAATTAAAAAATGTGACATGTTCATACAGATAAGTCGGCTGAGTTGTATGAAGAACTTTAAAAAGAAATAGAAGCAATCTACGTTTCAAGATGACTTCAAGAGAGCAGCTGAGAAGCGAATCCTGTAAATGGGAGACATGGTCATACCTTCTGAGACCGAAGACAAATCTGAGACAGTCATTAAAAGCTATATTTATTTTCCGCCTACAGCAGGAGTCGAGTGACCCAAAGACCAGGCTGCCATTAGTAAAGTACGGAAGTAATAGAGTTTTCAAAAGTCTCAGACGTAAACTAGTCGGAAGAATACTAGAAGATAGCACAGTCGCCGAAGTCCAGCATATATTTTAGATATGTTGGTACTAATATTGTCACAGCATTTCATCCTTGAACTGAGAAGTATACCTAAATCACGTACCCTGTCCATATACCGCAGGGACATACCATTCAACGTAATATTGGGGAATGAGGTAAAGTCATTAATACGAGAATGGAACGCTAAGACTTGTGACTTCCCTGCGTTTAGGCAAACACAATTCTTAAGACACCAATCATGGATTCTCTTTAGGTCAGAGTTGATTCATTCAATGCAGTCTTCAATTAGACTGATTGGACGGCTCAGGTAGATTTGAACGTCATCCGCGTACAGATGAATGCTGTCATTGATGAACAGGCTGAACAATAAGGGACCCAGTATCGATCCCTGAGGAACACCCGACATGAGATGTAGAACATTCGATGATACCTGCTGATTTATTGTGACCGTTTGGGATCTTCCAACAAGAAAGTTTTGGATAAAAAGAAGAGCTGATTTAGAGAATCTAAAGTGAGACGAAAGATTCTGTAATAACATAGTATGGTTTACACTGTCAAACGCCTTTGAGAAATCTAAAAGAGTTAATACACTGACTTCGTCAATATCCATTGCGTGGCGGATATCGGTGGTCACCTTAAGAAGTGCAGTCTCACAGCTATGGCCAGCCCGAAAACCAGATTGCCAAGCACTCAACAAATTAAACGCAGTCAGATATTCATTTATTTGATTATAGATTAATTATTCAAATACTTTTGAAAGGAAGCACAATAAACTAATGGGCCGAAAGTCTGACAAGTCTTTGGGAGAAGGTATTTTTGGAATTGGTATTACATTAGCAATCTTCCAAGAAACTGGAAAAATAGACATTGTGAGGCACATGTTGAATATGTGCTGCATTGGCCAAATGATCCAGGGCAAGATTAGTTTGAGAAATTTCGGCGAGAAATTATCAGCACCAGAGGCCACAGATTTGATGGATAGAAAAGCCTTAAAAACTCCATCTCCATCCACACAGCGAAAATTGAACTCATCGATTGAATTATCAGAGGAAGATTAGATTAGATTAGATTAGATTCGTAGAGGGGTGTGTCGGCGTCAGCCTCGCAATCACCGCGACCTAAAAGATCTCTTGTGAGTCCCCGTTGAATTTATTCCCTTTCTAGGTTCAGACTGTTAATAAAGTCTAGGATCGTTCTGGGATTGAGATTCCGTACGTAGTTAGGTGTAGGAAAAGCATGTTCGAGATGGAGTAGTCTCCGCCTGGTCAATGCTTCGCAGTTGCAGAGCAGATGCTCCGAGGTTTCATGAGCATCCTGGCAAAAGCAGCAGGATGAAGTCTCAGCCAAGCCCATCTTGTTAAGGTGATACCTCAAGGGGCAATGGCCTGAGAAGAGTTCTGTAATTATTTTGAGTTCTGTTTTCTTGAGGAGTAATAGTTCTTTTGTTTTTCCTCCAGAGGTGTCGATAAACTTTTTTGCCTGACGAAGTCCTTGTAGCCTTTCCCAGTATAGGGATTTTTGTTTGTTCTCCCAGTTATTTAGGGCAGCTTTGAGGTAGCACTTTGAGGTGCCACAGAATGGCTCCGGTCCGACAAAGGGAGTTTCCGCTCCTCTTTTGGCCAGGCCATCAGCAATTTCGTTGCCTTTATGGCCCTCGTGTCCAGGTACCCACATGAGGATAACTTTTTTTCCTCTTGATAAATCTTTTAGGGTTTGTAGACACTCCTAAACTATCCCTGACTTGATGGTGTAGGACTTTAAGGCCTTGATCAGAGGAAGATAGCAGTGCATCTACTCTTAAACAAGGGTCCGGTAATCGAGTAAGCGCAAAGTGCTTATTGAGATCGTCAAGATGAAAATCGCATATAGGGTGTCAGAACCATATACTCCCGCTTTGCGTAGGTTAAACCATAATTTCTTGGGATTTAAGTTAGGATTAAATCTATGTGCATAGAAAGACCGCTTAGCAAATCGTATTTTGCTGTTCACACGATTTCTAACAGCTTTATATGCACGTTGGCTAGCGGCCGTCCTGAGACTCCGAAATTGCTGAAAAAGATAATCACGTTCAGCAGTCAGTGATCTTATTTCTGAAGTGAACCAAGGACGGCTTTTACTCGTGACTTTCTTCCTACGGAGGGGAATGAACTTATCAAAAAGCCCAAGAAGTAAATAATTTAGAAATTCCACTTTGTCATTTACATCAGCGAATAATTGGATATTCTGCCAAGGCAATGAGTTACATTCATCATGTAATGCTTCTACATTAGCATAGTCACGATAAAGAATGGTCGCGATGTTATTCTGTATTTTAATATCGTACGTAAGGAATAAGACATCATGGTCGAGTATGCTTGGCGGGGTGAGTTGATTCTGGAACAGAACTAATGTCGGGTCAGATACAAACAAAAGATCTAATTGCTATGGGTTCATCGAATTAGTTGCCGCTACAAATTTCGTGCTTTTTAAAACTCGTCTGGCATTAGATCGACTTTTGCACATCTAGTTGTAAGTTGTCTCAGGTGGAAGAGACCTCAGCGAAAAAAATTGACATGCCTTCCAATGGAAGCTTGGAGGAAGTGGTGGAAAACTTTTCTATTGCTTCCTTCTAATGTCATGTAATACTAAAAAGAAATTTGGTGTCCAATGAAAAGCTATGCATCTATGCCTTCTGAGTAGAGCTTCCACTGCATCATGTCATGCTTCGAATTCCCGCTGGAATGAAACAGAATCCCTCACTACTACATGAGAACCCTAACATAGTCCTAACATTTTAAATTATTTGTAGCATTCTTATGATTTCAATAGCGCCTCCACCCTAAACTACTATTCACATAAAAAATTGGAATTGTGGTAATATTAAGCTTACTTTCTTATCTTCCCAACCGTAATAAAATTTCTATATATTTCCTAACAAAATTATTTGAAAAACTTTACCTTAACCGAATGACTGCGATTCCCCAAATAAAAACTCTCAGCTAAGTAATAATTGCATATGAAAATGTGCCGTGGTGAGATGAACTCGAATCAATCTGCCTAGAGATTTGAACTATGGCCTCACATACGCTATTGCAACTATTACGCAGCTGAGAGTTATTGAGTATAAAATAGTAAGGGTAAGGTATATAGTAAGTATGACCTTTGGGAAGGTAAGGAGCCAAGCTTAAAATTACTGGAACACTATCTTCCTGTATAGATAGTAGTTTAGGCTTTACGACATTTATATAATCAATGTCTAGTCATTTTTCCATACGAATAAAAAAAAATCTGTTAAAGAATTGGACTAGCATGCACACATATAGAACTCTGTTTGATGGCTTGTGAAGTACTTCTCGCGGGTTTTTGGTGTTAATACAATTTTGTTGAATAACGTGTGAAGAAAAAAATGGTTTACTTTGTCTTGTATCAGTTTTTGCCGATCAAGGTAAATATAAACACTTGATTATGTTTCTAGTTATGTCACTGTTGAAGTATTTTATTACATTTTGAGTTTAGTCACTTTCAATAAATTACAACGTTTTTTCCTTTGCCATATTTCAGTGAAGAAGAATTGTATTTGTTTGAAGTTACATCATTCCAGCCAGACAAAGCGAACATTTCTTGTTTATTACCTTTTTATGTATATCACTTTTGATCGATTTTGTTATATATTTCGAGTTATGACACTTTTGATGAACTAATACGAATGCTTTCTTTTTTCTTTTTTTTTGACGCAGCAAGATTATGCGTTCAACGAACCGCGCAAGTTTAATTGGATGAGTGGTTACAGAAGAATTAGATGGAAAGAACATCTAAGGAGTTCGGCTACAGGTGATGTTATAAAAGAAGAATACTCAAAAAAAATTTCGGTTGGTGGAGGTTCAACATATAAGGTAGGTACATTCGAGTCGTTGACGACATACACTGATATGATGATGAATGTGATAAGCAAGCTGATCTTCGGATTATATCATCCCCAGTTCAAGATTTTACCGATTCAATTGTTGCCAATTGTGGACTTCCAGGAACGAGTACCTTTCCAAGGCAGAGTACTTTCGAGGGTCATATAGTGTTGGTGTATGTTGACTTCATCAGAGCAGAACTCTTTACTTTACTTGCAGATATATACAGGCAAAGAAAATTCAATTTTGCATGAACTGAAGTTCCGATATTAATAGTAGGTTCATTACATATCGAATAGGCAACATGAGTGACATGATCATCATCAATTCGGTTGAAATTTAAAATACTTAAAGGGTTTGTAAAAAAACAAAAATGCCAGCTATAAATTTTCCCTATATAATGCATATTTCGTGAGCTACGGCATTTTTAAAATGTCGGATAAATTCTGTCTTGGTCTTTTTTAAAAATTCATATAAATTTTTCTATTCATGACAGGATAATGAAATATGGGTCATTTGAAAGATAGGATCACACGTTATCTAAGAAAAATAGCATCCCAATAAAAGATATATGCTGAAAAGGATAAGGGTTTTATCCTTTACCCTAAATATCCTTGTAGACGTACTTTTGACTTTATCCACTTAGGTATTTTATATTGTTTACCTTATATTATCCGCTAAAACATATAACAATTTTAACTTGGGATCTCAACGGGATCAAGGAGTAAAAATCAAAAAAGTTTTACCACCAAAATACATTTATGTGTACTTATAAATAAAGTAAAATTGTTTTTTTACAGGATGCCCCATATGTGGTCTTTCACCTGAAGGCTGTGGATAAGCCATGCTTAGACAAGCAAGATACTGTGTGAGTGGTGGGGAAAATCCTAATGGTCTCCGAGATAAAATCCTGTAGGCGTGGTCGTGGTGGTCATTTGGCTGATGTTATTTTCCATTATTAACGGCACACCTTCCTCTTTATAATGAAATAAAGATCCGATCATTTATCTCAAAAAATAGCATTTTTCTTTGAATATCAAAATAACACCTCTTATTGGAAAGCCCGTTATTTGATTATGTTCTTATAGATCACCCTGTAACTCAGTGGTTCTTAACCTTGTTGGAGGTACTGACGCCCACCAGTTTCATATGCGCGTTCACCGAACCCTTCTTAATTGGAAAAATATGATTTTTTCAAATTCAAAACATAGGTATATATTTATACATAGGTGCACAAAATGAACAAAACCATTAAGAACAAAAACCAAAACCATTATAAAATGCTTTTGATATAAAAACAAAAACATAATAATGAATATTTATTGCAATTCAGTGTGACTTCTGCTCTTGCCTTTTAGATACTAGTTCAGAAATGCGCGGCTTTATCTTGGCAAGTGCCACGCTCATGACATTTTAGCAACAAAATCTGTTCCTTCTCTTCGTTTTTATGTCCAACATCCTCGGAAAGGATTGCTCGCAAAGATATGTTGTAACAAACGGTATGAAAATCTCCAGAGCTTTCTTAGCAATAACAGGGTACGTTACCATTTGTTGACACCAAAACTTTGAGAGCGTTGTTGTTCTGAAGACTTTCTGTTGAACCTGGCTCTGCTGAATTTCAATGATGACATCGAGGTATTCATCATTGACATCTGTTGTCTCAACACTAAACGTGAACGGCTGTGTCCCCCATGCTGGATATGACTCTCTTGTAGGGAAGTATCTGTCGAGAGATTTTGCAAGCTCATCTAAATGCGTGGCAATTGCTTGGTTCAGTTCCGCGGCTACAGAAATGTCTCCGATTCCAAATACATCTTCGAACTTACTTACACAGTCGTCTGGCAGGGGAAAGTTTGCGAAGTTATCGTTCTCTGTTCGTCGTTTCCATAACGGTAGTTTTTTTTGAAAAGCCTTCAGGTTTTCTTCTGCTTCGATGATGTTGACTCCACCGCCCTGCATCTGTTTATTGAGATGATTGAGAGCTGCGAAGATATCAGCCATGTACGCTAAAATGAGAATAAACTCTGCATGACAATGTTGGTGCTCTTGCAAAAACAGGACTAATTCCACACGCATGGCAAAAACACGATTCAGCACCTCACCCCACCTCACCTCCACCGAGCCTGGGAGACCGACTCACTGAACCCCTGGGGTTCGATCGAACCCAGGTTCAGAACCACTGCTGTAACTACTGAATGTTACATTCGATGAACATGATTTAAATTTTGTTGCATTGATAATAGTTGGACCTCTCCAATGGTGTAGAAAATTTTCCCCTTCTTCTGTCTGTTTTGAAGTTATGCGTCAATAAAATCAATATTTTTGAATTTTAGCTCGTTTATTTTTTAACTACTACTTTTATAAAAAGCACGTCATTAACACTAAGTTTTTATATTAGATTTGGAAATCTCAAATGCTTCCCTCCAAAACAACTATGACACACTGTACCCAAAATGTAACCCTTTTTGCGTATTTTCGTTTTTTCGTATATTTATCCAGCGAAAAATTTCAATGCCAGAAAGTAGGCAATTATATTTTTGGAATCAATTTTGGGAAAGAATTTTCGCTGGATATGCTCAGGAAAAAATGAAAAAAACGTAAAAAGGCGTACATTTTGGGTATAGAGTGTTATTGCTCATTTTATAGGGAAATTTTAAGTTTGTTGAGACATAACTTCCCAAATTAAAATTTTAATATATTTTAGTGGATAATATTAAGTAAAAAATTAAAACAAATGAATAAAATCAATACTTCGTTCTCCAGGATATTCAAGGATAAAGGATAAAATTCTTTCCAGGATATATTTTTACGATGCTATTTTGTTTAGCTAACGTGAAATCCAATCTTTAAAATGAGCCATATTTCATTGTGTTAGCATGAATAGAAAAATATATATGAATTTTGAAAAAAATACCAGGACAGAATTTTTGCGAAATTTTGGAAATGACATAAATTGCGAAATAGCATTGTACAGGGAAAATTTTCAATTCGTATTTTCGCTTTCAAGAACCCTCCAAGTATGTAAAATTTCAAAAAAATTGGTGATGGTCATGTCACACTTTCTGTGACTTTTGTTCGATTTGCTATGGAATGACCTAGTACCCAGGATTTTAGAAATCTGAATTGAGCAATTTATTTTCAGGTGAATGCGACTCCAATTAAAGTATGTAAAACGTTTTCGATCGCAACTCCTGATATAAATGATGGATATATTGGGACAGCTTTTGCATTGAACAATGAAACTTGTTTCCTAAGATGATAGGAAAGGACAGGAAGTAACACACTGTTGCTTCTGAAGGTAAAGAGAGTGTTAGGAACTTTATTAATGCTATTTCCAGAATAAACTCACATTATTTGGGTGCAAGCTACCATTTGCACATATGATCATGTTCAATCGCATATTTCGAGGTGAGTTTGACATATCCTTTTATACACCTAAGAAACACCAATGTGATCTCTGTGTTTCATTAAAAAATGCAGATGAACAAGGAAAAAATTGTTTCTCTATTCTTACAACATGCACTTACAACAAAAAGGAAAAGGAACTCCGAATGGTGATAACGTGGCTGTGTATGACCTACAGGCGGTAATGCCATTATCCAGAGGTCTATAGTTTCGTCGTTTTATTATAAAATTAGAAACAACTCTTTTAATTTTATAATTCGCGATTTGGGTGGGAAGAGTTTTGAGTGATACTTTTGGAATGAAACAGAAAGAAAGTGTGGCAAAATGGAAATTTGAACCTGTGTATACTTCATTTCATATAGGGGTTGGTGGGAAAGGCCAACACTACAGATCTGGATATTGTGTTTTCAAAGCTCAAAATGACAATGAACAATCATTTGGTTTCTGAAACAAGTAGGAAGATATATGTATAACTTACAGCTATGTAACAGGACTTCTAGATAAGTAAGTACTATGTACACATATATAAATTTACAAAATATTGGAAGACTAGGGGATAAAGAAAATTCACCTAAAACTAATGTTCCCGTACTATGTTACTTAGGGCATATGGTAACTTTAAAAATTTATTTCTCCAAACCAAAGCACAGTAAGAACGGAATTCTGCGCACATGGTTGGATTAATGGTAAAAATTTTATACAAATTGGAAATGATGACGGGTCCAAAATAAGTCTAATTTTATCGTAGTTGTTTGGAACGGCTGCATGTAGTTTTCGTCAGTTAAGCTATTTAATTTTTTTCGTTTTTTAAAAATATTTTTCCGAAAATTGTATTTTCATATTAAATATTTATTAAGTGTATTTATGCTGGAAATCCATTTGAATAAACTTGGCAGCAATAAATTCCAATGCAGTCTCTATTCCCAACAGGAGTCTTTGCCGATGAAAATTATCACAGTCAGTCTATTTCCATCAATTTTTCTCATTCCCTGATTTTGCTTGTATAAATTTGTTAAAGAAAATTTCCAATGGTATTCGAGCGGAATGCACACTTTCCTGATGTCTGTTATCGGAATTTGGTGCCGAAGCTTTAAATTTACTTTTAGTCTGTTCAATGAAGGCCATTTGGATAAGCTTTACGGTAATTTTAAAAGCCAGATATGGCTTGAAATTACATGAGAATATCGGATGCATCCATCTTTTAGGGTCATATTCAACTCCTTCAAAATACATTAGATGTTTCGTAGTTAGTTATGGGAAAAACTTCTAGTCATTCACAGAGTACAACGACTTACTTGTTACATAAAAACTTAGACAGGCCGCACAGTGCACAATCAATGACTGTAGTCAGTGATTTATAAGTCAGTTATCTTTGTTCATTACACGCAACAGTGTTCGGTACCGCATACTGCTCTATTTTACATCAGTCAGCAACTAAAAAATTAGAAGCAAGTTGACAACTGGAAACTGACTGAATCGATCCGACTGTTGTGCTTTCAGATCGCTTGAAGATGATTTTGATAAAGGAAAATTTACTTTCCTGATGATTGTGTCCTTTTAGGGCTTTCTTTGTACAAAAAAATGAAAAGATGGAGTCTTTATAAGATTGCTCGTGCGTCCGTCTGTCTGTCTGTCATAGTCACTTTTCTCGAGAACGACCTGTCTTCTGAATTTGAAATTTAACAGAATGTTAGATCTTCATGACTCGCACATATGTCGACAGTCAAAGATTATTAAATACATTTTTTAATGGGGTGGGTTAAGCGCACTAAAAAAAATATATTCTTTTGTATCATTGTATGAAAGGACTACTTCTCAGAATTCCACAAAACAAATTGCAAAATTTTTGGTAAATTGGTTATAAAAAAGTGCAAAATGTGCGAAAAATATCGTTCCCCCTGATCTTCTAGGTTTCTAAAGCTAAAATTTTGATATTATTGGGGTTAGTAGCCATATAATTATAACAAGAAAACTGCAGCTTTTTTCGTCAGTCCCATAGTTGCTGTAAAAAATTTTGTTTATGTGTTAATTTCTAAGACGACTCTATTACCAATACAAGCAACTTCTATTAGATCACACTTGCGTCGATTTGGATAATATTAAAATTTGACAATACAGAGTAATGTTTAAAAGATATGAAATATAGAGCTAGCTAAAGGAAAACACAATAATCTAAAATTTTATTTACTAAAATCCCAGAACAATGTGGTGAAATTAATCAAATTAATCATTTTTCAGTTATCATAGGCAAATTTGAATTAGATTGAAATATATGTAATTAAATTCAATCGATCGACTGTTCGGTGATAAAGTTATGGTACGGAATACATGGCTCTCTCTTGACTGACAGAATTATTTTTATTTTTTTATTTTTTCACCTACAATCTTTATCAGTTCATCAGTACTTTCTTTAGATATACGGTAATACATTTGAAGGACTGGTCTGCCAAATATTTACGCATGCAATATGATACCATCCTTTTTGCAATTGATGGATTCTTCCTCATCCTTTTTCTTGTAATCATTCCACCCGAATCAACCAATTACTGCAGGGTTTATGTCTTTCATTGAATTTTTCAGGCAGTTACAGTTAATTACAGTTAATATAAATCGAAACACTACTAAACGCATTTGACTCGATTACTAATTTGTCAGAAAATTATGCAATATGCGGATATGTAACGACAGTTAATCAGTAACGATTAAAAATCAATCAGCCGGTGACAAGTAAACAGACCAGTCGGTGACTGAACAATCAAATTAATCGGTGGTGTGCGGGGTCCCTATGGGCGATTGATATATTTTTAATTGTTGCTGATTGACTATCGTTGCATGTGCGCATATTGCATCGTCTTCTTCCAGCTTAGTAATCCAGTCGAAGACGATGGGTTTGAGTTCTATTTCGATTTTCGTCAAAATTTGACAGTGTTGTTGAATACTAGGGAAGTGATATAAAAATTGCAATATGAAACATAAACCTTGTAGTAATTTACTATGAGGAGAAGGAGAAGGAGAAGAAGGATTTCAAGAAAAAGTATGTGGTAAAATCCATCCATCCTTTCGGACCATAACCATAATTACTTAGATATGATAGCTTTTAAAATATAATAAAATTAACCGAACTTTACTGAAAAGTTGAAAATTTCATCAAAGCTGTAAGATTCCTAAATTGCTGGCAGCTACGAGGAAATTCACAAATAATACGATTTTTTTCCACTTTCAATTTTCAGGATGTTCTCTTCAGAAAAGCAATAAGATATCACCCCGTAAATATTATATGTAAACCCTTTTTAACGACCTCTTTTAACCTCTTTATTACGATTAAACAAAAGAAAAACCTTTACTTATGACGGCAGCAATCAACAACAATCAACTGATGTTATTAAGGTTGCTGATGCAGACTGAGTACGACAGTCGGTTCGATTCCGTCAGTTGCCAGTCGTCAACTCCATTCTGATTTTTTAGTTGCTGACTGATGTAAAATAGAGCAGTTTGCGGTACCGAATATTGTTGCGTGTAACGAGCAAAGTCAACTGACTTTTTAGTCACTGATTACAGTCGGAGATTGTGCAGTGTGCAGCCTGCCTAAATCTGCAGCTCAAGAATTGAGTGAGAAAAAAACTATTTATGCAAAAAAAAAAAAAAAAGAATTTTCGTTGCAAAAAAGGGGCGTTTCATATAAGCAGGAACCGTATAATCGTCAGTACGGCTTGTTTCCTGCCTGCCGTATACGCCAAAGCAAACAGTCAAGCTGACCTCATATATAGACTTGCTAGGCATTCAAGTAAATACGTAGTATTTCGCCTCATATAATTCAGAATTTCATTTCACAAATTATTTGAATCTATATATGGCAGGCTGAATTCTTAAAGGTTCAATAGACCAAGTTTTGTAATTATAAGGTTTTTATTGAATCTTAAGGTTTAAGATGCGCTCTATCCAAATTTTTTACCTAAATGAATTTATCTTTTACGAAATCGAAAATATAAAGTATTCGTTTAGTTCAATAGACCAAAATTTACGTTATTTTTTGTAACCATTTTATTCTTATCAGTTTAATATCTTCAATGGACTCTTTTATGTTGTTTCCCCATAAACGGAGGCTTTAGTATTTAAGACTCCAAAATCTCAGAAAATTGGATTTAGAACCCTTTGAAATGACTTTGATAATTTTATTCTTAAAAGGCTTTTATCCAAGATTTTGTGCTTAAAGGTTCAATTTTATATGGAGCTTCCTATGGCTGTCATTTTGTATATATAGGCAGATCTTGAAGGTCCAAAGTCATTTTGTTCTAAGTGCTTGACGAGTGAAGTCGTAACACGAGTGGTGCAGATTTTTACTTTTTTCAGTTATTGATAATTCTTTTGTTGCGGTATGACACATTACTTAAAATTGTTTAACAGAACATGGGTTAATCTTCCTGTCACATACCTATTATACAGAAAATGGGAAGCAAAGAGAACAGTGAATCACCTTCACCGTATCTATCATCCATAAACATAAACATAAACATAAACATTCCTTTATTAGAGCACCCGTGCCAAAGGCACGCAAAGCGTTGGGCACATCATAGCCATTTACAAAGTAGATACACATTTTAGAAAAATAAATCATAAGAGAACATAGAGAAAACATAATAGCATGAATTAGTAATTAAAATACAAAAGTTGCATTATAGCAAAACACAAAAAACAAGAAACAGGAGTACATAGTGTAGTATAGTAATGTAGAGTGTGAAAATTACATTAAGCAAACTAGTAATAGATATAATAGATATAATAGATAGCTTAATAGCTACGAGGCATAAAGCAGCCAAGTGAAGTAGACATTAATTAGAATAATAAAAATAACTTAAAATACGAGAGCCTAAGGGAAATATATACACAGAATATATTCTAGAGAGCTATAATAAAAAAAGAAAAAACATTGAGCAAACAATAAAAATGGTAGAGGAGAAAACTTAGTATATATACAGTATATGAAATATCCTCAGTAGAACAGTAATATTTTCAATGATGCTCTTTTCTGTACAAATGTATATATACTTTTTTTTATTAGAATTTTATCTAAATGTCTTGACAGTGATTCATCTGATTCATTAGAAATAAAAAGAACACCATCAGAGCCATTAATATTTGCCGGAAACTCATGTGATGATAAAGATGATAGTCCGTCTTATGAAAGCAGTTCTGACGAAGAAAGGATTGAAAGCATTAACACATTAGATTCTAATGGAATCAGCGTTTGTCAAACTAGGTGTGAGACGAACATCGAAGAATTAGATGTTGCTCATGAGCTTGTCCAAAGCATAGACAGTACAGATTCAATTTCAGTATTCCAAGAATCTTCGCAATTGCAGCACCCACGATCTGTTGAAAATACAGGCGCACGTCCACGGAAGAGAAAGGCCGATCCTTCTATGTGGAGAAAGAAAATCATACAACGGTTACGCGAGCAAGGAAAGAAATACACAAACGAAAGGGGGAAAGAATATCCGGAAAGATCCGTTAAATCATTAATTTGTGGAAATAAATGCCCGTATGAATGCTGTTGCTATTTTTTAGAAGAAGATCACAAACGAGTTCATGACGCATTTTGGACGTTGACAGACAAAGAGAAAAAGTTTTTTTTTATGCTAAATTTATAACACGGCAGCTAGCACGAAGGAAGAGAACTGCAGCAGAAGTCTCCAGGAAAAGCAACACGTTCAAATATCATTTGGAGCTAAACAATGAAAAATTACAAGTTTGCTAATCCTTCTTCCTTTTAACTTTGGACATTAGTCAAAAGCGGGTCTACAATTTTTTTTAAATATAACTATAATATAGCATCAGGTTCACCACTGCCTTCCTTGTGTGGACTCTCACTATCTTCGAGTAGATACCACTAGGCAATATTTAGAATCCGGATTAAATTTAATGAAAATGTACAAATTGTACAAAAAAGAAATCGAAAATCCTGCCAAATATTGTACATACAGGAAAATATTCAATACAAATTACAACTTATCATTTTTCAAACCAAAAAAAGATTTGTTTGAGCAAATGTGTGGAAAAATGTAACGATAAAGAAATAGCCATTTATAATAAACATGTGCACTTTAATGAAAAAGCCAAAGTAAGGCGTAATTACGATAGATAAAATGCGAATATTTCAATAGCAGTTGTTCTTTATGATCTGCAAAATGTGTTTGCATTGCATTATAAAAGGAAGTTTAGTATGTACAACTTGACAGGACTCTGCAACTTAAATAACATGACATATTGCAGCATTTGGTATGAAAGCCAAAGGGAAGAACCGGTAATGATATTGCCAGTGCTTTAATAACGATATTAAAAAATGTTGTAAACTACAACCCTTGCATAACTTCAATAATATTATGGTCGGACTCAAGTGTTCCGCATAACAAAAATTGGATTACATCACTGGCACTTTTGAGCTTTCTAAAAGAGCATCCTGTTTCTTTAGTCCCGTCTCGCTACTTCGACTGATCAAATCTATGGATTACGCAAAAGTAAAGCTTAGAATCATGCAACTGAACTCAAGTGACTTTTTCAACTATAACGCTGCAAGTATAGGTATGACTTTTGTCCGATACACTGCTGCAAAGGAAATTATTTTTGACAGAAGGGACCTATTTACTATCAAATATAGAGAAGATTATGGAGATGAATCTCCTCTACTAAGCGTTCCTATCTTTCCTGCTGTACTTAGAAAGAAAACCCAGCTACAGTTACCCAAAATTTCATTAACCAATGTGCCGAGAAAAGTTTCAAAAGAAAAAGTTGAAGATATCGAATCAATGCTGCCATACTTCCCAGAAGGGGACAAACAATTTTACAAGGCTGTACTAAAAATATAAAGAACAGTATTAAACATTCTTTAAAAAGATTGAATCTTGTTATGTTTTGTTTATTATTAATACTTGTTTTGTAATGTATACTTTATAAATGAATAAACTTTTATTAACCATCAAGTTTAGTTTTCTTATGTCGCAATAGTCCAATTGAAGCTAATTATAACAACAGAACAGATATTACCAGTCTCTAATATAATTTAGTCTTAACTGTTCAATATCCAAAAAAAGTTCAATATCTCATTAATTTCTCATAGAATTTTGTAGTAGGTACAAAGAACAGGTGCAATATGCAATTGGCTATAACTTTCTTAAATCTCCAATATTGTGCGTTTTTAAGAAGAATTAACTGATTTAATATTTTTTTCCTTATTTGAAACAGTAAGTATTTCGAACTTTGCTAATAAAATGCGTTCTTATGCAATTAAAAAGTAACTTAAAACTAGTTCAAAACTTAAAAGTCGTCTCCTGTAAGATTTACTTTTTTGAAAAGGGTTTTCCAATAAGAGGTGTTATTTTGATATTCAAAGAAAAATGCCATTTTTTGAGACAAATTATTGGATCTTTATTTCATTATAAAGAAGAAGGTATGCCGTTAATAATGGAAAATAACATCAGCCAAATGACCACCACGACCACGCCTACAGGACCATATCCTTTTCATGAAATTTTCCATAACCAAATCGCAAAGTGGCTGCCCTATGTCCTCGATAGCCTCACGAATTCCATCTTTGAGGTCTTCAATCGACGCTGGGCTGTTAACGTAAACCTTCTCTTTCACGTGGCCCCAAAGGAAGAAGTGGCAAGGTGTTAAGTCACAAGATCTCGGTGGCCAATTGTGATCACCTCTTCGAGAGATAACACGGTACGGAAACTTTTTCCGTAAAAGATCAATGGTTTCGTTGCTTGTATGGCACGTAGCACCGTCTTGTTGAAACTAAACGTTGTCCAGATCAATACCATCCAATTCCGGCCATAAAAAATCATTAATCATCTGTCGATAGCGCAATCCATTCACCGTAACTGTTGCTCCAGCCCCATTTTCGAAAAAGTAAGGTCCAATGACCCCGCGGGACCATAAACCGCACCAAACAGTCACACGTGCTTTTCAACAATAACTCTTGTGTTTTCCGAGCCCCAGATGCGACAATTTTGCTTGTTGACGAAGCCATCGAGATGGAAATGGGTCTCATCACTCAAGATGAGTTTTCGATGGAATTCCGGATCATTTTCATGCATTTCAAGGACCCAATCAGCAAAGACTCGACGTTGTTGATGATCGGCCGGCTTGAGTTCTTGTGTTAACTGAACTTTGTAAGCCTTAAGACCCAAATCTTTATGCAAAATACGGTGTAATGACGTTTGTGGAATGCCTAATTCCAAAGAACGACGAGGAATGGACAAACCTGGGTTTTCTTCAACACTTTCGGCTACAGCAGCAATATTCTCGGCTGTTCTTAAGCGACGTGCACGGGTTTTATTCTTCACATCACTAACTTGTCCCGACAGCTCGAATTTTTCTACCAATTTCTGTATTGCGGTCCGACAAAGTGCCTCACGACGACCCAAAAATGTTCGAGTTTTACGAACCGTCTCTGCCACATTTTCACCATTTTTATAGTGAATTTTAATAATTTCAATGCATTGTGAATCGTGTATCGTTCCACTTTTATTAATGGGGTAGTTTTTACTTGTCAAATGTGAAAAAACGACAGCTCCAAAGGTGACATCTACCGAAATAGCGGGCTAATTAAAATAACACCTCTTATTGGAAAACCCTTTATATTGAACCCTTAAGAATTCAGGCAGCGATATGAGGTCAGCTTGGTTGTTTGCTTTGAAGTATACGGCAGGCAGGAACTAAGCCGTACTGACGATTATACGGTTCCTGCTTATATGAAACACCCTCTTTTTGAAATGAAATTCCTTTTTTCAAAGATTTTTCGTTTGCATAAAGAGTTTGTTTTTCCACGCAATGATTTGT
This sequence comes from Dioctria linearis, assembly GCA_963930735.1. NCBI lineage: Eukaryota > Metazoa > Arthropoda > Insecta > Diptera > Asilidae > Dioctria > Dioctria linearis. Next base: position 298,187,456 of record OZ005741.1, read on the forward strand.
GTTTCAATTTTCTTTATATTCTCACAGTGTTCTCAAAAATAGTTAGCTAGACTGAAAAACACTTTGCTTACCACAATTTCTATTAGCAAAAACTGTCACAAACATCAATAAACAAAACATACTTTCTGCGGCTGCGATCACCAGCAATCACCCGCTCGATATTAACGTTGCTAATATAGACTGAGCACACAAGTCGGCTCGATTCAGTCAATTGCCAGTCTTCAACGCCCCTCTGATTTTTTAGTTGCTGACTGACGTAAAATACTGCAGTTTGCGTTACCGAACAACACTGTTGAGTGTAATGAACAAAGTCAACTGACTTTTAAGGCACCGATTAGAGTCGGTGACTGTGCAGTGTGCGGCCTGCCTTATACTTGTGTAAACTCACTAACACACTTTGAATATCTCAACACGCTATACTTAGACTATTGTGCTGCCCTAGCTAGGCTAACCCGTTGTTGTGCCCTTGTCGAGACCTGGAGTGCAATGTTGGCTCTTAAATATTAAAGGATTTCAAGGTACTGCCCTCACTCATTACTTGAGACCAACTGCCTGACAAGATTGAATATATTTCTTAAAAAATGAGAACTTTATGAGGGTTGCCATATTGCTGTCCATTCTTAACAACAACAACGGGCTGCCACTGCTTGACAGTACTTTTCTATTCTACGTTAGCAATTGGGGATTTCAATTGCTCCGCCAACATTCGGCCATCCTACGTGTGGCTGCCCTCAGCGACAATTTATGATGTATGCTAATATAATTCTACTAATATTAAAACTAAGATTTAGTACAGTGGTTAATTAACTACTACTACTACACTTCATGCAATAAAAGTACGTACTATTCTCTACATACTAATTCGCTCTAGTTTACACATCTTGTTGACGTCAGGCAAGACTTATACTTTGATCTTGAACAACCGTTCAATAACCAATCTTTAAATTTTGATCATACTACCAGTCGGCATATCCAACATATCTCATTAGCCAACAGGACAGCTCAAGGCTACGGTTCTCACCTAAGGATCTCCAATAAAACACATCAAATATATAAATCCCACAATTATTATTTTTTTTTAAGATTATTAATTATTTTTTTTTTTAAAGTCGGTAAACAAGTTGTTAAAATTGCTTAACTATTAAGTAGCACTGTTAATGGTGATTAGTTGGGGTCTTCTTCTTGAGAGTCATCATCGTCTATATGAAAACTTCTTTGGATTTTCATAATTTTTCACAACACAATCAATAACTCGGTGACCTTGCTGTCCACATCTGAAACACTTACCATAAAAAGTTCTCTTTAATTTCTTTGGTGGAGGAATGATTTCCTATTCGCGTTTCAATTGTCTTTTCCTATCCTTCATATTTTCATTGTTTGAAAAACGCGAGCCATTTAAAAAGTCTTCCCGGCTGTTTTCTTGAGCTCTAATACACTCTTATGATTTTATTCTTTGGTAGTCCTGAACAATTCGCTGCAGTTAATACATTAATTAAAGAATTGTCACCTAATCCTCAAATAATGTAGTTAATTGTAGCGGCTTCACTGAGTTTTGCCCGCCTTGCCAGTGATACTGTTATCAGCTTTATGTGTATGGTTGACTCATCCTCCCCACTTGGAAAACTGATTACTAATTTTTCTTTAAACTCCGACCAAGTTTTTATATCATTTTGCTGACTTATATACCAGAATTTCGAGGCTCCCGCAAGTCTTAGAGAAGCAAGCAGCATTATTCGCTGCTCGGACCAGTTATAAATCTTCTACAAATTTTCTACATTTTCCAACCATTAACGTATTTTCGCTGCCAGGCATAAATTGTGGAATTAAAGCTCGCACTTCTTCCATTCCCATGTGAATCGACCAACTGTCCGACAAGATTGAATACATATATTTCTTAAAAAATGAGATCTTTATGAAGGTTGCCATATTGCTGTCCATTCTTAACCTCAACAACGGGCTGCCACTGCTTGACAGTACTTTTCTATTCTACGTTAGCAATTGGGGATTTCAATTGCTCCGCCAACACTTGTAGCCAACTCTGTTCATTCAATGAAACCTATGAATCAATCCATTGAATTGAATTGAGTTATTACAATTTCAAGATAAATTTTACTTTTGAGTTTTTATTAGTATAAATTTTATTGCATGAATTAACAGCAAAATGTGTTACAATTGACCTTACAGATGTAGTTAGGAATGGTCCTATGTACAACAGACAATGTAGTTGTACATGTGTACAAGGGAAAATGTAAAGCCGATATTTTTTCTATTTTCCGTATAAATGAAACAAAATACATCTGATGCGAAAAATGGCGTTTTGTCTTAATGAACTTTTTCATTTAATTTCAAATATTTAGCTCGGGAAAGTCAATAGAATTTCATATCTCTCTAATCTACCTCGATCAATTTAAGTATGGCGCCATGCAACTGTTTGCATTACCTGAACCACAATAATGAAAGTGTCTTGTCGCTCTATTCTACATTGAATTTACAGTTCTAATTCAATGTTTATCACATTAGCCATTATTCATTGCTGAATACACTTAAGCTATTAGACAAAAAGCTTTTAAAGAAATCAATTTGGAATGTCTTACCATACAAATCGAGAGAAGAAGTAGTATTTTTCCAACATGCTGCTAAGTGTGAACCGTATTTCCCTCATATTAATTTCAGTGTCGTATTGGTATGGAAAGTTTTTCGGGATAATTAATTTCACGTACAACCCAAAAACAAAAATTGCAACGAAATCGCGTCTTTCTTATCTACTCTCTTGGATGTATTTTGTGCTTCTGTTTCTTCTGCCTATCGGACTTCCACATGTTCTTAGGCTCTTCGGTAGTAAATATGTTGAAATAAATCAAATAGTTTTAATGTATGCCTTAAATATTATCGTCACCATCACGGCAATACTGAATTACGCAATTATAATTCGAAAACGTGACAACTGTATAAAAATTGTAAATGATTTTTTCTGTACTATTAGTGAATTGTGTATTTTAACGGGTGAATCGGTTATTTTTAATAAACGATTTCTTTTGACGTTTTGCGGCAAACTTCTTTTCGATTTTCATCAGATATTCCGAGGCTTTTTATATATATTCGCGGAATTTCCCTGTGTTTATATAAGATTAACATATATTTTATTATTATTTTCTTATTCATCGCTGATATTTACAATCAATAGTTTTTTCATTGGATCAATGGTCATTAACGCAATGTGTAAGAAGTGTACCAATTATGTGGAACTACTGTTGTTTAAAATCGAAGAGACCGCAACTACAAAGAGTGTTGCGAAACCAGGCAAAATGGAAATGTTCACCGAAATCGCCATTAAAATGGAAAAATTACATTTAATTTATGTTAAAATTTTTAAAAATGCTAGAAATTTTTATAATTTGTATCAGTTTATCTTGTTACTAATATTTATTAAACTATTTTTTATCGGTGTAATTGTACCTTACAATTTTTACCTGTTAATAACTCATGGTGTAACTAGATATTTGGATCTGGTCAATTGCTTTATTTCTTGTTCGATTGCTCTCATATTGATAACATCAGCAGATCTTGCATCCGCAGAGTATAGAAAACCAATAGGTTTGCAAAGGTTTTGGTTGATGATGAATACTGAGAACGCACAATTAGAAAGAATTGTAAGTGAAAGTAACTAAGCTGTATACGATTTAATATTTTCTTTTTTATGTTATCATAGATGGAGAATTTTAGACGTGAACTAATTTTGAATGAACTCAAAGTTGATATATTGGGAATGTTCACATTGAACAATGCGTTCGCATTCGCATATCTATCGACAGGCGTCGAATTTGTAATTGTCCTTGTGCAGCTTTATTTTGCAAATAATTAACTTCTAAAGGCATCATTTGTATACATGGCGTCAAATATTATGGCAGTTAGTATATTTTAGAAGTAACGCTTAGCCATCTTCAAAAATTTGTAAACGAATATGAAAATTTTCGATAAATGTCGTAATTGATTACTTATTGGGGCACGAAGGATGGTTATGTTTCCGAGTAAATGTGAAGTTTTCTAGAGTTTCACTCTTTGGAAGCCAAAGTCATTCCAAGATTAAAGCAAACTTGATTTTTGAATAAAAATTAAATAGAAGAAAAGTTTTTTTTAGTAGATAATCATAAAAACTGTATTTCATTTGCGTATTAAAATAAATAAATATAAATGAATTTCGCATGATTGTTTTTAGTATGAAGTTATCTTTACCAGTCGGGTCTCAATATCTATATCTGTATATATTTGTATCAGCTGCAGCTATTAAAACAGTAAATTACCCAAGTAGCCATTTGCAACCAAAGTTACGAAGCAACAACAGTTATAAAGTAATGAAGTTGCTCAAAAGTTGCGTAAGCGTTTCAAATGCACTCGTTATAAAAAATGGTTTTAAAAACTTATTTGAACCAAAAATTTTCATATTTGGGCACGATATACAGACTAACAAGGTATGACTATCCGACACCCTAGATACGCCATTTTCTGTGTTAGTCGATTCGCATGACGCGTTCCTAAAAAGTGAAAAATATAAAGTTTAATATTTATTCTACTGGATCCATTTAAAATCTTGAAATAAGTAACATTTTACTTTCTAAACGTAAAGATAAATTGATGGAAGATTACTAGAATTGTATTTCACATTTTAATTTGTCACTAACTCCACTTTTTACACTTCGGTATGATGCATTGGAAATTTGCTTCTATTTGAGAAAATTACCATTATCACTAACTAATTTCACTATAGAAATAATAAAAAGATCTTAAATAATCAATTAAGAGTGCAAATTATAGGTATTTCAGTCTTATTTTGCATTTTTTTATCGATAAAACTTTCGTGGCACTTTGTTTTGATTCGAACTGATTTCCCTGAAATGAGCTTTAAACTAACAAATTCAATGTACATTTATGGTAAAAAACTCATATTATATTTATTGCAACATTTTCAATGGATCCAGTGGAATAAATTTACATAAATATTAGCACTTTATTTTTCCCGTTTTAAGAGTCGATTCGTGTGACGCCACATGCACTTGACAGCCCGGACAATCATACCTTGTTACTCTGTATATCGTGATATTTGGGTTTCTTTTTTACCTTCAACTCACCTTTGTTTAGGGAATGTTTCAACAAAACCAACTCGTAAATGAATGCCTGAATTAACGTTTCAAAATAACTTAAAAGCGTTAAGTGTAACAAAAGCTTTCATTGAAACGCCGTTCCAACAGACAAGCTTTCAAATAAATGTTTCAAATTAACTTACTTATAGCTTATAAAAAGTCATAAAGAAACCCAATTTAAACGAATCTGCTGATTTTTGGTTTCAATTTAAACTTAAATTAATAATAGTATAAATTGCGTGTCTAAAATACCCTTTGGTAATACCTAATGTGCCCACAGAGTTATTTTGTTACTGATGCGTAACTTCTTCGGGAAAATACGGTTACAATCTGGTGACAGCAACACCGAATGGCAACTATTCCAGCGGTATTGAGTCATTAATTCTGCGACGCTTTAATAGCGTAGTTATATTTTTTTAATCGTGAAATAAAACTTAAAGCATAGGGGAGTATTTCTAATAAGGATTTTTGTACAGTTGTAGGATTTTCTACATTGGTGATTGGTAAACAAACATGCTTTAGTAAGTTCGTATACTTTTTCATTATCTTATGATAATTTTTAATAATTTTGTCATTTAATTTCAGGCCAGAAGACTTTCACGTTTTGGGGCTTATCTGATATGAAAACTGCGCGAACAATTACATCGTATTTGTTTAAGGACAATCTTTGGATAAACTTTTCTTGGGGTGGGACGGCACAAAAAGGAAATTTTAAATCTTTTACTGAAACAAACGAGCTCATTTCAAGAGTAGTTGACACAGCACATCCATATTATTCAGAACATAAGCATGCTACTTTTATTAAAGAATTTTTAAAGCATTGGAAAACGCGATTAACGCGCAAGAGGTATTTGTTTATTTACACATAATTAGGAAAAGTACTAATTTTTTTTGTTAGTGTTTCTGGTGGTGAACAAACCTAAACAGAAAAAACACAAGTAACACTTACTTGAAGGGCAAGCAAAGGACATGTAGCACGGCTTTATTTTCAAAAGAATTGATTTTTTATTTTTTTATAGTTTTATTGAAAATGTTTCTTTAACTGTTTTCTTGTACTTCTTTTAACTAATTTCCAACTATTCAAGTCAATTAAAATAAAATGTACTAAATCCTAAAAAAACCTAACCTAACGAAATTAAATGAGCGCATATTTTTTTTTATTTTTATTTCTAAAACCTTTGTACCGACTTGATTGTTCTAGCGTTTATTTCAATCCATGTTTATATCGTTGTTAATTCAAAAAAATTAGATTTACAGATTATAAAAACTGCTTTAAATAAGCAACAATACATATTTAGTTCAGCTTCCAGCTCAGTGGGCTCCATGGCAGGAATCGTCATTAGTTGTACCAAAATGTTATTTTGTAACCCTACAATCACTTAAATAGGGTTACAGTTTTAAGTGTCAATCACTTTTCAGCAACTAGTTACGAAACTGTTCCTATCTGGTGGCATTTACACTCCAGTTTTAATTTAACGTTCCAAAAACCTCTCATCAATTAGTTACAAACTCGTTCCGATTCCATTTCATATTTACCGACGTTGAATTAAAACCGTCCAATTCTATTTGCAAGCACGTTTCTACGTTGGTTACTTGGATAATTTCTGCAAAAATACCGCTAATAGCGGAGATATAAAAGATGGTAGCAAAGCATAATTAACGGACAGAGATTAAGTTCACCGAACGATAAGATTAAGTAACGTTTTTTTCACAACAATTCCAAAAAAGAACCCTGGACAACCCTTAAATTTATTATATACAAGGCGGAACCCGCCGGCGTTGCCCAACTATAATATAGATGGCTAGACGGGTAGGGGTTGGGTGTTTAGAGAAGCATAAAATCTAAGTAATCGCCGTGTGTGTGTGTATGTGCGTGTCTGATTGTGTGTATGTTCATGTATGATTGCGAGTGGATACGTTCATATGTGTGGCAGAGTGTACGTCCGAAATATATAAAGATATGTGAGCGTATATAAAGAAAACCTAAAGTTGTGTGTGGCAGCCCCAAAAAGAGGTCGCCCAATTTGGTCCATTCTTGAACTTGTATTTACTATTACTATGAAAACTCCATGTACCAATTTTTTCCTCTCTACGTCGACGCGTTCCCCGGCAGTGCCCAAATATGTAGTTAAAAATGAAATTTTTGTATGGCGATACCAGGATGGGGTTTCCGATTCCAATATTTCTCTTGCTAAAAACTTTATTCGGACCATTACGAGTATTAAAAAAAGAAAATCATTCAAAGCGCTCCAGCCGTTCTCAAGTGATGCGATTACCAACGAACACATTTTATTTTATTTATATAGATTTTTTCTAAAGTTACGACGATAGATAGTAACTGTACAAAAAATGATCCAATTTTCTACTAAAAATAAGTGCGAAAATAATAGTAAAAAATTAAAAATTATAATAAAAGTAAGAATAATAGTAGAACCGGGTGAAGAAATCTATTAAAAGGAAATGTAACAAAATCCAAGTAGTATGGAAATTAATTAAGAAATAAGTGAGAATAAGAGTATGTACGACATAACAAACGTAAAATTGTAATAAAATATATTAAAAAAGTTTTAAAAATAAATAACTTTTGTAAATAAAATGAACTAAAAAGTAGAAAAGAATTTTTCTTCCTTAGTGATAAACACAAGAAAAGTTTCGTTGCAAAATAGAAGATATGATAGAGCTCAGATTAAATCCTAAAAGTTTGGGCATCCATAACTATAAACATAATTTTGTCTAACTGCAACTCATAAGAGCCCAATGCGTGGACTTGAGCAATGGAAATAGAAAATCGTTGGCTCATGTATTGATCTGATACAACAAGTGGGCTCAGTTCTACATTTTCACAATCAGCGTAGTCCACACAAGCATACTTGATTATGCCATAATATTATTCGTCTGCTACAATTGATGCTTCTGGTGTACCTCAAAGGTTTTTTTTTATGCGCTTTCCACGTGTGTTTAACTTTTATTCTTTCTGCTCTCAATTTCAAAGTTAAAAATAAAAAAAGAACATATTAAAAATTTCGAAATTTTAACTCAGTTTTATTTATTTCAGTACAATTTTTATTAAAAAATATGCCATGAAAACATCTTTAATATTAAATTCATAAAGTCTATAATTTTTAGCTTAAGAGAGCCTACCACAACCGAAATACAAATTAATTTAGATTTTTTTTTTACCTTTTCTTACGAATAATAGAAAAAGTTACTCAAATTGTAAGGTTTGAAACAATATCCTGGGATATATGAAATATTAATGAAAGTGTAACATACCAGGTTTTGGTATTTCCCAATTATTTTATTTTTCGTTTTGTTCTTTTTTTGTCTTTATCGACTTAAACAATTTTGTGGTAAGGATAAACTCCTCACTCTGTTTTCCAGCCATGTTCAAGTAACATATTATATCCACGTTTCCGGAAAATTGCTCTACTGACAACTCATCAATAGAAAATTCGTACATGAAATACATCTAACAACAATTCATCTATTAAACAATTTTTCCTCAGTTAATTGGTCTGATGGCAATTTATCACACATGATTCGTCCAATATTCTGCAAACAGGATAATGAAAGTTTTTTTAAAATAAATTTGTTGATTCTAGCAAATTTATAGGTATAACAAAAATAATTTTAGAGGCCGAAATTTTAAATATTGTGTACCTAAAATAGGATTATGTTCGCAGTTACATATGGAAGAAAAAGAAAAAAAAAAGCAACGAGAAGATAGAATCACAGTGTAAAATCTAATGAGATAGGCAAATTACCAGTCTTTGATAAGATCAATACGAAAATTAGAAAGTAATATATCAAATTTTTTAACTACGAAGAGTTCCCATGGAAAAAAATGGAAGTGCATAGATCGATCTAACAGAATTAAGAAAATGTGAAATAAACATCATCAACCACTTCCTTTATGGAAATAATTTATCATATTTTAAGGTCCTTGCGAACTGCATTCTTTTAAATAAAATAGACGTAAAGAAATTAATTATGAAATAACTTTCGCTTTTCACTCTGTGTAATCATTATCACTTTGTTTTACAAAAATTAAAATTAAATATTTCAAAGTCCGAGACTAGATTATTTGTTTTGAATAAATTGTTTGTTGGATAAAGTAATGTAGATAAGAATTGGATAGGATAATATTGTTAATGGACATACTGCCCTTTGATAAATTTTCCTTGGAGCATTATTTTGGGGAAAATTTTCGGCAAATCATATATCTAATATACCGAGATGATGTGATTTTACTTAAAACGTTCTTGATAACATGAATTGAACTAAATCGAAATAGTAGGTAGTAAAGTTTGAATTGAATTCTAGTGTATCAAAATTACGATAATAAAATATGATACAGAACAAATTATTTCCAAAGGTGATGGTATCATTTTGTTGACGTCAAACGTAAAAGAAAATATATTGCAGTCTGCGCTAGTTAAAAAAAAAAAAATATTAGCCCTAACGCTTGTAATGCCTCATTTCACCGATGATATTCACGTTTGCAGTAAGCTTGATCCTGTATATCAAAGAAAACTGATAGTGACTTTTAATGATGTGGTGCGCTTAGTATTTAAGATTTCTCGATAGTGTTCATTTCTCGAGAAAAGTAAAAATTAACTCTTATTTCTCAGAGATCTCGAGGATTCTCATATAATATATAAAGTAACATTTATTCGCTTATATTCAATTTAAAATGTTATATAACAGTAAAATATGTATCACTCTTCAATACTGAATTCATATATTTTATTTATTATTTCAATATGTAGGTGTAAATATAAAATGATTGCAAAATATAATTTAATTCTTGTATTGTTCAGCTTTGATATAATTTTTTAAAATCACAGCGTATCCAAAGTAGTATTGAGCAATGGATTTCTTTTCTTCTTAACAAAATCCTTCGGAATAGTAAAATGACGTTCATTACTAATTAATTATTAGACTAATCATCTCTACGTATGCAGTTCCAGATTTGTTATTCTTGTACCCGTTGCTTAAAATATATTGAATTCTTGTTGTCAGAGCTCACTTTTCTGGCATTGTCTGTTATAGATAAATTTATATTGTTCTTGAAGAAGCAGTTCTTCATTTCCATTAGTTAGAAATTCGTTAAGTTCTGGTTCGTCAGTATAAAACTGTTCAAAACTAACGAATTATCTATTTAGACTTCTTTTGCAATTGTGTTCGTATAATCTTTCGAGAATAGTCTAAAAAATGTGTACATACATCTTTTTCTCCTCATGTGAGACTTCGTAAAGATTTATGATGTTCTTGTTTATTCTGTTACTTATTTTATTTTTAATTGCAATAGAAAACTTCTAACATCTGCTCATTGTTGACATTTCATTTTTGATCATAAGCTCCATAGTATGCCAACTTGTCTTATAATTCAAAAGTAATTACACTTCCTTTTATTTATATGCATAATTTTGCAAAACGATATTGTTGACAGGGGAGTTTTTGAATATTTTTGCAATTTTCCGTAGATATACAGTACATATACGCAAAATTGTAAAATATTCAAAAATTCTCCTGTCATAATTGTAATTGTATAAGCTTTCGCTTTTGCAACTTTCTGTTTCTCACTAATTCAAATTGAAAATCCAATTCATATTTTGGAAAAGAATGTTCATCTTCACAATTTCTATATCTTCCTGAATTCGTTACTTTCTTTCTTCTTCTCAATGTAAACAGTTTTAAAAAGTTTTCAAAGTAGCTAAGTGCAAACCATGATTATAGCATAGTTGCTGATTTGCAACACACAACTTTCCAATTCAACTTCCTGCATAACGTCAGAGCCATCACTTATTACCTGCCGTACAATACCTTTTACAATTGAAATACCAGTTCCATCTAATTTTTGTGTTATAGCAACTCTAACTAATATTTTTTTTCTGCAGAACACCTACCGATCCAAGATTTGACGAATCTTTAGAAAGTTTTTATATATGATAACATCCATGTATCTTTTATTTATAATGGTAGTTAATACGCTAATAGATACACTAAATTTTTTTTCTTCATCCTTTAGATTCATTATGGTCTGAGCTAACTTAACTCCTCCTTTTTACAGTACAAGATATAATTTCATCATCAGTTGCCTTACTTTTGTAGGATTACGTTGCGGTTTGACTCTCCTTGTTTCTTTTAATTACCATTTATACCTTAAAATTATTTGATCAGTAGTAGGGCCTTAAAATCGTCTTTTGGCTTATTGCCCTAAAGAGGAACTATTTGGCCCGATAATTGATTCCTTCAGTTTATAATCGTTTATATCTTAAAGCTGTATGACAAGATAAAGTTTTGCTGAATATTTACAATTTTATTGCAAACATTAAAAATTGCCAAATTCTTATTTATACCACAAACAACATACAACTAGATACGAAAATCTCTATATAAACCCGGATCACTTTTTCAAAATTCTTTAACTTTATATTCAACTAAAGAAAGCTATCAGTAAAAAAATGTTGCGAAGAATTTACGTGACATAATACAGCAGAGAGAGAATGTATAGACCTTTGCGGGCCATTAGGGGGCCAGCTTTCGAGCCACTTCATTTGGGGTTTTCATATCTAGATCTAAGTAGTCTCAGTTTATACTATTCTTCTTAAAATGTGACTCTATAAACTTTTGAGAATTGGCGGTAGGAAAAGTTAGTATTGTATACATTAAATCTAATTTAATTGCTACTACATGCCTGTACTGAGCTCTCAAGACAGCGGCAACAGCTTCTAAAATTACCAGAATTTATATTCGAATGAAAAAGCGGACGACAAAAGTCGAGAGTTCACCGCAGATTTCTTCCTGTTTTTGCTACTGTCGATTTAATTTGTTAGGTATTCCTATGATTTCTATACAGTCATGCCAGCCACAGGCAGCACGGGATTATTAGGAAAAAAATCTCCGATAGCTTGGTTGCGACTTGAGTGTTGGCGCCTTTTTCGAGGATAAACTATTTTCTCGAGAAATGGGAAAAACGAATTATACTATTTTCTCGAGAAAGAATTCACGAGAAGAAACCGCGCTACATTCACAGGTTTCCTCGGTTTGTTCATGTATCTGAATATGCAACATCATTACTTGGAAGCTCGTTGAAACTTATCTTGACCGTCGTAGACTTATATTCTTGCGTAATCTAATTATAGAAAAAATCCCAATGTATTTGCACGAGAAAATGCATTTCCTGCACTCGGACAGAAATCTTCAACTACTTGCTCCAAGATGTAGTTCTCGGTATGGTGAGCGATCTTACTTTGTCCGGACTATCCATAAATGGAACCCTGATCCTAGTGATGCTCGGCGGATTGGCTTCAGCAGGGAATTTGCAAAGCTGTCAAACAATTATAATATTTAGTTGGCTCCAGATGGAAATGTCCCTCATATTTTGGAATGTTTGGAATATCTCTCGTAAGCTTATAAGTTTGTAAGTTTGTAGTTTAGTTCAGTATATTTAAGAATCTTGAATTTATAGTTTGAATATTTAATTTTGTTATTTACTTCTTCTACTACTTCCTAGCAGTAGTACTGAAATAAAATTATATAAACTTCAGTACAGCACCAATTAACGTATTATTTTATAATTAAAAGTAGAAATATATCAAAATCTCTTTTTTTTCTTCAGGTTAAACAATTTAGTGCGGAAAAGTCAATATAACCCTTGAATGTACCTCGATCGACTAAAGTAGGATTCCGCTTAATTATTTGAATTACCAGAACCACGGTAATGGAATTCCTAATCTAAATTTTATCGCATTAAGTACAATTCATTGTTGAATACACTTAAGCTATTAGGGGAAAAGCTTTTAAAGAAATCAATTTGGAATGTCTTACCATACAAATCGAGAGAAGAAGTAGTATTTTTCCAACATGCTGCTAAGTGTGAACCGTATTTCGCTCATATTACTGTCGTATTGGTATGGAAAGTTTTTCGGGATAATTAATTTCACGTACAACCCAAAAACAAAAATTGCAACGAAATCGCGTGTTTTTTATCTACTATCTTGGATGTATTTTGTGCTTCTGTTTCTTTTGCCTATCGGACTTCCACATATTCTTAAGGTCTTCGACAGTAAATATATTGAAACAAATCAAATAGTTTTAATGTATGCCTTAAATATTATCGTCACTATCACGGCAATACTGAATTACGCAATTATAATTCGAAAACGTGACAACTGTATAAAAATTGTTAATAATTTTTTCTGTACTATTAGTGAATTGTGTCTTTTAACGGGTGAATCGGTTATTTTTAATAAACGATTTCTTCTGCCGTTTAGTTGCAAGCTTCTTTTAGATTTTTATCAGATATTCCGAGGCTTTTTATATATATTCGAGGAATATGCATCTGCTTATATAAGATTAACATATATTTTATTATTATTTTCTTATTCATCGCTGATATTTACAATCAATAGTTTTTTCATTGGATCTATGTTTATAAACGCATTGTGTAAGAATTGTGCCAATTATCTGGACTTACTGTTGGTTAAAATCGAAGAGACCGCAACTACGAAGTGCGATTGGAAACCATGCAAGATGGAAATGTTTACCGAATTCGCTAATAAAATGGAAAAATTGCATTTAATTTATGTTAAAATTTATAAAAATGCAAGAAATTTTTATAATTTATATCAGTTCATCTTGCTTCTAATATTTACTAAAATATTTTTTATAAGTGTAATTGTTCCTTACAATTTCTACGTCTTAATAACGCGGGGGGAGTCTAGATCATTGGGGCCGACCAAGTGCTTTATTTATAGTTGGATTGCTCTCCTATTGATAACATCAGCAGATCTTGCATCGACAGAGTATAGAAAACCAATGGGTTTGCAAAGGTTTTGGTTGATGATGAATACTGAGAACGCACAATTAGAAAGAATTGTAAGTGAAAGTAATTAAGCTGTATACGATTTAATATTTTCTTATTTATGTTATCATAGATGGAAAATTTTAGACGCGACCTAATTTTGAATGAACTCAAGGTCGATATATTGGGAATGTTCACATTGAACAATGCGTTCGCATTCGCATATCTATCAACAGTATTCGAATTTGTAATTGTCCTAGTGCAGCTTTATTTTTCAATTAATTAATTTCTAAAAGCATTATTTGTATACATGGCGGCGAATATTATGACACTTATATTATTTTTCTCAAAATTTTGTAAATAATTGTTAATATAATTTAGCTGTAAAATTTTTGGATACATATCGTAATTGATTACTGGGTCATTTTGTTTGAGCTTCACTTTTTAGTAGCCAAAATCATTCCCAAATAAAGCGGATTTTAGTGTTGCATTAAAAATTAAAGAGAATTTGTTTTTTAGTGTAGTCATAGTACATGAATTTCACACAACTGTTTTTCGTATGAAGTTATCTTTACCATCAAATCTGAAAATATTTGAGATAAGATATTTGCTCACTTTAAGTTTAATATGCTTTGCTACACAAAATCAGCCTACATATGTATATTGCAATACCTGAAACTATTAAAAAAATTAATTTCTGTAAAAATGTTCCTAAAAGATGAGTTATGAGATACAAAAATACAAGTAAAGCATAGTTATCGGAATTATATTATATCACCGAACGTAAGGATTAAGTGACGCTGTTTTCACAGTAATTCTAAATAATTACTTTTGACAATTGTTAAATTATATTTTATTTATTTGAATTTATTTAATTTAAATTTGTTTTTATATTTTATTTAAAAGTTACGAGATTACTTCACAGTAAATTTATTTCTATTTATATACTACCGTGTCCTTACTGCAAATTATTATTAAATACTTTAAAAAAAAGGAAAATAAACAAAAATATGATTTTTTTTTTTAATTAATAACAATCTGTAATGAAACAAAAACTATTAGTAACTAATGGAAAATAATCATGGCCTTATATATGGGGGTGGGTTTGAGCGGTTTCAACCCACCCCCCCCCCCCCCCCTTAAAACCTTTCTTGTAGCCTATATCTTTGTTAATATGATAAGTCGAAATTTTACCCACAATTCTCTATATGTACCTACCGGCTCACAACAATTGGCTTTCTCATAATATATCTTTCTTCAGGTAAAGCAACTTTAGGAAAAAAGTATGCAAAATAGAGAGAAAAAAATAAGCAGTACAGTATATATATATATATTTTAAATTTTGTTTACATCCTAAACGGAATATTAAATCTAAAGGAGGATTTTCATTATGATGGCATGCATTTCTTTCAGATATTAAGAGTGAGATAGCACATCGTTACGGAAATTTATTTATATGTGACGAAAATAGCAAACGCCTTCTGCATGTTTTCCAGACCTCGTTTTTTTAATGTATACGTTTTACTATTATTTTATATTAAACATTTTTAAATTATCTTTCAAAATAAAAAAACTAAAAATACGTTTTTAATTTGTAATTAAATATTGTGAAATTGAAAGTTTTTAAATATTTTTTTATGAAAACGATTCAAATTATTTCGATGGTAGTCCCTCGACTAGAAACAGGGAGCAGAACATCTACAGATTCGATGCAGTGGTCTTTTTCGAAAGTTATTTCAGATGATTTGGAAATAGATATTACATTTTGATAATTTGACTTTGACAGTTTACGATATTTGCCATAAAAATTAGTGGGGAGTGTATGTGTGAGGAATTGAAGTGATTGCTTTGGTAGCATTTAAATTTCATTAAGCTATCTTTCTCACAATATCTGGAAAAAATGTATGCCATATAGCCATCATAATGTAAATCTTCCTTTAGTTTAATTTGCTTTTCATCATTAAAACAACAATTTTTGTTGTAACTAATTATAACAGGGTAACTAATACTGAGCGACACATGGTTTTATTTAAATAGCTTAAAACATTATTTGTTTACTTTTTAGGGCATTTTAGGTAATTATATAGTTATGTAAATCTAAAATACCGTAAAAAACAAAATATTTTTATACCCTTGAGGAAATCATAGGGTATACTAAGTTTGTCATTCCGTTTGTAACGCATTAAAAATTGTTAATTAACCACCCATAAGAGCCATAAAATGAAAACTCATATATATATATATGTTAGGGCTCCATGGACGTAAAAGGATGCATCCCTTCAATCTTCATTGTGTCCGATACATTTAATTTGTTGATGGTGACAGAAAAACAAATGTAAGCGACCCTTCTTCACCCACTTATCCAGAGTTGGGCATCTCGCTCTAAGCTTCATTTATTCCGCATTGCTTTTTCTAGCATGTGGGTGAATTTTAGGGTAATATTTGGCACGCAAGCAACTTTGTATGACAATGGAAATTTCTACAGCATAGCCTAAGCTAGCTAGATACTTCTACAAAATGTGGTTTTTGGCGATTTGAATGCCCTAGATGAAATGTCCTAAGTTTGTTATTCCGTTGTAATGCACAGAAATGTTGATGGTAGAGCAAAATGGATTAAAACACCCACGCATAATATTAAAAGTTATTTTGATTTTTACATGTCCGTCTGTGCTCACGATAACTCGATGTACTTAGAGAGAAATTAGTAATTAGAAATTTTTCATACGGGGCTCATAAACAAAAAGTAAAATTAAGTTCGAGACAAATTGGGCACCTCCGATTTTGAAGCCTGTGTGCAAAATTTCTAATTTCTAATCTTAGTGGGGTTGAAATACAAAAATTTCGTTTTTCACTATAATATTTGGACACAGCCAGGAGAATGCGTTAACGGAGAGAGCTGAACATTTGTACATGGCGTTTTCATATAAATAGTAAATATAATTTCAAAAATGGGCTAATTCGGTTAACCCCTTCTTTGTATTGCCATATAAAAATTTAAGTCTGTTACGTATGCTGTGAAAACGATCAGTTCTAAGGGTTTTTATTGTACTGAAAAGTTCTTCATAATATAAAATACTATAAAATTGGTTATATTAATTTTTACTGTTCGACGAACCGTGCTAGAAGTAAATGCGAAAAATCACTTCAACAAGCAGACTTGCACAGAGAGACTACCATATACGAAATTACCTACGGGCATTCATCTAGGGTATCCTAAGAATTGGTCTTAGACCTATTTTAGCTTTTTTACTTGTTTTTTTTCTTTTTATTAATTTTTTAAATTGCTTTTTTGATCCCGTTAATAAAATCGTTCATTGAAATGTTAAAATTTCCTATTTCAAAGGAGGAAGGGAAAAAATAATTTAATTCTACATTTTTTCTTTTTTATAAAAAGTGAAAATATTAAAATTTCTTTGGATTCGGAAAATTGGGGATATATTTTTTGAATAAGTTCCAAGGAATGGAATTACGAAATAGACCAGACGGAACAATAAAATACCACTTCTATATTAACTCTAGATAGTACTCCATATTGTTGCGATCTTAAACAAAAAAAATCCATCTTTAAGAAATCTACGGTTTTGCAGAGAAATCATTTGAAGACTATTTAGTCGCTAAAGTATTCAGATATGTAATGGCATAGGCATATTTCATTGTGTTTCTGACAAGGGAGCTCAAGATAGTTATATGAGAATGGGCAATCTTGAGTGATTTACATAATTTATACACATAGAAATCCCAAAACCTTGAAAGCTTTAGCCGTTATAATATGATTGTCACGAAAAAAATAATAATTTATCGTCAAAATTATTCTAAAATATTTCGTGCACCAGCGATGACGCGGCATCGTTTATTGAATAATCAAATCGAAGTCTCTCATGTTTTGTAGAAAGCTATAAAGAATTTCATTTACTAAACTTTGTCGGGGCTTAGTGGTCCTTTACAAAATTTTCTTGCGCCTACGAGAAGAAATGTTATCAGCTAAGCCATGGACCAGCATAAGATTGCATGAAGATAATTTAATGCTCAAACGAGTAGTCCCGTACGTATATCGTACATAAATTAATAAGAAAGGATGCTTAGAAATTATTTTTCTAACGCCTAAATGCACAAGTCAATCACAACGTTTCGAGCTTTAGCATTAATGGTTGGTACATGCGGCTAAATGTGCACTTTAAAATTCGATTTTTAGCAAAACAGTTTCTTGTACTCACTAATTTGCAGGTAAGCAGTAGTGCATGCCTAAGAAATGGATTTAATACGGTAAGTAATTATGTGTTCTACTTAAATATTCTATTTATATGTTTTGTGAATTATAGAACTATAGTGTTCGACATGCAAAAATTAATTACTGAAGAGGTATAATGGTATCGGGCATGCTATTTTAAGCGAAACTCGCGAAATCCTGCCATGAACATATGATTATGGAATTAAAAAAAATATATTTTATTACCAAATCTCTTTAAGTACTCATATTTGTACTCCTTTACCCTAGTCATCCGATCCCGCGAATTCATAGGTATTTGAATAAAATTGCGCTTTCTTAACGTACGTTAAAAACATGTAAAGGGATGGCAGTTTATAATGACATACCATTAACATTTTCCCGGTGTGGCTTAACCTTTGTGTTTACGAATATTTATTTATTTATTTTTTAGATATTTACATGTCGAGTTAACTTATCGGGATGAGCTTCCGTTACATCCTGAAACTATCCAATGCAAAAATATTTCTTGAGAAAAAGTTTAAAACTATATTTAGAAATAATAAATTTTCAGCCCAACATTTACACTAACGTTGCTTCACGGATAAGTTCCTGGGTGGCTATATGCACTTTATATGGCAATATAACTAGAAGTAAATAAAGGTTTCATCTGAAAATATATTAGTAGAAAATTTTGATATGAACGGATAAAAAAATTGAAATTTGAGATTTAAAATAGGTTGGAATTAAAATATATTTATATATAGACTACAATATATGTAGCACAAGTGATGCATTTCCTAATCATCTCAGACTGGTCATTACATATAAGATAATTACAAGTACAGGACGATTTTTTTGTTTTGCGTTACCATTTAAATAGAGCACGGCATATGTAAAAGTTTCCGCTAACTTGTGTACATCCAGACGCATCTCTTGATCGGCTTTCTCCTGATCCATCTACTTCCGCAATTCATGTTTGTGATATAATTGATTCAATTCTCAATTGCATAACAAAAAGTTTGCTGACTTTTGGATATTTCGGCGTCTACTCTAGATTGATTACATTGCCAACTACTTTCCTAAGTCCTCGAGAAGTGTACGTTGTTGGATTGTTCTCCGAATAAATTATGTAAGCTGCAAGACATGCTCTATCCAACATATTGTAATACAGCGTAATCGAAGAGTTCTTCTGTTTACTGAGTAGTGGACAATTTTTTGTCTATGTTATCTACACCCCTTTCGATGGATGATTTGAAGAGGGGTTGAGGCTCCGAAGGGCACCCTGGAACGTAGACAACAACAAGGCCCATGATCGAGATGCATCCAATGCAGAAACTGAAGGTCTTCGCCCATTGAAGACGCTGAGGAAGTTGCAAATATGGACTGCAACTGCAATAACATCGCCCTCAACAGTAGCACACCCTCTAAAAGCATGAGATGCTAGTCGATGGAGTACAGCTCCTCCTCCCCCTACTTTTATTTTTAAATAAAAAAAAGTAAAATAAATATTAAAATTTGTCCATCTTATTTCCTGTATAAAATCTCAGACCACACGACTATTCAATAATTTTTGTTCTCAATAACAAAAAGGTACAACCAAATACAACTAAATTTGAGTTTTTTGTTTTACCTTTTCTTACGAGTATCATAAACAGTTTTTCAATCTTATTTCAAATTGTAAGGTTTTAAACAACATCCTGGGATATACGAAATAATTACGAAAGTGTAGCATACCGGGATTGGTATTTCCCACTTGTTTTATTTTTCGCTATGTGGTTTTTTTTGTCTTTATCGACTTAAACAATTTTGTGGTAAGGATAAACTCCGCACTCTGTTTTCCAGCCATGTTCAAGTAACATATTGTTACGAGCGTGGACTTAGTTCGTTATTTAAAACACAATATTTCAGATATAATTCAAAAGTTCTTTCTTTATTTAACTTTACTGTTTACTCTCACAAATTCACAAATAATTATCAAATCAACTCTTTATTTATCGCTAGTACTGTACTTCTAATTATTGCAATCCAAATAGTTTACTTCATTCACTTCTCACTTCGCTGTCTGAAATAATACTCGCCTCCTGGATGTGAGCAGCGCCGTATTTATACTCTACGAATTATCCTAGAACCTTCCTGAATATTCCATTCTCCAAACCCAGTTTACTAGGATGTCACTAACCTAAAGTTGTTTCCATTTCCAATAGATGTCACTTGTATCACTTTGTGGCGCGTAACACTGCCCCCTTCTTAAAATTGTTCGTCCCGAACAACAGGTGATCCCCGGTCTTGATGCTCGCAGTATTGACATAAACGATCTAGATGAACGATTTTCCGTTTGCCTCTTGTACCCCGCTGAATCCTATATACTATGTCATTTATTCTAGTCACTACTGAATACGGTCCTTCCCAGTGTTGTTGTAATTTGGGAGAAGGTCCCTTACGTCGTTTCGGGTTGTACAGCCAAACAAGGTCACCTTCATTAAATCCTGCTGAGTTAGCACGTAAGTCATAGCGGGTCTTCATCCGATCGGTATTTATTGCTAATTTTGCTCTCGTGACTTCGTGTACATCAGCCAATCGTTGTCTAAGTTCCGATACATAATCGTCTGGTAACTTTTGTTCACCTCTGGGTGTACCAAACTTGAGATCGCTAGGTAAACGCATCTCCTTTCCGAATATCACTTTTGCTGGCGTTTGTCCGGTCGTGTTGTGTACAGCTGATCGATAGGCCATTAAGAACATGGGAATATGTCGATCCCAATCGCGTTGGTGATAGTCGACTACTTTCTTTAGATGCTCGACCAATGTTCTGTTGAAGCGCTCTACCATGCCATCAGATTGTGGATGCAGAGGAGTTGTTCTGGTTTTTCTTATTCCCAGAATTTTACACATCTCTTGGAAAGTCCGTGATTCGAAGTTCCGTCCTTGGTCCGAATGAAGTTCATGAGGAACACCAAATCTACTGACCCAATTCATTACTACTTGATCCGCTACTGTGGTAGACTCTTGATTAGGGATTGCATAAGCTTCAGGCCATTTACTGAAATAGTCAATAGCAACTAATATATAACGGTTACCGTTATCTGTTTCTGGAAAAGGTCCAGCGATGTCTACGGCTATCCTTTCAAATGGGGCTCCTACATTATACTTATGCATTTCTCCTCTACTTCTGTGTGGTGGTCCTTTGCAAGAAGCACACATAGTGCCTCTGCGGCACCATTCCTCAACATCCTCTCGCATAAGTAACCAATAAAACCTTTCACGTATTTTGGAAATTGTTTTATTCACCCCCAAATGTCCTCCAGATGATTCACTGTGCATTTCTTCTAGAACATCTTTGATCTGGGATGCTGGCACGACTATCTGCATTCGGAATGACTCGCCGTCAGTTGATTCCCACTTGCGCTTTAATATACCACATTCAACGTGAAGAGAGTTCCATTGAGCCCAGTAGCTCTTCAGTTTCTCACTCCTCTCCGAGATATCTTGCCATTGTGGTCTTTCCATGTCTTCTTTCCAAGCAAGAATAGGTGCTATGTCTGGGTCTTCGCGTTGTGCTGTTCTCAAGTTCTCGTTGTTCCAACCTGTCGATGGTTCCACCGTCATCAGCTGTATTGTTGCTTTTGTTTCTTTTTCTTCCAGCCGAACGCAATGTTTGCATTCAACTTTGCATGGACGTCGTGAAAGGGCGTCTGCATTTCCATGGATACGTCCTCTTCGGTGTTGGATTTCAAAGTTATAAGCCTGGAGTCGCTCTATCCATCTCGCCACTTGCCCCTCAGGGTTCTTAAACTGCAAAAGCCATTTAAGCGCTGCATGGTCAGTGCGGAGGATAAATTTCTGCCCGTAGAGATATTTATGGAAATGCTTGGTTGAGTTTACAATGGCAAGTAGCTCTTTCCTTGTAGCACAATAATTTCTCTCTGATTTTGAGAGTGCTTTGCTAAAATAAGCTGCTGGCACCTCTTGACCATCCTCCTCCTGTGAAAGCACTGCACCAATACCTTCATTGCTGGCATCCGTGTCTAATATAAGTGTTTTTCCCAGCTTTGGATAGTGAAGCACTGGGGTTCCACAGAGCTGTTGCTTCAAATTTGCAAAACTCTTGTTACATTTATCTGACCATATGAACGGCTTTCCTTTTTCTGTAAGTTGATGTAGGCTCCTTGCTACATCTGCAAAACCTTTTACGAATCGCCTGTAGTAGGTAGCCAATCCAAGAAAACTCCTTAATTGATGTTTGTCCTTTGGAACAGGCCAATTTTTCACAGCTCTTATCTTCTCTGGATCAGTTCTTACTCCTTGTGATGAAACTATATGCCCCAAATATTTTACTTCATTCTTGAATAGAGCACATTTATTCGTGCTGAGCTTCAGTTTCGCATCTCTCAGTCTTTGAAGTACGTCCCGTAAGTTGTTTTTATGTTCCTCGAATGTCCTTCCGATCACAATTATGTCATCTAAGTAGACAAGATATGTTTTTCAGGTTAATCCTCGTAAAACACATTCCATGAGTCTTTCGAATGTGGCTGGAGCATTACATAATCCAAATGGCATAACTTTGAATTGCCATAAGCCACTTCTAACCGAGAAAGCAGTTTTGTCTCGGTCCTGGGGATGTATTTCCACTTGCCAGTAACCGCTCTTCAAATCCAATGCGGAAAACCATTGCGCTCCGGAAAGGGTGTCCAATGTGTCATCAATCCTTGGTAACGGATAGCTATCCTTTCTTGTTACATTA
Source organism: Dioctria linearis (assembly GCA_963930735.1). NCBI lineage: Eukaryota > Metazoa > Arthropoda > Insecta > Diptera > Asilidae > Dioctria > Dioctria linearis. Next base: position 298,210,351 of record OZ005741.1, read on the forward strand.
TTTAGTTGGCGTTAGTCCACACAGAATCGTGTGCTGCTATCCTTTTTCCTGACCAAAACAACTGGCGATGTCCAAGGGCTGTCAGATTCCTCAATTATGCCTTGCTCTTTCATGGAATTTATCATATCAGCAACTTCTGGTTGTTTGGCTAATGGTAGTCTTCGTGGTGGTTGCCGAATGGGTCTAGAATCTCCTGTATTGATCCGATGCTGAACAAGATTTGTTTTGCCGAAATCATCATCATTCATTGCAAATAATTCCGAAAATTCATCGATCATCTCTTTGGCATCGTTGTATTGCTGTTCACTTAAGGCACTATATGAAAGAAGTTTCTGAACCTGTTGAGTAGCAGCTGGTATACTTATCGCCTCCTTAATATTACTACCTTTTCCCAAATTAACAATCTGATAAACAGGCTCACAATTTCCAAGTATAGCACCTTTTTTAAGTTGTACCTCATTTTCGGATGTGTTGAGCACTCTGACTGGAATTAATGTTGCGCCTTCTGCCTTCACTAAAGTCTTACCAACGATGATGTTCGATGTTACTTTTGTAGGGTTAGGCTCCACCAGATAGAATCGGCAGGTCCCGATGTCATCAGTAGGCTTTGTCCATACTAGCGTCTCCGAGAATGCGGAGAGGGTCCTATTCTCACAGACCATCGTCCTTATTTTTGCAGGATAATCTGTTCCTCCTCCTAGTCTCATAGGATTTTCTATGTTGCCATATTTGAGTATTCGTTCTCCGACATCTAAATTTATTTTATATGTGGTCATAAAGTCTACTCCAAGGATGCATTCATCCATTATGTCTGAAACTAGGAAATTGTGAGGAAATAGTAGTTCACCTAGTTGAATATCCAAAGATATTTCTCCAAAAACTTGTGCTGCGGCTCCAGTTGCTGTTCTTAGTAAATATTTGGTGGCATTGTGAAGCCATTTGTTCTTGACAAGATCCGCTCTAATAATTGATCTCGAAGCTCCAGTGTCGATAGTGACAACGCAGTCATTTTTTCCTACACTTCCATATATAACAAGACTGCTATTATTTCTCTGCAACTGGGCTATCTGAATGATGACTTCGGGGCTGTCGACTCTACCAACCAACTTCTGCCCCCCGAAGTTGGTTTTTACATGTTTTCTGACTGCTGAACAGGGGAGCTGATGCGACTAGTCGCTTTTTGATTTCTAGGCTCTCCCCGAATAGCTTGCTCCCTGGCTCGACATCTTTGGCATTCCGTTCTGTCCTCCTCTTCTGGTGATTCTGTTCGACGGCGTTTTCTGCAGTCCCTTTGGAGGTGTCCTGGTCTATTACAATTCCAGCATCGCAGAATACCGCGTGAAGAATTGCTCTGTGATGGCTGCATTCTATTACAAGTACATTCCTCCACCGAAATTTCTCTCACTCGTACTGCACTTCGAGAAGCTTGCCTGGCAGATTCATACGCTAATGCATACGCTAGTGCTTCTGCTGTTGATTTCTTTCCTGCTAGCCTTAACGCTTGTTGTAAATTTTGATCTGCAATGGCGTTCACAAATGCTTCTGTTGCCACTTCATTAAGGAAATCAGTATTTACGCTAGAGTACGAAAGATAAGCTAATCTTTCCACATCAGCCTGCAATTGTTGTAGTGACTCGCCATGCTTTTAAGTCCTGTTGCGTAACTGCAGGCGATATACTTGCTGCATGTATTCATCTCCATAACGTAATTCTATCGCCTGTACTAGTGAAATGTAATCACGTTGCTTTTCAATCTGAATAGTTTGTAATAACTCTGACGCAGGACCTCGAAGTGCTAATACCAGAGCTGTAGCTTTTTCTGCGTCATTCCATCCATTTACTTCGGAAGCTGCCTCAAACTGTCTCTTGAAAATATGCCACGAATTTTGTCCATCAAATATTGGAGGTTTCATTCTGCCTGCACCGGATATTTCAGTTCCTTCGTGCCGAGGTTGTCGATACTTCATTCTGTCCAAATCTGCTTTAAAGTTGTCAAGCTTCTCCGTAACATTTTGTTGCACTTCCGACACTTGAACTGACTCTTGAACTTCCAGCACTTCCTGCTGGATTCCTTCAATTTTTACATTTTGCTCGTCTAATGAATTTTTAAGAAAAGTCTTCTGTTCCTCCAAACAGGTTTCTAGACAATTCTGCAAAGAACACTTTTGTTCATCCCAACGGGCTTCTAGAGAATTCTTTTGTTCCTCAAAAGCATTCTTTTGTTCATCCAAACGCGCTTCTAGAGAATTCTTTTGATCCTCAAAAGCATTCTTTTGTTCCTCAAGGGCATTCTTTTGATCGTCCAAACGGGCTTCTAGAGAATTCTTTTGTGCATCTAGACGGGATTCCAGAGAATTCTTTTGTTCCTCAAGAGCATTTTTCACTTGCAGGGTTGAAAGCTCCATTTTGGTCATTAAAGTACCCAAAAGCTGTTCTATGTTCATCGGAGGCTCTTCTTCAGTTTCTGGTTCTTCCTCGAAAACGTATGTATCAGGATTCTTTTCTTCCTCTATCAACGCTTGTCTAAGTCGCTCGACTAGAACATTCTTTAGACCTGTCGTTTGCAATGACCGCTTCCCCAACTCCACTTTCAATTCCTGTATGCGAAGCTCCTCTAGTTTGCGTCCCATTCTTGTGCGATTTCACAAAATTAATCACTCTTTGAATTTCAAAGTCAAATGCCACCACTTTATTTCGCGACTTTATTTTACTTCTGACACCAGTTGTTACGAGCGTGGCCTTAGTTCGTTATTTAAAACACAATATTTTTCAGATATAATTCAAAAGTTCTTTCTTTATTTAACTTTACTGTTTACTCTCACAAATTCACAAATAATTATCAAATAAACTCTTTATTTATCGCTAGTACTGTACTTCTAATTATCGCAATCCAAATAGTTTACTTCATTCACTTCTCACTTCGCTGTCTGAAATAATACTCGCCTCCTGGATGTGAGCAGCGCCGTATTTATACTCTACGAATTATCCTAGAATCTTCCTGAATATTCCATTCTCCAAACCCAGTTTACTAGGATGTCACTAACCTAAAGTTGTTTCCATTTCCAATAGATGTCGCTTGTATCACTTTGTGGCGCGTATCAATATTATATCCACGTTTCCGGAAAATTTCTCTACTGACAACTCATCAATAGAAAATTCATACATAAAATATATCTAACTACAATTCAACCATTAAACAAATTTTCCTCAATTATTTGGTTTGATGGCAATTTATCACACATAATTCGTCCAAATTCTGCAAACAGCTTAATGAAAGTTTTTTTAAAACAAATTTGTTGATTCTAGCAAATTTATAGGTATAACAAAAATAATTTCAGAGGTCGATATTTTAAATATTGTGTATCTCAAATAGGTTTCTGTTCGCAGTTACAAATGGAACAACGAAAAAGAACGAGTCTCATGAGATAAGTTAAATTACCCGTCTTTTATAAGATCAATACGAAAATTAGAAAGTAATATATCAACTTTTTTCGCTAAGACTAGTCCCCATGAAAAAAAATTGAAGTGAATGGATTGGTCGAACAGAATTAAGAAAATATACATAACAACCACTTTATATGAAGAATTTATTATACTTTAACGGCCCTTGCATACTTGAATACTTTTGTAAAAATTCGGAACTTCGGAATGGTAAGAACAAAATCGAAAAGTGTGCGAAAGTGCCAGAGTGAAAAAATAAATCCCCACTTTTTAAGGCTTTTTCAAGTTTTCTTAAAATAAGTGTGAATTTGGATTTTTCACTCATTTCTTTCTAAATTTCCTAATCATTTCTTAAGCTTGAGCTGCACTGTGATTTTAAGCTAGTTGAAAGTGAATGACGCTTTTCTGAAGAGTGGGAAAGGTGAGTAATGTACATATAGTTAATTATTAATAATAAATATTTTAGTTCTTTTGTTAATGGCGTCAGTATTGGCGGGTAAAACAAGCTGTTCAAGATGTATAGGAGCCTCCATATAAACGCTGCCATAATTCACCAAGCCCAAATGAGCCCAGTGCTTCGAGCCCAATGCCTTTCTGTCCTGTTCGATATTCCAAAGTTAGGGTGAGAATTCTTCTATTTGAAGAAGAAAAATGAAGGCTTTGAGCAAAGTGCAAAAGATACTCATCAACTTAAGTGATATACTTCCTTCGTTGCCCACAATTTCAAAAGAAGACTTAAGAAGTCTCGAAAAGAAGTGGAATAGAATTAGAGGCTGCCGAAACATTGGTACGTATGGACCTTTCATAACAATGAAAAATGTTTTATTATTATAATTTAACAAAAAGCATTTTTTTCAACTCTTGGAGGGTTGGCTCTGACTATATCCATCAGCAAGCATGGACGACACAGAAAAGCGTTTGAAAGTAGTATTTTATATTTTAAAATGTTGATTTAATTATTCTTTGCAATCTATTGATTTTCCGAACTGGCAAAACTCAAATCTTAAGAATCTTTTAACGTCATTATTACTTCCTTTGATTCTAATGTAAATATAATATTGTTTATTTAAAACATTTTCAAAACATTTTTGAGTTTTTACCAGTTCGGAACACATTATATATATCTCTGAGAATTTGATATGATTTTCGTAAGATTTCAATCGGAATTCAGGTAAGAAGCTTGACAATTTTCTTTAGGAAATCATTAGGAATTCATAAGAATAAACAAACTCTTTTCGCGTCGGTTCGAAGGGAAATATTTGGCACTTTCGGCATTTTTGTAAAAAATTTCATATTCTGCTCCCAAAGAATTTGTTGGGAAAAGGCTTAAGAATCCGAAATTTTTTCGCAATTTTTTTAATTTTTCTTTCAAAATGCTTAGAAAAATTCCGAATTTGGCACAATAGGTACAGAAGCCATTTTCCGTTTAAGTAGACGTAAAGACATTAATTTTTTTTTTCTAAATGTAGAAATTTAGTTAATTTAATTTCTTAAATTTCGCTTTTGACTCTGTGTAATCGTCATCACTTTGTGTTACAAAAATTATAACAAAATATCTTAAATTAGATTAATTGTTTTGAATAAACTGTTTTCGATAAATTATTGTAGATAAGAATTGAATAGGATAATTGTTCGTTGATAAATTGCTTTACAGACGTCCTGCTATTGGATGGCTAATATTGGATATAAATTTTCTTTGAAATATTTGTTTTAGGTAAATTTTCTACAAATCATCTATGCAACAAACAAAAGATGTTGTGCTTTGACTTATATCTTTTGTTATAATATGAAATGAACCAAATTGGGGGAAAAAAAACGTAGGTAATAGGTATAGATAGAATTGATTGATATGAAAATAAAATGCGATAAAAAATTAATTATAGGTTTCTAAAAGAAAAGTTATCATTCAATTGATGGCAAAAGTAGAAATACCAAAATCACTTTTTTTTTTAATTTTAAACTATTTAGCTCGAAAAAGTCAATAGCATTGTATGTGTCTTGAATCTACCTCGATCGATTAAAGTACGATTCCGCTTAATTATTTGAATTACCAGAACCACGGTAATGGATGAGTTTTGGTTCTTCATTTTGCGGTAAATTTCTAATGCATTAACTTCTTAAGTAATTAGATAAAAAGCTTTTAAAGAAATCAATTTGAATTTCAACCAAATAATTCAGAGTAGAACTAGTATGTTGCCGACATGCTGCTAAGTGTGAACCGTATTTCCCTCATATTAATTTCACTCTTGTATTGGTACGGAAAGTTTCTTGGAGCAATAAATTTCATGTACAACCCAAAAACCAAAATTGCATCGAAATCGCGCTTTTCTTATCTATTATCTTGGTTATATTTTCTGCCACTGGTTCTTTTGCCTGCAGGACTTCCACGTGTTCTTAGATTCTTCGACAGTAAATATAGTGAACCAAATCAAAAAGTTTTAATTTATGTTTTACATATTATCGTCACCATCACGGCAATACTGAATTACGCAATAATAATTCGAAAACGTGATAACTGTATAAAAATTGTTAATAATTTTTTCTGTACTATTAGTGAATTGTGTATTTTAACGGGTGAATTGGTTATTTTTAATAAAAGATTTTTAGTGCTTTTTAGTTGCAAGCTTCTTTTCGATTTTCAGCAGTCTTACCGAAACTTTTTACTAATATTCGAGGAATTTCCCTGTGTTTATATAAGATTAACCTATATTTTATTACTTTTAGCTTATTCATCGTTGATATTTACAATCAATAGTTTTTTCGTTGGATCTATGTTTATAAACGCATTGTGTAAGAATTGTGGCAATTATCTGGACTTACTGTTGGTTAAAATCGAAGAGACCGCAACTACGAAGTGCGATTGGAAACCAGGCAAAATGGAAATGCTTACCGAATTCGCTAATAAAATGGAAAAATTGCATTTAATTTACGTTAAAATTTATAAAAATGCAAGAAATTTTTATAATTTGTATCAGTTTATCTTGTTACTAATATTTATTAAACTATTTTTTATCGGTGTAATTGTACCTTACAGTTTTTACCTGTTAACAACTCAAGGTGTAACTAGATATTTGGATCTGGTCAATTGTTTTGTTTCTTGTTCGATTGCTCTCCTATTGATAAATTCAGCAGATCTTGCATCCACAGAGTATAGAAAACCAATGGGTTTGCAAAGGTTTTGGTTGATGATGAATACTGAGAACGCACAATTAGAAAGAATTGTAAGTGAAAGTAATTAAGCTGTATACGATTTAATATTTTCTTATTTATGTTATCATAGATGGAAAATTTTAGACGCGACCTAATTTTGAATGAACTCAAGGTCGATATATTGGGAATGTTCACATTGAACAATGCGTTCGCATTCGCATATCTATCAACAGTATTCGAATTTGTAATTGTCCTAGTGCAGCTTTATTTTTCAATTAATTAATTTCTAAAAGCATTATTTGTATACATGGCGGCGAATATTATGACACTTATATTATTTTTCTTCAAAATTTTGTAAATAATTGTTAATATAATTTAGCTGTAAAATTTTTGGATACATATCGTAATTGATTACTGGGACATTTTGTTTGAGCTTCACTTTTTGGTAGCCAAAATCATTCCCAAATAAAGCGGAGTTTAGTGCTGCAATAAAAATTAAAGAGAATTTGTTTTTTAGTGTAGTCATAGTACATGAATTTCACACAACTGTTTTTAGTATGAAGTCATCTTTACCAATCAAGTCTGAAAATATTTGAGATTACATATTGGCTCACTTTGAATTTAATATGCTTTGCTACACAAAATCAGCCTACATATGAACATGCAACACCTGGAGCTATTAAAAAAATTAATTTCTGTAAAAATGTTCCTAAAAGATGAGTTATGAGATACAAAAATACAAGTAAAGCATAGTTATCGGAATTATATTATATCACCGAACGTAAGGATTAAGTGACGCTGTTTTCACAGTAATTCTAAATAATTACTTTTGACAATTGTTAAATTATATTTTATTTTATTTGAATTTATTTAATTTAAATTTTTTTTTATATTTTATTTAAAAGTTACGAGATTACTTCACAGTAAATTATTCTACTACCGTGTCCTTACTGCAAATTATTATTAAATACTTTCAGAAAAAGGAAAATAAATAAAAATATGAAATGATTTTTTTAATTTAATTAATAACAATCTGTACAGAAAGAAAACTAGTAGTAACTAATGGAAAATAATAGTAAAAAATAAAAATTACAATAAAAATAAGACTAATAGTAAGACTGGGTGAAGAATTATAAATATATTATAACAACATGTAAGAAAATGTAAGTAGCGTGAAAATTAGTAATGAAATAAGTGAGAATAGTATGTACAACAATAAAAACGTAAAATTGTAAAAACACAACACAAAAGTATACTTGGACTGGAGATAAGTTTTTCATGGTCAATTGTGTTCAAAATTATTTGCTTGACATTTCGTTTGTACTATTAAATATGATCACATTGTTAAAGAAAATATTAAAATTTTTTTTGTATTCGGAAAATTGGGGATATATTTTCTGAATAAGTTCCAGTGAATGGAATTACGAAATAGACCAGACGGAACAATAAAATACCACTTCTATATTAACTCTGGATAGTACTCCATATTGTTGCGATCTTAAACAAAAAAAATCCATCTTTAAGAAATCTACGGTTTTGCAGAGAAATCATTTGAAGACTATTTAGTCGCTAAAGTATTCAGATATGTAATGGCATAGGCATATTTCATTGTGTTTCTGACAAGGGAGCTCAAGATAGTTATATGAGAATGGGCAATCTTGAGTGATTTACATAATTTATATACACAGAAATCCCAAAACCTTGAAAGCTTTAGCCGTTATAATATGATTGTCACAAAAAAAATAATAATTTATCGTCAAAATTATTCTAAAATATTTCGTGCACCAGCGATGACGCGGCATCGTTTATTGAATAATCAAATCGAAGTCTCTCATGTTTTGTAGAAAGCTATAAAGAATTTCATTTACTAAACTTTGTCGGGGCTTAGTGGTCCTTTACAAAATTTTCTTGCGCCTACGAGAAGAAATGTTATCAGCTAAGCCATGGACCAGCATAAGATTGCATGAAGATAATTTAATGCTCAAATGAGTAGTCCCGTACGTATATCGTACATAAATAAGAAAGGATGCTTAAAAATCATTTTTCTAACGCCTAAATGCACTTTAAATTTCGATTTTTAGCAAAGCAGTTTCTTGTACTCACTAATTTGCAGGTAAGCAGTAGTGCATGCCTAAGAAATGGATTTAATACGGTAAGTAATTATGTGTTCTACTTAAATATTCTATTTATATGTTTTGTGAATTATAGAACTATAGTGTTCGACATGCAAAAATTAATTACTGAAGAGGTATAATGGTATCGGGCATGCTATTTTAAGCGAAACTCCCGAAATCCGGCCATGAACATATGATTATAGAATTAAAAAAAAAAAAAAACGTTATTACCGAATCTCTTTACTCATATTTGTACTCCTATATCCTAGTCACAGTATTTTATCCGATCCCGCGAATTCATAGGTATGTAAATAAAATTGCGCTTTCTTAATGCACGTCAAGGTATTGCAGTCTATAACGACATACCATTAACACTTTCCTGGTGTGTCTTAACCTTTGTGTTCACGAATATGTATGACTTTTATTTTTTAGATACCTTTTCAGAATAAAAATGAGAATAATATACCTCAATATGGGAGTAGTAAGCTTAGAAGTGGAATAGTAAACTTCAATATGGGAAATGTCGAAATCTAAATAAAAATAGTAATCCTTGCGATGGTTTTCAAAAAATTCTTTACATTTTAGAGAATAATTACAATTTTGTTTTTATATTAAAATTGATAGCCGTTGAACTGTTTGGTAGTAGATTGCCAATTGAACTGGTTATGTGGGTTAGTTTGATTGATGCGGCAACAAAATGAATATGTTGCAGTTCAACAGTTCTTTATTTAAATGAATATATAAATATATATATATAGATCTATGTGTATCCTAAATTCTTGGTTGGATAAAAGTTGATAAAATGATAATAATTTTTGTTTTAAAATTTTATTCTTTATTTTAAATTCTTTAAAATATTTTTTATATTTTTTAGAAGTGTAATAGCAAACTTTTTTTTTATATTACTTAACAGCTTTGCCCTCTGGCGTTTAAATTAAAACTTTATAAATTTGCTTTCTGGCATTTAAAATAATACTATTCTTAAGTTTTCTCTCTGGCGTTTAAATTATTAATATTCAAGTTTGCCCTCTGGCGATTCACTTATAACTAAAATATCCTTGACACAAATTCTATATTTTAAAAACAATACATTCCAAAAAGTCTTGATGTGTATTTTCTCAAAATGTATACAGTAGTGTGTATCTGTGTATAAAGTTTTTTTCTTCAAAGTGTTTTTTTTTAACGTCAAATTTGAATTTTTTTTATTTTATTTACAGTCAGCACAAATATTACTCTGTAGCTTCCGCTACATCAACACCCCCCTCAGTAAAAGCGAAAAAAAATCACAAATTGAACGAAACTTTCTTTTTCTTAAAAAGGTGGTCATTTATATTCATGTCCACAAAAGCCGGTTTTAGACGATCGATAGAAATCGTGGTCTCTCTTCCGTTGTAGTCGACTAGAAACGTTTTGTCATTTCTTTTAATAACTTTAAAAGGTCCCTCGTATGGGTTACTTAATGATGGTTTTGAACGATCTATTCTCTCGAAAACGAATTTACAATCTTTTAGATCTTTAGGTACAGATATCTTGTTATTTTGTTTTCTAGTACTAGTTGGTACAAAATTTTGAATGTGGTTTCTCAGTTTATTAATAAAATGTGATGGATCCAATGTTGGTTTTGGAGTATCTATAAAGAATTCTCCTTGGATGCGCAGTGGTTGCCCATAAACTAAATCAGCTGGACAGCAATTGAGATCCTCTTTTATCGTGGTTCTAAAACCTAAAAGAATGACTGGTATTTGCAAAACCCAGTTATTATGAGTCATTTTTGCTCTTATTGATGCTTTCAGTTGCCTAGGGAAACGCTCTATCATTCCATTGGATTGTGGATGATTAGGTGTAGAACGGATTCTGTGTGCTCCTAATAATTTTGAAAATTCATCAAATAATTTTGATTCGAATTGAGCACTTTGATCCGTCCTTATTTCAAGAGGGATTCCGAAACGTGAAATGTATTGTGTGTATAATGTTTTAACTATTGTACTAGCTGTAGTATCCGTTATCGGGTATGCCTCGAGCCATCTTGTGAGTCTGTCTATAATAGTTAATATGTGAGTAAATCCTTCTGAAGGTCGTAATGGACCGATTATATCCACGTGAATGTGTTCAAATCTGCCTTTTGAAATCTTGAATTGGCCAATTTCTGATTTAGTATGTTTGTAAATTTTTGAGTTCTGGCAAGATAAACATGATTTTGCCTACAAATTTACGTCCTTATTGATACTAGGCCAAAAGTATCTTGCTGCAATTAATTGTTTAGTTGCTCTTATACCAGGATGAAAATATTTCGTCTTAAAAGCTTAGGAATAAATGGTCGAGAGGTATTTAGCGAAATATCGCACCAAATTTTGTTTTTGGAAACCTCTAATTCCGTTTCTATTAATTTAAACTTAGAATTTGTAATAGTTCCTTGAATGGAAATTAAGTGTTTTAATTCTTCATCGTTTTCTTGGTTTTTGGCGATGATTTATAAGTCTATTTTATTTTTATTTATTTCGTAGATATTTTCATCATTTTCATCAGTGACTACTACTCGTGATAATGAATCCGCTACAACGTTTGATTTTCCTTTAATATGTTTGATGTCTGAAGTGAATTGTGTTATGAAATCTAACTGTCTGGCTTGTCTGGGACTTCTCTCTATCTTGGTACAGATTGCGGACGTTAATGATTTGTGGTCGGTCAGAATAGTGAAATCTCGACCTTCTGAGACATGTCTAGTTCTTTGTCAAAGGTTGAATACCTTGTTTCGGCTGGGGTTAATTTCTTCGAGAAAAAAGCTAAAGGTTCCCAATGGTTTTCATTGTATTGTTCTAAAACTCCCCCTGTTGCTACGTCTGATGCGTCGACTGTTTAAATAAACTTGGCGTTTTCTAGTGGTTGTACTAAAAGTGTGGAGGTAGAAAGAGCTTCCTTAATTTTTTAAAAATTGGTTTCGCAATCTTCTGGTCAATTAAAATTTTTATTATTTTTGGGTTTTTTTAGTAATTTTGTTAAAATTATATATATATTGGATTTAACAATTCAGATAGATGTGGAATGAATCTATGGTAGTAGTTTACCATTCCTATGAATTTTTTTATTTTATTTACAGTCAGCGCAAATATTACTCTGACAAACAGTCAGCACAAATATTACTCTGACAAATAAAAACTACATTTCATTCTATTTATAATTATAAACAAAAATAAAAATTATTTTGTAGCTTCCGCTACAGCCGTCGAAAATGGCTACAAGAATTAAAAAATTAGAAAAATAATCTAAAAGAACCCAATTACTTGCTGTGTCAAATATGAATGGAGACTGGAAACAACTTGCACACCAACTAATATTCCTCAGTCAACAGCATATC